>JAWUZG010000070.1:7500-440000 GCA_036785705.1 Acanthornis magna | reverse complement strand
AATTTTATTTTAGTGGCAGTCATAAAAATGAATTATTTGTTTCTTGACATAGTCTTTGCTAATTTTTGATGCAGTAATTTTTTTTTAGTCAATTTTGTGTCTTTTGCCATAGCTCCTCATATGCATTTCCATACAGACCCAGACAAACAGCTGTTAGAAGCAGTGGCAGAGGTGTTGATGTTGTACAGTGTATATGACTAATTAGGCTGGCACTTAACCCTGGTTAAAGTGCAACTTATTCAAAGTGCAAGGGGAGTATAGAGAGGGTCACTAACTATGTGTGTGTTAAACTATGAATTTCATTCCTCGCTTTTGCCCTCTCTGATGTGCAATTTCTCCTGCCTGTGTAACTCAGGAGATAATGTAAATGCAAGTTTAAGGACATTAATGAGACCCACCCCTTTAAGTTTTACGGTCTGACTTTTTTCCCCTCAGCCTCCTGTTAATGATGTGACAGTTTGTTGCTACAGGAAAGAGAGAGAGCTGCATCTGTGGTAACTAAAGGTCAGACGCCCTGGGCTGCATGGGCTGCTGTGCTGATCATACCCGGGGAGAAAGGACAGGGCTCATGGTATCTCAGTGTTAAGAGTGACCTCACAAAAGAAATGTATTTGAAATAATAATGGTTTGAAGCAGCATGTTACTAACTTCCAGTTCTGGCTTTAAAAAAAAAAAATTTTTAAAAATCCCAAGCCCTTGAATATTTAATAATGGCTGAACAAATTTGGAATGACTCGAGGAAGATGGAAAGTCACAGAAGTTAATGCTCCCAAAATGCAGCAGAGCTCAGTAGTCCTTAAAAGCAATTAAAGTGCTTTTACCATCTGTTAAGTAATTACCTATCATCATTAGTTATTAGAAGTAGGAAATGATGCAAAGGGCACAAACATGATAGAAAAAGAACAGCCAGATTCTTGTGGGTTTCTTGAATGAGGTCATAAAAACGTGGTCATTAATATTGAAATAAAAATGACAAACATTTACAGGCAGTGTTGTAGCTGCTCTGCTTCGAAAAGAAAAGCATTACATTTTTCCAAACAGTAAATATTTCGCTCAACTCTTGCACTTGTTACCAGTATGGAATGAAATGTATTATAATAATCATCTCCAAAAACAACTTAAGATGAAGGAGATTTAAGGTTTCTAAATTCAATGCCTTATTGCCAGCTAAAACCAATTATGAAAAACCCAGTTTGAGGATCATGACTTGGTACAGATTAAAACCAAGTAACCAAAAACCCCCAAAGCTGTGTGTGCTTTTAAGTTGCAAGATTTTACATGTAAATATGCACACATTTTTACTTACATATCAGTATGGGCTTCTATGGCCCTAATTCTAATTTCTTTTTTCCCACTGCTTGGTCAAAATAGCTTCCCTGAAATGTGTTTCTTTCAAGGTATTGGCTGCATGTCTTTAAACATTCTGCAAGAGCTTAAGTCTGTAGGTCTGAGGTTGCACAGGGATCATTAGGTATATACTTTGCCCTTTTTTAGTCTTATTTCCTTAGCAAGTTGATATATCTCAAAGCAAGTTTGTAATGCACATTAGAGTTACACAAATAACCTGTCCTGACTGTGTGCTTTGAGACAGCAGCATGAGAAACTACTGATACCCAAAGCAAATAGTGCCCAAGCAAGTGACCTACCCTGGCCACAAAGTGGCACAAACAGAATAGAAATAAAAGTAACTGTGGGAACCATCTAGAAATTAAAGTCATGTGCAAGCTGTCCAGGCTAACCCTGGTTTGTGGCTGCAGTAACAAAATAACTGTGAGAAATTGACAGATCTTGCAAACCGAGAAATGGGGAGTTAGGAAATGGCTGTGGTGAATGATCAAGAAAGGCATCCAACAAATACCAAAAAGGGAATTAGGATGGCAAAACCAGGGCCCCTGGGGTAAGAGAGCACAGGGTGAGCTGTGTAATGGAGACACAAGGGATGGACATGGAAAGGGGGGCAAGGCAATAAAAGGAATAAAAACTGGTGCTGCTTCAGGCTCCTTTCAAGCCTGATCCGTGCAGTCGTTCCCACTGTAATCCTGGCTTGCTTTTCCATGCAGGAGGGAGATGGTGTGTGTTCCCTGGCCCAGGGGGATCCCCAGGAGCTCATCCCAGCACTGCCCATGGTGGGAGCACCTCAGGGACTGCCCACATCCTTGTGCCCCTCAGGACCTTCTGCGTGAGGCTGGGGCTCTGTGGCTGCAGGCATTGGAGGACTGCGGTGTCTGCATGTGTACATATGGCCTTCATTCTTTCTGGGGCTCCTTGGCCAGGCCTAATGAATAATATTGAAGTGTTTTGTTTTATTAGAGTAATTTTTCCCTGTGTAATTTTTTTAATATGGAAAGTGTGCTCTATATAAAATGTTTAAATATTTAATATAAAACCACACAATTTTATTTGGGTTTTGCCTACTGCAAGTCTAAACATTTAGGTAAAGAACAGAGACATTGGGATTGTGTTGCCAAAATTTTACTCATAAGGTAGTTTATCCCATTATTTTTTCCATCTGTTTTGTCTCTTAGAGATTATTGCAGCAGCTTAAGAGTTTGATTTATTTCCACCAAGGCACAGGAAGATAATATGCGGAGAGATAGAACTGCTTTAAGCTGCAGTCTTAGCTGCTGAAATATTCTATTTATGAAAATACTTTCTGAATTTATGTTCAAAATCCTCTGCCTGATTTGCTGAATGAGGAGGAAGAGAGAGCAGGGGAATTTTCTCTGTCAGGTCTCCACAAGTACAGCTGTGTTGAATGTTTAAATATGGTATTTGCAGTCAGTGCATATTGTGATACACTTCTTTTCTGGGGAACTACATTCTGTGACAGATTGCGATTGCCTTTTTATTAGAGTAAAAACAAAATACCGAACAAGCATGGAATTATATTTTAATGTAAGTTGATGTTATTTTCTGTTTCAGTCATTTTCTGTTTCAATCAAAAGCTGTTTGTGAGAACCTGTCCCCTTTGTTGCTTCAAATGCCAGCAGCAGTTTGGGTAGGTGTTAAAAGATGACGGTGGTGGCAGAGCAACCTAGAACAAAGGCAACATTTGCCAAAGTGAACACCTTTTAATCAGAGTTCTGACGCCTGACTAAAAGCTGGGCTGCACAGTCCTTGAGAGCCCAAGGCCCTCTTGCTGAAGCAGCTTCATTCTGCAGAATTGCTGTGCTGTGTGGACAGCTTCATCTGCACTAAGAATCGCCCTGCACCTGGAGCATGTCTCCAATCCATAAATAACAGAGCCTCAGTCCTGCAAACTGATTGATGGACCTTCAGCAAGAGCAGGCCAGCCCTGGAGGCCGGAGACTCACCCCTCCATATTTTAATATCCAGGAGGATGTAAGAGTGGTGAAGCTGAAATGCTGACCTTCTCACATTCTGCAATATGTTATCAGTTATATCAGTTAGTGCAACTGCTGGGTTAATACTGGGAAATAGCTACTAGTGCAAGGTTTACTGTGAAATAAGCACAAATGTAGCACGCCTAAAATGGAAAGGGAGCTCAGGAATCATGTGTCACCACCTCTGTACACCTAAAATCCCTTGGATGTGAAAAAATGTGCAAAAATATTTAGGCTTTAGGTTTGGTTTGTTTGGGATTTTTCCTAGAAAAATGGAGGCAGGCAGCCTGAGCAGTAGTTGAGGAGAGGACTGTAACCAGGGCATCTCAATGGCATTTGAAGGTAAGAAAATGACTACGAGGTGAGTAAATCTGCGTATCAGTACCAGCACCAAATCCCTTGATACATTCTTGGTAAGCTAGAAATGGAAGTTCTCAGAATGTTGACGGCAGTGACAAAGAAGGTGTGACAGTTAAAAAGCAAGTATCAAAAATAAAGTAAAATAAATCTTTGAACAAGCTGAACTCTAAATATTTAAAACTTGCAAAAAGTGTAAGAAGTGAAGCAGAAATAGTTGTTGGTGTTAATATCTAAAAGCTATGAAATGCCTGCGTGTGTCCAGGCACCATTTTTTCCCTAAGATGTCAGATTTCACATGACAGAAAGTTGTCAGCCCCAGGCTGGTATTTTTGGAAGTGCTCAGTGTCTAATCAGTGATAGTAGCTAACAATTGCAGTCCTGATGTCTGGAAATCCAATAAACGTGTGTGCTGCTGCTGTGGGCTGGGACAGGGAGTGGTAGGAGGTGATGGGGCCTTGGGTGCCCAGCAGCTGCCCACTTCAGCCACTCCACTGTGCTTTTAACCACACCTTGAACTGTTTCTTTCTGTCCCTACTGGCAGGGGTTTGGATGGGTCAGTGGCAACGCAGGAACCCAAACAGTGAATGCTCCCCTGGATTCTAACCCAGAGGCACAACAGCCATTTAACTATAAATCTATAAATATTGCCACAAGCCTGCTTTTGTAGCATTGCTTTACATTTTCGTATTCTCTGAAAAAGCTTTTTTTTTTTAAAATATTGCAAAGCTAGGAAGAAAGCATTGGGTTAAGATGACGATGATGATAACTACTGATGCCAACAGTAGGGATTTGTGGAGGAAGGAGGGAGAGCAGACGTGTTCTGTGACAGCAGAAATAAAAGCACAAGCAGGGAACCACACTGCAGTCCTGAACCATCAGAAACAACTTGAAACCAGCAGCTGTCCTGTGCAGGCTCCAGGGCTGCCACCTGTGGAGGGAGAGAGCCCCAAAGGCACACGGGGCTCAGCTGTGCACGGTGAGCTCCGGGAGTCCTGCTGGGTTTCTGAGGGGAGGAGAGGTGGCCAAGCAGGGGCTCAAGTTTCAGTTTTCTATTGCTGTGCTGCTCTTCTGTCAAGTCAGTGAGTTGAATCAGCCCCAGCAGGGTCAGACAGAAGGTGCAGAGATCCCAGAGAGGGCATCCAGGGGCAAGGAGGACATGGGAGAGGTACAAAGAAGGAACAGAGAATTGGGCGGAGCTTTGAGGCTAGTTTGTCCCAGCTCATGCAGCTTCATCCTGAGCCTGGTGGTGCAGGGGCTGCATTGGTAGCCTTGCAGCTGAGGCCTCAGGGTCCTGCTGTGGGTGTCGATGGCTTCAAAGCTCTCAGAAATGGGCACGGCAGGTTCACTTGGCACCTGCAGCTCCCATCCCAAATAAACATCGTGCACATTTGCCAGTCGCTGTTAAGGGAAGGCCAGTGGAGACACACAGTGTGCAGTGTTCACCGTGATTGCAGTGGCTGCTCTGCTAGCCCTGTGTTTCCCTGCTTGTTAATCCCTGCTCTCCTCAGCATTGATTTAAATATCTTTCTGTGACATTTGGAGAGTAATGGAGCATGCTGACCCAGAAGGAGCCCGGAAAGGTTGTCTGATATGATCCGCATTCATCAGAGCCTATTCACTCTGGCGTGCGATCCCTTGCCTGCACAGACAAGGCTTCTGTGGCCAAAAACAGAGATAAGTAGCAAAAGCTGCTCAGGGAGAAGCATCCCTGTGCATGCTCCGACAGGCAGGAGAGGGATTCATCCTGGCAGGGGTTCCCTTGTATTGGATACAGCGGGTGATGTGCAGTGACAATGGCAGCTGCTCCTTTCCAGGGCTCTTCCTTGCGGGGGAAGTGTTACCTGGCTGTTCCTTCCCAGGTGCATCATTGCCAGCTCCCAGGGTGATCCAACCCACGGGTGACAAACAGCTCGGTGACACCACACACACACACACCCCCCTAACACCTGATTAACTCGCATTTTCAAGAGCCTTCCCTGCAGAAACAGAAAGGCTGCAAGTGTCATGTTCTCTCTGAAAGCAGCACAAACATGTCCCCTCCCACGTTCGTGGGATCAACAGCCTTTCCTGGAGTACAGAGCTAAGCCCATTCCTTATACCTTTTTTCATTATCTGCAGGGAAAGAGCCAGGCTTTGCTCCTGCCTCACTGAGTGTGTTGCTTTAGTACTTGTGTGTTAGCTAAGGCAAAGAGAGCTCCTTCCATTCACTGTACCACTCAAATTGTTGGGCTACTCAAGGAAAAAGTATTTCTCAGTCATTCCTTTTGAATCTGCTGTATTTGACATAGAAGTGCTAAACACGAGTGGAACGAGTGTCAGAGAATAAAGAGCATTGATTTCTCAAGGCTGGTCGTGAATGGTGGTGGCGATGGAAACTTCAGGCTAATTGTATCTCTTTTTTCCCTTCCCTTTTTTTCCTCTTTCTTTCATCCCATAATTGAACAAGCTGCTAAAGGAACCTTAGGATTAAATATTGAACAGAATGGTTCCTAAGTGAGTGTCACAGCTGATGCACCAGAGAGTTGTGCTAGTTCTTTTTACACTTCTGCTGTTCAGAGAGTGCTCTTGATATGGCTTTGCCTCTCTTTCCTGCAAACACAGCTCTCAGCAACAGGAGGAAGGATGGAGAGGCACTTGGCCTGTACACCCAGCTGGAAACCCTTTCTGGATTGTACAGATCCAGTCTCAGAGGAGCAGGAAGCTGTTTAGCTCCCTCTGCAGAGGGGGTTCCCAGGGAACAGGCAGCCTTGCCTACAGAATTCAGTACCTAAAGCTGACTTCCCATCAACAAAGGCTAAGAGAGGAAAAGAAACATAATAAGTTGTCTGAAGAGACAACCATGCTGTGCTGGAAAAAGCCTTTAGAAGTAATTACATAAAAAGCGTGAGCTTCTATGGAGAGTTAGGGTCCCTGAATGGGTTAATTAAAAACAAAGATGTATTTTCTGTCAGAAATCTATCAAAAGTAAAACCAAAATTCAGTCAGATTCAGCTTTTAGATGGAAACTAGCTGCACCAATAAACGTTTTTTTCTTTTTTAATTTCACAGAATAACTAAAAGAAGGCAGATAACAAGAACTGCCAGTTCCCCTCACTATCATCAACACTGAAGTACTTTGCTGAAGCAAAATGTTAAGAAAGAAGCTGGGACTGGGCACTTAAAGACTTAAAAGTCACTGAATTTTCCCTCCAGCTTGATGGTGAGTAACCATTTATTATCATTTATTGCAGAATGTGAAATGTGTGGGCAGGGGAAGGAGCAGGACAGCTGAAGTGCTTCAGTCACAGCCTGTGTTGCTCCAGCTATTGCCAGGGGAAGGCATTTGGCTCATCAGAGTAGTTTGTATGTAAATTGGGTGAAGTTATTTGTGTTTCAGTGTTACTTAGAAGTTAAACAGCTCTTCTAGAAGGAAATTTTAGTCAAATCAACACATGCATTCCACCCTCCTCCCAAAGGGGAAGCAATTAGAAAAGCAAGGAGAGTATTCCCAAACAGCATTGCTTAACAAACAGGTTTGAAGGGTTTGCTTTCTTTTCTTTTTTTAAAAATCTAATCATAATACTGACTCGATGTCTCTTTTGTCTTTGTATTTCACCCCCTCATGGTTTAAGCATAGACAATCATGTATGAATCTTCTGTTTTGTACTGGTTCATTAGAGTGTTGCTAATATATTTTTTTCTTGTTGCATAGTGCAACATATCTTGCATATTCTCAAGAGCTCAATAAGAAATAAAAAGCTCCAGAAATATGAATCTAAAGTGATAAGCATTGCTTAGCAGGTTCTTTCCAAGCTAATATTCTGGATATTGGTACGCAATCCAATCTGATTACCCTTTCAGGGTAAGGGCTGGCAGTTGTACAATCAGAAATGTTGGATTTTGTTAGTTCAGTCCAAGTGTGTTCTGTATGGATACAGAAATGCCTGGATGAAATTCCATGGCTCATGTTGTGCAGGAAGGCAGGAGAGCAGGTCTTAGTGGTTCACTAAGCTTTTGAGATGCATTTTTGAGGATCTCTCAGTCAGACTGGGAGTCAGGCTCCCAGAGGATGAGAAGCACACAAATATTTGTCTTTTTTTGTTATTTCTTTTCATAATGTATACTTCAGCATCACGTGAAAGGTCTGTTGCAGACCATGAATCTTAATCTCCAGGGTAGCTGTGATTGTCTCTCTTCAGTCTTCTCTTCTATGCACTTCGGAGCTCTTTTGTGTAAGAGGTGAGCACATTATCAGACAGTGGTTCTTGTGAAGGAAATTAACTTTTACCCATGAATGATATCCCAGTGAAGCACCACCAATGAGAAGAAAAGAAAGGAAGAGAATAAAGGGAGCTTGCACTATATGCAAAAATATATTCCATAGATCTAATGAAACTATAAAAATACTGTGTGCCTTGCTCTAATTTGAAAAATCAGTGTGTAAGTCAAAGGAGTCACGCCTTGAGTTTCATTCAAGATTTTCAGAGGAATTCTTATTTAATATCTTCATATGATGTGGAATTGTCATGTGACAATAACTGAATTTATCATCAAATTAGCTACCACGGACATTACTCTCTCCATCAGTTCAGCAACACCTTTTCTCTCCAGTTCCCCCAAAAAATGCTGCTACCTAATGCCCTCTTTTCTCATCGCTAGGTTGGAGAAGTTCAGTGCCCAGTCCTGCAGTATTGCCTTGGAAAAGCCTACTTTTGACTTTCGTGCCTTCTTTCTTGGGGAGCCTGTGAAGAAAGTGCCTTTAAGTTGGTAAGTACCTTTGGCTGTCACTGTTACTAACGTGCTCTAACTTGGGTAATTTGATTTCTGTCCTTTGTAAAAACAGCCTTGTTTTTCAGACCTTTTCCCCCTGGAGACCACAATGATGTAAATGCTAACAGAGCCCTGTGCATTTATGCATGCACATGTCCCAGAGCCCAGAAGCACAATTTCCCCTAAACACTTCCAAGTGGGGAACAAAAGCAGGTCTTCACATTAAAAGCACCTTTTTATGTTTGCAAGAAAGCTCTGTCTGAGCTGGCTGCGCTCAGGCAAGTGCACTTCATTAGGTAATTCTTCTCTCAACTGTGTGTTCACAAACCATTCCCATTTAACCTCAGAGAAAGATGTGTGTGTGTGAAGTCAATGAGCCCTTGCAGTCCTAGGAGTCATCCTTTTGGAAACTATTAACCACTACAATAATATTTTTAAAGCTGCTTCCCGACCTACAGTCCATTTGAGTTCCCTGCTCCATTTTCCAGTATGTCATGCCTAAAAGGGTGGTGTGGTGTCCGGCCCCGTGGAGACAAGTGTGCCAGCCACAACAACCACAGCTGTCAGGTTTGTCAGGGGGCTGAAGGCACTGCATAGGGGCCCACTGGAGGTGAGTTTGGAGTCATACCATCACAATAACAAGCCAGCAGCAAAGTCCTTGCTGTTCCTCCTCTCTTCCACAGGGATAATTCCCTGAGCTTCCCTCCCTCCCACCTGGTGTTTCTTGGAGGTGGGCTGGGCTAGTGGTGGCTAGCAAACAGTAGTATCTGCTAAAGTAAGGATAAAAGGCCAGCAGGCAGGATGTGTGCAAAGAGCATTGGTTTGGCTGGTCTCACTGGAAGCAGTGTCACTGCTGCATGGTGGCCAGCCAGAATCAGAGCCACGCCTTTTATCTTCGTATGCCGGTGGCATTGCAGACACATTCCCAATGCCAGTGATTTGGCTTTTGTCTGTTTCTAAGATGGCTGAAAACTCAAGAACAACCAATTCCAGTGACCGTTTAAAACTGTAGGTGTCTTGAGCCCACTGAAAATAAGTCCACTCTTTCAAAATCCAGAGCTATTGTCTTCACACAAAACAAAAAACATAGGAGCATAAAAAGTCCAATCTCATATTCCTCATCTCATCCTGTGGGAGTTACTCTTGTTCATGCAAGACCCCACACATTATTCCTATGGGTGCTGACAGTCTCTTTTGTAATATGTTTGCTGTTACAAATCTCCTCTTTTTAATAATGGCTTGCTTTTATTCAGAAATAGTTGGGCTGCAGCAGCCCAGTCTATTTTAGATAACAAAGACTGTCCTTTTTAAAGCTGAACTGTGTGAATGCTTTTTAAGCCATTCTTTTTTTAAGAGAGAAAACTGATATTCTCAAATACTTTAGGTTGTACATTTGCTGTAACAAACTACATGCTGCTGATGTGCTGAGCTTTTTTACCTTTTTAATAAAATGTTTTCCAAATGGCAAAATTCCCCACGGATGTGAGGATATCAGCAGTAGTGCTAAACATCTGGCTTGTCTCTGTAGACTGCACCATGTGGAACCCGGAATATCTGGTTCAGTGCTGTGCCTGTGTCTCAATTATATCCAAAACATCAGCTTTTCTTGGAGAACATTTGGTAAAAGCTTCCTTCATTGCTTTAAGCCAATTCCCATGTGGATATTACTGCTTCAGATCGATGTGAAATTATTCAGGTCTGAAAAAAACAAAGTTGCCAACATTTGTGTGCAGAACAAAATACTGCATTGCAATTACAAGTGTGGGAAAAGGAAAATTCCAACAGCATGGAATATATTGTAATTCTAATTTTTCCCCCAACATTTCCCACTTTAATAGAATATTCTCTGGTCCGGAAGACTAATTTTTTTTTATAAGAAAAATTATTAATGTTACTGAATTCAATCACCAGTTCCCTCTTACCTAAGCAGACAAATGCCTGTCATGTAAGGACAAAACACAGCCCATGCAACCAAGATCTGGATTTTTGTCCCCATTTAAACAGCTGTACATCAATATGATACGGTAAAGAAAGGTGAGAGAACAGACTTTCTAATGATAAGGTTAAGGAGTTATTTAGGGGAAAAACCCAAGCCCAACAACTCCCTTTTTGTTGATGTTTGCAAGTTTTACAGAAAACTTGTCTGCTGTGAATTAAAAACTCACCAGCCAGAATTATCTGCAGCAACAGGATCTTCCAAAATCTTCTGGAAGAGACTGAATTACAGATTCTCTGCAGTTGCATTGTCTTCTGATTGAATTGCACAGGTTAATGTGACCCATTGCTCTTACGTGCATCAATTTTACTGCATTGTATGTGTGTCATGAACATGGTTTATGGTTGAAAAGGGAATTGTAGTGCCAAAGGATGAGAGTGAAAAAGCATAATTAAGAGACAAGTCATGAACATCCTTTATTATGGTCTAACAGCCATGCTAATAGTCTTGCTTCACATATATGTGTAAAAGGCACTTTAAGAGGCAGTGCCTTATGAAATAAATTTAATTTTGGCATTAGGATGCTGTTATAACATACACAGCTTGTAGATGACATAAAATGGTTGTCTACCATATACTTCAGCTTGGAGAGACAAACAGAGCCGTGACTGGGGGTAGCATCAATAACCAGGACTTTTAGTTCTGGGCTGACTTTTCTGTAGCCAGAGAAATAATATTTGTCCATTTAAAGGGCTTTTCACCTTTGTTTGCAGTAGTGATATTATTGATATGTAAATGGTGACCAGAGGTTTTCTCCCAGATTATACATGTGTGTGTTGGTTTCGCTTGGCCCATTTTTGCCAGTGAGTAGGGTGGGGTACAAAGATGTCTTCTGCATGTCCTGTGTGAAGATTCTGGAAATTTCTCCACCATTTCCAGCAGAGCCAATCTCTGATGGCTCTGAAGATGATGGACTTGCTGCTGGCCAAACCTGGGCCAATTCGAGATGTTAGTTACGCCTCTGTGAAAACATATTTAAGAAGAAATCAAAACAATGTGAGCACACACTTCTTTTTAGCCAGAGGAGGAGGAGGAGGTGAAAATATGTGAGGGAAACAACATGGAGGCACCAAGGTCAGTGGAGAAGGTGGGGGAGGAGGTGCTTCAGGCGCCGGAGCTGAAAACCCTCTGCCAGCCGTGGTGCAGACCATGGGGGGAGCAGGTGGTCCCCCTGCAGCCCATGGGGTCCATGAGGTACAGACCATGGGGGAGCAGGTGGTCTCCCTGCAGCCCATGGGGTCCAGGGGGATACAGAGAACCCCCCCCAGCCTGTGGGGAGGTGCCCACGCCAGAGGAGCAGGTGGAAGCCTGCAGGAAGCTGTGATCCAGTGGGAGTCCCAGAGACTGAGAGTTGCAAAGGCCTTGCAGGAGAGAAGGGCCTTGCTCCCGGGATGGAAACAGCCTGGCCTCGGCTTGGAAGTCTGTAACCTGGACAGAAGGATCTCAGACAGCAGCAGATTTCGGGCAGGTGCTGCTTATGAGATTGGACCCACGCCAAAGAAGTTCTCAGAGGACTGTCTCTCGTGGGAGGGACCCCATGGCTAAGTAGAGGATTCTTCTCCCTGATGGACTGACCCTGACCAAAGGAAACCCTCATACCCTGCCCCCACCCCGGAGCTGTTGGTTAGAAGGAAGGAGGGAGGGGATGAACTGAGAAATGGTGTCTTAATAGGGAGGGGGGTTTGGGTAGAGAAACAGCGTTTGTAGCAGAAGAATTGTGGTGATGGACTGAGAGAAATCACATACCTTGCCCCAGCCCGGATCTGTTAGTTGGATGGAGGGAGGGGGTGAGTAGAGAAACGGTGTCTGTAGTAGAAGAATTGTGATGGACTAACTAAGAGAAAAAAAAGCCTCACACCCTGCCCCTGTCCTGGAGCTGTTGGTTGGAAGGAGGGAGGGGAGTGAGCTGAGAAGCGGTGCCTTAAGAGGGAAGGGGGGGTGAGTGAAGAAATGGTGTCTTAAGAGCTTATTTTTACCTCTGATTTATCCTCCGACTCTGTTAGGTCAATAAATCACTTTTGCAACTTTAAGTTTTCATGCCTGCCTGCCTATCTGTGCGTCCTGCTTATCAGTGATCTTATCTCAACTCATAAGTCCAGTGTTTTGTGTCAATTTTCCCTCTCCTCTGCACAGCTGCAGCAGGAGAGAGCAGACGTCATAGGTGCCTGGCATTTAGCCAGGGTCAAACCCACGACAATGTGCAAAAATCCGTACCTGAAGCTGGAACATCTGTCTCCTGGAAATATGGCCCAGGAGAAGGGAGAGAGTCCCTGTAGCTATGAACCTCACACCTTCACTTCAGAAAGGCACCTTCTACCTGTCCTTCCACCCATCTGTTCCCACCCAAAGAGTCCTGAGAGCTTTTTTGCTCTGTTTCCAGTGCCTATGGAAACAGAAAAACTGAAGAAAGGTGAATGACTGCTGTTTGAAATTTTCTTCCAGGGAATTAACTGCAAATTACAGGGGTTATTAATACTAGTAACTTAAGTCTAATCAGGGAAAACTAAGAGCAAACATTTGCTTTGCATCCTGCAATCTGTGTTGGGACTAGAATACAAGAATTTTTTTCTCTTTTTGGTACTTTTTGGATTTTCATTTTCTTGACTTTGTTGTTTGTTTAAAGAAAATAAGGGGGAAAGGAAAGCCATCTCAGGAAAGAGAAGAGCTCTCTTGTCACCTGGGATATGAGAATCAAAGGTAAAGTTCAGGGTGAAAAATGGGCAGAGAGGGCCCCCATGCCTGAGATGGGAGCTTCTGTAGAGTATGAGTGTGGTGTGGGCTGTTGCTTTCTCAGGTTTTGGGCGGGGAATTCCCCTTGTGGGCAGAGCTTTAGCCCAACCGCTTGTGATTTCTGAATGCTCAGTGTCAAATTGGCCAATCTGTTCCATTTCCCACCTTAATGTGGGTCTGCTCTCTGCTTAAATCCTGCCTGATCCCAATTGACTGTAAAAGTGAGAGAAACTCAATACACAGTTTTGAAGTCATCAGTTTTCCCCATCCAAAATGTTTTTGGGCAACTAGGTTCAGTGCTTTCATTAAAACAGCAATTTTCTCTTACAGATGGAAAACAAAATGGTGAAAGTACAATTTCCAGTAGAATTCTGCTGAACTTCAAACATGAATGAGAGTACAAATTGTGATGATCTTATTCTTGCCAAAAGTTATCTTGCTCCACACCATAAGATGCTATTTAATGGAAGCAAAAGCTTCATTCTGGTCCAGCACTAATTGACGCGCTCTATTTGGAAGTCAGATGGAGAAAACCTCTGTACTGATCCTCCCATGAAAGAATTAGTTACCTGGTAATAAATAGTATATTCCCTGTTGTTGTCTGTAGAATAGAGATGTATTTTCAGTAGCATTCACCTTTAGCTTTTATTTTGCTGATTTTTTATACTTCTGTGTTTCATACACCATTCTTACTGATTGAGCAAGATTAGCAGTGCAGATATTTAGCAAGCTTCCCTTCCAATAGTGTTTTATTTTTATTTAGAAGGTTTTACTCTGTAACCAGTCAGCCTGTGAGCTGCGTCAAAGGCTCCCCATGCTAGATCCTGTCTTCATGACATTTTTGGAACTCCAGAAATAATAGTGAGAAGTTAAAAATGCCATCCAGCAAGACACTGGAACAGGCAGCTACCTAGAGAGACTGCAGGAAGTTATAGCATTTATTAAATTGGAGAAAAACTAGCAGCTGACTATACTTTGTGTTTAAGGGAAGTAATTATGTATATTATTTTGATAGAGCAGCTTTGACAAGCCACTCAGATGGTTTAAACAGCATCGTTATACGCATATCTGACTCTGTTACTGTTAAGGGGCTCTGTTGATTTATTAGTGCAGTGTTGCCTTACACTTGGTTTATTCTTTGGACATGTTTCCAGAGGGTTTAGTTTCACAGTCTCTTGGGCATCGCATTTTGTTGACTAGCCATCATCTAAACTTGGCCAAGAGCAATCAGATGAGCTTTCCGCCCAAGCTCCATAAGCTACATCTGTTCTCAGTAATTGACAACGCAGAAATCCTCCCCCAAAGTTCCTCCTTGGGGCACGTTGTGTCCTCACTTGCCCTGCACATCCGTCAGTTACTTGGCTCTGCACATCAGTCACCTGCCTTGTGTGCACTGTTTCAGCAAAACTTCAGTGCTGTGGAAGAGGAGCTGAGCTTTGGGAGAAAGAGGTGGCATCATGAACAGCAGGAAGGGGAGGCTGAATATCAGGGAGTGTTTGGCTGTACTCAGAGGATGTGTCTCGGATAGCACAGGCCCACAGCAGTTGCCCTGTTTTTCCCATGGAAATCAAGTCATTTGGATCTCAGCTGGTCCACATTTTCTGTACGGTGTTCGTACCATCATAGAGTTCCTGTCCCTGAAGAGGGGATTAGATGAAACTGCAGATTCAATTGTGTTTTCTGTTTCCTGCCACCGTGAGATTTAACCTAAAGAAAAGGAGGTGGGTCACAGGGGAGCCAAAAAGGCCATGGCTCTGTGTGAGTACTGCCCGGCAACAATGAAAACATCCCCAAATTATCAGCACTGTGTCCAGCACAAATCCAAAACACAGCTGCGTACCAGCTACTGGGAAGAAAATGAACTCCCCCAGCCCAGAGCAGCACACTGAGGTGTTTGCATTGTCTCCTTCTGCTTTTATTCATGGATTTTTATGTGAGAGTGCGATGGCTGAAAAGCAACCTGCTGCAGTGGCTACGTAAATTTGGAAAACTTCTTGAAATCTGCGGTATGACCTGTGTACTGTTGTGTGTACAAATGGATTTAGTGTATCATAACACTCCTAGAAAAAAAAATAAAAGGACAAAGAAGATGGGATTGCTAAGGGAGACATTAGATTTCATTTCACACTGGTAATAGTTTAGAGATGTGTGCTGAGCAAAATGGGATTCAATTCTGCGGCACTGTTCTTTTTTATTGCTGCTAAGTGATTCCAATATCCAGTCTAAAGTGATATTGAGAGTGTTCGATAGCACAGGGATGAAGCAGGGAGAGCTGGCAGCTGAGAGGAGGCCACAAATCTCAGGCTGACTGTAGGGAGCCTTTCGGAGCCATCCCAGCTGCCCTTAGCGGGTGTTATTTAACCTGGAGGCTGAGGGTAAGTACCTTGCACTGTAAGGTATCGGTGGGTGCTAAAGGGAGCGGCGTGGCCACATTGCAGGTTGGACATCAATTGATGTTACGTGGTTATGGCTTTGGCCGTGAGCTTCCTGCTCTCGGGGGCATTTATGGCTAAAAGTTTATTGCCCAGCTGTTGCTGCCTGATAGACATACCATAACTGGGAAATGGTTTAAGCCCCGTAACCTTTCAATTGATGGCTGTTGGAAGCAGATGAGGATTGCTACACAAACAAGGAGGCATACCTGTAGTCCACAAGGCCATGGTCACAAATATTGTGCTTGGGGCCACTTCTCGTGAATGTATGTCTCGCCACTGATGAACACACAGCTACAAAAGGTGAGTGTTGCTGTTTGTTCTACATAGTCTACATTATTATGATCAGAGTAATTTCTCAGTTTCTTGAATGTGAGCTCAGCTGTTCATGATCTGCTTTGTATAACAGTGTACAGTGTAGGATCCTAAATCAGATGATGAGAGGAGGAGCCTGAGGGGCACAGGTGGAATTGTTGAGAATCTGTGTTTTGGTTTCTGCAGCTTTTGGGCAAAGAGCTGAAGAAGTGTGAAATGAGGGCAATGCAGAAAAATACATCAGACGAAGGCAGTGGCTCATTAGTGAGGGTTTCACGAATCTGTTTTTGTTTTCTATGTAACAGGGTTACAATAGAAAAAAAAGTTTCTGTTCTGCAAGAAGAGGCTCAGGAGCTACGTTGTATTGTCCTCGCTGAGCTTTTGGAATCCTTTATATTTTCAGGCATCATCTCATTTTCTCTAACAAAATACTGAGTTGCTGATAAAGTGCTGTGAAATTTAAAAAACAAAACAAAACCAAACCAACCAACCTTGGAGAGGGATTTAAATTCATGTCTTGCAGTTAAACAACCTTGGCTTTTTTTCTGGAACCAAATGCCTCCTAACTTAGCATAGAGTATTTTGTACAGTTTGTGTGGAATTCTTTGAGAGCAAACTTCTGCTTTTGGTCTTACCCAGCTGCCTAATATTTTGGTTTAAAACTGCTTCAAGTAAATAATGCAGAAAAGCAGCCATGGTTTGGTCAAAGCTTCCTATGGCTGTATTTAGCGCATGTGCTGTGTTTCCATTCGAACGCACAAACGGTGCTGTCACTCGGTGCCATGTGCAAGGGCGTGGAAGGAGGAGAAGGGAGCTCTCAGCACTTTGCCCGTCACAATGCCCTCAGCAGCACCGTGTAACCGTGTCCAGGCAGCCATTTAGCTCCAGAGTTTGCTTGGAAGAGCTGTGACCGGAGGCAGAGGCGCGCTTGTGTCGTGTCAGGGGCTGGCAGGGGAGCAGGGCACAGCGCCCGGCACTGCCACCCCTCCTGCCTCCTCCACCACACGGCTCGCAGGCTCCGAGAGGCTCCGTGCATTCATATCGCCTTCCCCGCTGGGCCTTTATGGGAAGTGACAGCTCTGGCAGCAGACATGACTTCTGCAGAGTCATCAATGATTGCTTCTAAAGCTTCATTAGCGGTGCAGAGCACTCCGGCGGTGCTGTGCTCACATTTGAAGTGGCACCGTTTCATTTTTCTATATGTGAACAGATAATTTGCTTTGTGCTGAGATACTTTACCCGTGTAATAATTTATTGGCTTCTATAGCATCCAGGGACCTTATTTTTTAAGACGCAGAAGGCATTTGTGAAATGTGTGTTCCTGATATTATTTTTAATTTTCTCTTGGCAACTGAATTTTCTTCTCTGCTGCAAAGGATAATGAAACGAGATGTGTTTGCTAGATTCCAGTTCAGTTTAAGAAATCACAATGGCAATTTACATATGTTTTACCCTTACATCAAGGTTTTCACTGTTTATCATAACTGGATTAGATTCTAGTTATGTGCAGAGCTGACTGGAAAATAAACTGGCAACCTGATTTGCATTCATTCTGCACCAGTGGTTCCCCTGTCAAATTTGTTCAGTGGCGAAGATTTGGCCATGAGCTGGGTTTGTGTATTACCTGTTACTGCAGGCGAAAGCTTCAAGTATGTGTTGGCCCCAGCCCCTGATGTAAATAAGGAATGACATATTGCTACCAGGGAATAGAAATATTTGAATTACAATGCACTTAGTGCTCAGTGTAAAAGAGGGCTGGGGGAAGGTTTGTGCCAGACAGCCAGGAGCCTTCATTTGTAGTGTGAAAAAAGCTGCTGAATGCAAGGTGGTCGCAGTGTGTGACTCCCAGGTAGCTTCCTACTCCCATTCCTGCCCTCCAAGCTTTGGGGGATATGTTGATCAAATGGCGAAAGAGCTTGCTGGTAGCAGCATGTGGGTGTGCTAAAATCGTCCCTTCCAGCTGAGGATGTGTGATTTCAGGGGGCAGACATGTTAATTTATCTGTCTTGTTGCACCATTCCCTCCTCATGGATTTTGTTTATAGGTGTAGCTAACTATGGACAAGAGTACCTAGCGAAAGTTAAGAAACAAATGCTGGTGTGTGCTTATAAAATATGCATTAATACTCCATGTTCTATGCTAAGAAAAGATTGCCTTCCTGTACTTACTTCCCATCCTTATTTTTCCTTTTTCATGCAAAAAGGAAAAATTAGGCCTAATGCCAGACTCCCATTCTGGGGTGCCTTTCATTCTTTGTTGACTCCTAAGCAGAACCCAGTCTTGTTCAATAACAGGACATGGATTTTCCTCATGTGTTCCTTTCACCAGGGAAAAGTTTCCAAGACCTCACACCGAGGTTATATCTCTCTCGTGTGTCCATGGGTGGTGACATGCATCAGTAGTTTGGTTTGTGCTGTTGTCACATTCCTCAAGCAGAATTATGCCTTTGGTATGCTCAGTCACAGATTTGGTCTAAACCTGCTTGTATCAGTGCTCTGAGAGACAGGACACAGCTCGGGGCTGATTCCAAATAATGTTTCTCCATCCCCACAGAATTTTCACAGGCATTAGGGACAGAGAGGCGCTCATTGGACTTTAGAGGATATCCAGGTTTTCACCTGTTCAGATAAATCTATCTTGTGTTCAGTAGAAGTGGTTGAAAAATACTTACATTGGTCATTCAGAAAGATCTTTCATCAAGAGGCAAAACAGATCTCAGTTTAGTTTAAAATTCAGTTTGTTATGTTTCATCTCCTAGAAGCTGCCAGTGAGCTATTGTTTGCATACAGCCCAGAGCAGTTGCACATCTCTTTATCGTGGTGTTTAATTACCATTTGTGTAGGAGCCCTTGGCCCTCTCCATGCAGATACAAAATGCTGTTAATTGTGTGGAGAGTGCACAGGCTGTGTGTGATATCATTAGCAATAAAATGAACATGTCTCAGGAGCTGAACAGATTGGGAAAAGCTTTTTAAGAAACCCAAGAACTAAACTGATAAATGTTATGGTAGTGATGTTTTGATATTATCTGGTGGCCAAGTGACTGCTTTAAGAGGTCCTGAAGATCTCAGTTCCTAGTTGACAGTGCCATCTTGGTACTAGGAAGATAATGATGATGCCAATGCAAAATGAATTGATGGGGACTCAAAAAACCAGGGACATGCAAAAGTGCACCAGGAAGGGCTTCCTTAAGTAGCAGGACACTTCAGTGAATGGAAAAAATGCCTCTCATTGTTCTCATTTTTGCTCTTTGGGGTTTGGTTTTCTGTGTTTTTAAAATATATGGTAATTGTTTTATCCCTTTTATGTTTTATTTAATCTCACAGTATCAGTGTTCCAGCTGCTTTAAACAAAGAACATTCCTGTGACCTGTTTCAGCGAGAAAGTGTTTTAAATTTTCTAAGCCTTTCCTATTATAAAATTTCCTGTTAAATACCTGACATATGGAGATAACCTGTACCCAGCTTAGTCTGGTATCGTGGCTCTTTTGTGGCTACTGCTTTTATGCAAAATACTGTGCATGAGCAAAATATTACTTAGTCATGCTGATCCTCCTAATATTTCCAGCACAGCAGAATATTGCAAAGAAATAAAACTAAAAAATGGCTAATTTCACTAGACTGTGCCTTCACTTGAGGGTAACTACCACAATATAACCTTCCTGGCTCTGTACCATTGCCAGGAGGTAACAAATGTATCAAATAAAAGCTGTTGCAAAGGTGTTCTCATGGTCTAGAAGTCTGGTCTGGTTTTCTCTAGATACAACACAATTTCATGTTTCTGTAATTACATTTCAGTCACATGTATAGAATCAATCCTGCAGACTTGAAATGACTTGCTGCTTTTGATTCATCACATAGGGGCACGTTTTAATTCTCTAAGAAGGTTAATAGCTTCATGCATTCATTGTTTAAGTAATTCCTTAAATCCTCAATGCTTACATGAGCAACTTTACTGACTTATATTTTCTTTTATTGAAATATATTGCAGGAAATACCTTGGAGCCCACTTCATTAAGTTCCTTTGTAAAATGCTGTGTGCCTTAGAAAGACAGAACACTAATCTGTAATACTTGCTCTTAAAGGGAGACCTCAAGTCTCTACTTGGAAAACTGCAGGAAGTATCTCTCAGCGTCATTAGAGACACCAATAGGTGCTCCTGTTCTGCTGCTGCTGCAGCCAGTGAAAAAAGGTTTCCTTCCTCAAGGATCAGCCTAATACCAGGATTAGAATTAAGTTAGTTAAGAAAATGTTGATTCATCGGTATTTTCACCTCAGATTAAGATAATGCTACTCATAGCCTGGGTAAAACAAAGCTGCCCTTTCTTTTCCAGGAATTTGAATTTTTTTATGATTATTTTGTGTATACAGAGATGGAAGGGCAGAATGATAGAGCTGAGATCCAAAAGGGACTCCAAGGGGTTGTGGAGCTGTTTGTGAAAAGTTGTGCTGTTTGAAATGGCCCTGTGGGTGCATAATGAATATAATTGCTTTCTGTGTTGGTGGTTGGGTTTGATTCCTTTTGCTACAGCTCATTTAGTAAAATTCATTTGATGATGGCTTGTCTACCTCAGTGACATGTATTGATTTTCTGAAAAGTCCATTTTTTGAAATGTTCTTACATACTGTGTTTTTACATACATTTGATCTTAACTTAATTGCTATATCTGTAAGCTGCTGCACATCCTGCTGCTGTAGCTTGAAGAGCCATACAAAGCTGTGAAAAAGGTTCAAGAGATCATTCTGGAGTAAAGAAGGAATTAAAGTGTTTTAAAAGCTAAATTCCTCAGGATTTATGTCAGCTTGTTGTCTATACGCTCTTGACACCTCATCTGAAGTATCTGTTGACTTCATATTTAAGGGTTTATGCCACAAAATTATTGAGCTCAGTAGGTCAAATGGTGCATATTCAGGAAATTTAAAGGCTTTTTCCCAGCTGAAGAAAAAAGCAGAAGAAAGAGCAGCTTAATGTGTTTTAAAACTGTTAAACCTGCAGAAATTCCTGAAGTATAAAATGGAAGACATGGCTGCGTGCTGTGCTTGGTCTGCACCTAAGGGAAGCTGTGTGATGGAACACTTCTATCGAGGAAGGGAAGGGAGGCAGTCTGAGCAGAGGGAACACGGAGAGCAGCAGCGATGGTTGGTATGTGAAAGGTGATTAAAGCAGCTGCTAATGCACTCTGTGCTTCATGGATATTTGAGTGTGAATATCTCACACTGATTCTCCCAGACACTGGCAGTGAGAAGCACTGCCCAGTACCTCCCTTTGTGGAGTTTATCTTAATCTCATTATTTATTTCACTTTTGAAAATGGGGTTTATGTTCTACTGCTTAAAGAAATTAAAGAGTGTAATAAAAAGCTGGTGTTGAACAGCAGTGGCTTCCTCTGCTGAAGAAAGAGCTGTGAAAACTGGGTGTTGGACAAACCTCCTTAGCAACAGGGGTAGGTAGATCAATTTTTAAAAGGCTGGTGATGAACACTCCATATCATTAAATATTGTCTTAATTATTTGCTGTAAGACTTTATTTCTGTTCTCACCTTACAGGATAATAAACAAGGCATGTGGACATTCATGCTCAACTCATCCCTGAGGGTTAGGATTTAAACCACATGAAGTTACTTCGTTTATTTGTATTTTTAATCTGCATTGGGTACTACTGTGAGTACTCAGATCTGTTTATTTTCTTTGTAGGTTTTTTGTTTGTTTGTTTTCTAGTGCCTTTAATATAACCTTTCCCTAGCTCATTGGCATAGCACAGCTCCCGGATGGGTTGGGATGAGCTTGCTGAGTCAGCTGACAGAAGGAAACGGAAATCATGTCTGGCAGCAGCACAGAGTTCTCTTGGCTTAAGGTGGGAATGACCTAACATTCATCACTTGTTGGCCATTCTCTTGTCCTCTGCTGTTTGAGGTGATGCAGTTGGGGCTGGCTGGATTGGAACGTTTATTGTTAGTGTCACTGTGTATTTACGGATTTGTTTTGCACTTTGTGGGAAGGTGCACAGGTTTATGCAGTGATCCTTGGGGATGTTGTGTGTTCAGTGAGAAGGTTTTTTCACAGCAGTCCGTGCCCAGGCACTCTGGAGCAGCACAGGCTGCTCATGGTCATGAGTCCGAGGGACAAGCATCCCTTGGCTGTTTTACTGCTCCTAGAACATGCCCCAAGTCCTGACAGACCCATGAATTGCATACACAGGCACCTCAGGGTGATAGTTAAGGATGGAACTGTTTTTGCAGAGATTTTGTGGGAAACAGGTCAGTCCTCAATACCGAACCAACAGAGATTCAGACCATAAGGTAAGAGTGAAACTCCTCTTGAAACAGCTTGAATGGTTTTGGTTGACAGTACCGAACAAGATAAATACCACATTACCTTTTGGGTCAACTGCCTGTGTAGTCCCTGTCAGGACTGCTTGTAACATTTATGCATACTGCACAATTTAGCGTGGTGTGGCTTTTTTGTTTTTGGCTTTTTCTCCCTTAACCTTGCTGTTCAAGATAAACTGTAGCAAAATGGGATAGCATTTTGATTGCTGTAATCAGACCTACCACACTTATATGTTCTGAAGTGTTTTTCATCTCGTAATTTTCAGCTATCAGTAGCATTTATGACCCACTTTGCTTCCTCTTGAAATCACAGCTTCTGAAACACAGCACCATAAGAGGCTGTCAGCAGCCTTTTCAACTCTGAACTTCTGTTTCTCAGCACCTCAGTAATATATTTTTGCCCCTGGATCCCAGGAAGCTCTTTTGGATCATGACCGCTCCTTGTTCTTTCCTGATTATGCTAAAATTTCAAGGTTAACATTAAAAAAGCCCTAGAAAGTTGGGCTGATTCCCTCTCCTTACTTTAATAGGCTTTAACTAGTAGTAGCCTTCGAAAAAATTACCCTAAACTATTAATTTTTTTATCTCTTCCTTTATCAACAAATTTAATTAAACTGAACACAAAAGAACCCAAAAATATAAGTACAAAAGATAGTGGATTTTTTGACTGATATCAATGTGCTCATTAGCCTTCAGTTAGCCATGTGAAAAAAATGAAGTCTCTAGTACACATCTCTACTGCTTTTCATTAAAGAATTAGAAAAGTACTGTATGTCAAATAATAAGTAATAAAGCTTTCAGTATACTGAGACAATATTGGTAAATCTTACTGATATACTCTTTATAAAAAACAATACAGTGCTGAAATTCTAATGAGGTTCTACACTGTTGAATCTCCCTCTAGTTCTGAGAACAAGGCAGTTTATACTCTTTTTTAGAGCAATTTAAATTGTTTATTTTATGTTGTATGGTTTTGCACTAATGTTTCTTTCCAAGTTTTGCTTTTGCTGGCCTCCTTTCTCCTTGTTTCTTATTGAAGTGCTGAGGATCATTTGAGCCAAACCCATTAACATTCTCATGGTTTTCAATGAAGACCTTTGCAAAATGCCCATTTCCACAATGGCTTTAATGGAAAATATAGATTGCTTTATATTTGATTTAGACCTCACCCCTGTGCTTGTTTGCATTTTTTCCCCTTAGGTTATCAAGCTTTGCTTGATTTTTCTCAGTCTTTTCTGAGTGTAAGCTGGACAGTTGCTCTGCCTCTAATTATTTCTGCACTGCACTGGAAGTCACTGATGTTATTTCTGGTGATTGCAGCTGGTATCCTGAAAATGAAAACATTCAGTGGGAAATCCAGGATCTGCAGGAGTTAAGGAAAAATTCCTCTTGAGTGAACGTTTTTTCCTGCCCATTTGGGCATGCAGGTCTAAATAGAATTAATAATTAGATCCTGGTTTGTCTCCAGCCCATCTTTATTAGAAAGATATTGATAATCTTTAATGGAAATAGTAACTGTAGTTAAACTATGAGAGTGCACAATACATGAGCAAGTGACAGTACGGTTTGGATGGGTCAGGTGGGTTTTTACTGCAGAAGAGGCAATTTCTATTTGTGTCTCTTCCAGGTGTTTTAGTGCCCGAAAGGAAGGACACACAGAATAAAGAGTGGGGCAGGGAAGTGGCTGTACAGATCTGATTTTTCTTCTGAGGTAATGTTGTTCTTGCGGGCTGCAGGTGCAAAGTGTTGCTCTTTTCCAATCATCTAAAAGCGCCTGGAAAAGTGAAGGTAATGCACTCGAGGTTTTTTCAAAGGCTTGTGCAGGGTATGACAAATACATGAGACTGCATCACTGAGGCCTTTATGATAGAATTGAAACAATGTCATTTGTGTCACAGCTTTGCTCTCAGAGCTCTCATCTCCGAGCAGCCCAGCACAGGAATGGGCAGGGCTGCTGATTGGAGTGATCCAGGGACCTGTTTCACCTCTCATGAGATTTTGGTGTGAAATTTAAAGAACTTCGGTTTTTACTCACTAAAGATGTACCTTGCAGCTTCCGCAGGTCTAATACACAGTTACACTTCTCAGCCTGCCCGCATCCAGACACAGCGTTTGCACATTGCAGAGATTCAAAACAGAGGGAATAACAATTGTCTAACTGTAAGACGACTAAGGAGGAAAAAAAAGAGAATCTAATATGGCCCCTTTTATTTTACAGAAGGCCTCCTCCGTAGGCTCTCTTTGTGATTCTTTTGCTTCATTTTGGCCTCCTGTGTTTGTCAGTCACCCTTTAAATTTTGGCGTGAGAGCATCCTCAGTGCAAAACTGATAAAGCCATGCTCAGAAGAATAGCAACTGGAGAAAGTCTCAGTAGGAAAGCCCTCTTTCTATCACTTCCCAGTTTGTACTGGATGCCTTAAGAACACAATAGGGATTTTTATTTTATTTTTCGGCCATAATATGTTTTGGAGACATGGTTAGCTTGTCTTCTTGGGTTTTCAGCAATGTGGGTTGTCAGTTTTGTTGGTTTTTTATCGTTTCCCCAATGAAAAATCTGATGTCACGAATGCATTCAGAGTGTACACAAACCTTGAGAGAAAAGAGCAGATTTGTTTATTGAAAACCATCCCTGTATGACTTGTGGTGGCAGGGAAAGTGTCAAGGCAGAAAAAAAATTATTCAGACCCCACGTGCCCTGACTGCAAAGTGAATTTTTAGGAATTATGGAACATAATAAGCCAATAGAGCCAGTAGATAGCAGTTTTGGTTTTTTATTGGTTTATTTAATCATTTCCATTTAACCCTGTTTCCAAGACACAAGTCTCTCCAGCTTCTCCAAAGTGAGCATATGGGCAGAAGATGGATCACAGCTACGTCTGAATATCCAGCTGCTATTTGTGTGCCAGTGGGGAACGGCTGCATGGCTGGCTGGAGCACCTGAGTGAACCTGCTGCTTACATGAAAATATTTCTGAATAACTATAGTCAATGGCCATTTCATTTGGGCAGTTGCTGATCCTTGGCTTAGGTTGCTGAGAAGTTGGGATAGCAGAGAGAAAGCAGATTGAATTAATGGAGGTATGGAAACTGCTTAGAGAGGAGAAAAGGGAGCTCACTCTTTCTTCTCTGTCTTTACAGAGAGAGGATTGGGGTCACAAAAGCTCCATGTGGGTTTAACATCCTTGAAAACGCCAGGAACAGAGTAATTGGATGACTGGAACCGACTGTGGATGGAGCTCTTCCATCACTGCCCTTGGTGAATGAAATTCTTTTCACTCTGCATTCCAGTCTAACAGAAGCTTTTCGCTTTCAGCCTGGATGGTTTCACCTCTGAGCCAGGCAGCAGCCCCAGTGGTAAGGTACAGATAATTGGAGCAAATCACTCCAAACCCTCCTGAAAGCACTGCATTATGCACGCATCAGCCTTAAAAATGGACAATTAGAAAGACACCTCTTTTAGAAAGTGCTTTTGTAGTGAGTAAGACAAAATTATTTCTTCAGGTTCCAGTGTAAAATGGGTGGCTACAAAGCATGTGCATAGATTTCTGGAGATGCAATACAAAGGGAATGATAATAATAACCTTTTTCTGTCACCACAGAGTCTGCACAAAGATTCCATCAGCATTTTGCACAGTATGATAAAAAATGTGTGAAATCCTCAGCATCAATGGAGGTTCAAAGTGAAACAGGATCAAGCAGAATAAGGTACCCATAAAGAAAAGAAATAGCTAAATGATGTTAAGGAAGTCAAGATAACTGAAAAAATTAACAGCACAATAGCTTATAGAGTCTGCTTCTGCTAACAAAAGGCAATCTTTAGCACCCAGTATCTCCATTCAGTCTGAAAAGACAGTTACATTCTGGATGAACAAAACTGGAAAAGCATGGGCTTACAATGGGATTTTGAAGTTAAGATACTTGAACTGTGACCTCTCAATGGAAAGAGAGGCTTCTGTCTCTGCCAGCATCCCAGTGGTGAAGGATGCCTGGCTGCCTGTGGCACAGAGCGAGCCATCAGGGTATGGACTGTCTGTAGGAAGGCATGAGGGGACTTCCTGGAAAGCCTATCCCTTTAGGGAGCCTGGGATCCTGCTGGGAATGGCCCTGATGGGATTGGATTTGCTGAGACACTTCCCATCCATAAGGGACAAACAGTACAAGCCCAAAGCCCTCCCAAACCTGTTCAGTCCAAAATGGTGTGGTGGATGAACTCTGCCTTTAGCCTAAAATATCCATAACAGACCCCAAAGGTTTTGTGTTCTCCATAGGAACTATATTCTGAAGACTTTTTATCGGGCGAGACTCCTGCTTTGTATCTGAGGCTGAAACCAGCTGAGACAAAAGTATTTTGGGGGGTGCTTTTTGTTTTTTTACCATTTACAGCTACACATTTGTCTTCAAAAGCAAAGGTCAGAGGGTTGTGTTAATTAGAAATCTTTTAAAAATGTGTATCTCAGAGCTTTTCAAAAGCCAGAATAATAAAAAACAAAATTGCAGGAAAAGGAGGTATGGGGAGATGAGAAAAAAAATATTTGTTTTTAGACTTGTTTTTATGATCCACATGTCTTACATACACTGAAGTTTTAAATCAAGCAAATTAAACCTTACCACAGTTCACCTTTGAGCACAGGGCAGAGGCAGAGACAGCTCCAGAGGTCACTGTGCTACTGCAGCAGCCCGGCAAGAGCCAGTGTAATTGTGTTTAAATTCAGAACATGTTCTGACAACACATGCCCATCTGCTAACCCTCTGGCTGAGAGTCAGGTCTGCAAAAGTAATATAAAGATGCAACTCCTGTTCCAGTCTGATTTTTTTCCCCCTTCAGATGCCTCCAAGTGCTTTTCAACTGCCCAGAATAAGTTCTCTAACAATATGAGAAAATGGGCAATGAATGCAGGGGGGCAGAGAGGCAGGTTAAAAGAAAGAGGGGGAAAAAGCCAATAGTTTGTTGTTGGAAAATAGATGGGGGATGGATGGAGGGAGGGAGGGAGAGAGGCAGGCAGGCAGGCTGGTTCTTGTGGAAAGGCCAGGATGTTACTGAGCTGGGGGTGGAAAGGCAGTGATACTGATTATTTTATCAATATAGAATTAGAACCGTTAAAATATTCTAATGGACCTTCAAATGTTTTTGGCAGTTCTGTGGTGTTTGCATCTCTCATGAAAAAATCCACTCGTTCCTCAGAACTGGTCCACATACCAAAACCAGAGGCAGTCTCCTTCGTTTATCCTGGTTTTGTGCCTGTTGGAACTCATGTTACAATATGATGAATTGATTGTGTCTTACACTGCTACAGGTTGACTGCACCAAATTGGCCGAGTGTAAAATACTTCAGGGCAGTAATTACCACAGCTTTGTTCAGAAAGGCTTTTCTGCATGTGATATGATGTATAGATGACCTTAAATAAAGAAGAAAACAAGAATATTAATATATTATTTTTAAAGAGGAGAACCTTCCATGGGAAGCAGAGTAACAGTTTTGATCAATAATGGACAGAGATAATGAAGTCAGTGTTGGGAAGTGAGAGGCAGAGACAACATAGCAAAAGCCTTATAGGCATTGACATGCGGATGTTGAAAACTGAACCAGTGAAGAAAGAAACAAGTGTAGGTGTAAATATGCAGGTTTTGAATGTGGAGCAATCAGAGTTTTGAGTTAAAACTCAGTAATCTCACCATGGAACTTTCAGCAGGAATAGGTGTGCGTATGAGTTCAGCCTTGCATGGACCAAAACAGGAGGAATGAAGAGGACTGTCTGTTTTAAGCATTTGGGATGCACTTTGTGGTGTTGGAGAATAAAAATAAGGAATTTCAAGGTATCATTATGATTAAATGAATGGAAGTAGTATGGTAGGGTTTTAATTTGCAGCCTAATTTAAAAAATGAAACAACAAATAGGGAACTGCAGAGGCGGGGGAGGTTGTTTGTAGGTTTTTTGTTTGCTTTAGAAAGGATATTTTCTTTCCCACAGTTTGGGCTACAGATGGGTCTCATGGGATTTGCTTTCCAACATAAGGGAGGTATTCAGGCTTTCAGATTTCATTACCACTTTCTTCATTATTGTGCCTTGAGGAGCTATAAATAACACATGGCTAATTTGTGAATATGGCACGTTCCAGGGGATGTGTGTATTTTAATCAGGGCACCTTCTGACATTTGGTAATTGGTTTACAGATTTGTTATATAATTTCATGAGTATTTAGTTGCTAAGAGGAAAAAAATCTAAATTTATGCAATCTAAAATCTGCCCTCATTGGACCCTTACAGCAGCTGTGCTCCTTCCAGGTCTAACTAAGGACAGATTTTAAGTCTACAAGTTCATAAACTGCCATCTATTTTTGCATTTCTTACAGTTTTAGTAAAGTAGCTGTTATATTCTTCGTGACATCTTTCTTTTAATTAAAACCCTTCTCTGTGTGTGTGTATATCACTAAACAGCTTTTAAGATGTAGGTAAATTTTGTCTGGTGAGAATTCAGGTTTTGTGTTGGAAGGTGCATGTTTGTTAGTCACGTGCCACTGGCGTATCTGCCTCTGTGCACTGAGAACATCTGCAAGGATGTGCTCATGTACTCCCTTTCCCTAGCTCAGCATTCCAAATTAGGTTTATTTCCAAAACCAGTTTGTTCTGAGGCTACTGTCCTGGAGCCTGGGCATCCAGTCCTTGGAAATGGGCTGGGGAGTCATTTGAGGCTTCATGTAAAAACAACCTGTCTGAAATAACAGACATAAGACATGGATTAATAAGGCGTATTATCTTCCATTTCTTCTGTTGGAATTGGAGGTACATACAAAAGTGCAAACTTACCTGATTTTAAATTTTAGTTACTATTTGTTTTCTCTCTTCACAGAAGGCGTACCCGCCTGCATTTCCAAAGTTCCCTCGCTTCTCTGGCTGTATGTGTTGCCACACGATGTTTAGGGTAGCTGCTAACTGGGGAATGTTCCAGCTGCAGATGACTGAGCTGTGGCTGTCCATTTCTATTATTGCTCACTGGATAAAGGCAGCGTGTGCCAAACAGCAGGATCGGCCAGGAACTCAGGGAGCAGTGAGGCACGAGAGTAGCTCACGGCAAGAAATTCCTGCCTTTAATTTACCTCATTCCCAAAAATGGGCCATGCTTTGGAGCAGCCCATGGGTCACTCTGCCATTTTGGGTAAGGGCATGGGGTCACTCCACCGTGTTTTGTCAGGCCATGAGGAAGATCAGCCTGGATCTGGAATTCTGAGGACTTATATGCTTAAGTTATATGATTTTCAAGTTCTACTTAACCAGTGCAATATCAGCATTTTTAAAACTGATGCTGAGTAACACAAAAGCATGGTAGAAGTCCACTAAAACTTTGCAGTTTTGTCTTCCTAATTCACCTCTGGTTTTGTTGCAGCAAGGATCCCATCAGTCCAAGCTACAGCACTGGGTACAAAGGTGAGATTTGTCCGCCTGGCCGAATGTCCCCGCTGTCCATGTATGGTTCTGGCTGGCTCATATGCTGAAGAGCACAGCCACCTGTGGCCTGTTTTGACATTAAAAATGCCAAGTGCCTACCATAGATGTTGCCATCTGTCACTGCAGCATGGATTGAGGCAGCTTGGGCGGGAGGAAGCTGGCTCAGACCAGGCAAGGTACCAGAAGTTTTGCCTTTCCTTTCCAGAGCTTCACCTGTGCTGGCATGTTGAAAACCCTGAGGCTGCAGGTGCTGTGGCACTTGTATTTGCCTTCTGCAGAGTGCTGCTGGAAGTTTGGGATGTTCTGCATCAGTGTACCTGTCGCTCTGCAGGAGCCAGGGGGAGCGGTGAGGGTGCCCGGAGTGCTCATGTTGCCGCAGGGACAAGGACACCGAGGGGCTCTCTCATTCCCACAAGGAGGTGAGTGACTGCCGTGCTGTGCAGTATTGCCCAGGAAAAGTCACAGTTTCGTGTTGCTATGTGGAGGTCCTTGAATGTGTCTGGAGCCTGTGGCTTGGGAGTGAATGGGAAAGGGATATTTGTGCAGGGTCTGATGGGGTAAGAGCTCTCCTGCTGAGCCAAGCTCCTGGCTTCTCCTGCTGAATTCTGGAGCCAGGCCCTGCTCCCTTGGACGGAAGCGTGGCACAGTGCTGCCAGCAGTGTGTGAGGCCAACAGCTCTCCCATATCCTGGTACATATGGGCCTCTTCCCAGGGCATGTTCATCCCGTGCCAGGCAGTACAGGGATTCACTCAGGCTCCCCATGACTTGGTTCTCGCCTCAGGGAGGCCATCTCCTTCAGAAGGTGCTGCATTTGCAGGGAGACGAAGTGAACATGCCTTTTCTAAGCGTATTGTTACACAGGCAGTTGGTTCTGCTCACAGTGTTGGGGTTGGTTTTTTAATGAGTCCAAAGAAATTCCATTAAAAATGTCAGTGAGCTTTTTTTGAGGAAAAGGCAGTATTGATAACAATGCTTTGCAAATAGTTTTTGTCAGTTTTTGTGATCTTTGAAGCTGTCCAGGCAGTGACTGATGGGTTATACGGTTCAGCTATGCAATACTGTAACTTGAAATATTGTGAATTCTTAGCTTTTTTCTTTTTGCTTTTTTTTTTTTTTTTTTTTTTTACTGCATATGGCCATAAAATAGAGACTTTCCCATAAAGTAGATTAAGGAAGTTCTTTGATGCTTTCATTCAAAGAAGAGCTTTTCCAGAAGGTGAGCATTAACAAGATGGTAGTGTCACATTTTCATGACAAGGTTCTGACTGAGCAGATCATTAGAGAGGAAGGGATCAAAGCCACTTGCACATGTTACATTTCAGGTGGATGTGAGTGTGTGACTGGCAAAAAAGCTCAAGTAGCAAACTTCACAGGAGAGGAAGCTCACTCCTTCCGCCTTTCTATCCTTTGCAATTTCCTTCCAGTGAGTCACAAACTTCTAGAGATTCAAAGGAGGTATGTTTTAATCCAACTGCTAGGGCTGATATAGCTCTGATGAGAGACTTAGACATCAGGAGAGATGATGGCTCTCCTTCATTACTAGTGAGCAAGACCCAAACACTACATCAAACAATTAAGTGTTTAATTCTTTTATGCTTTCCAGGAATCTCCTTAGTCTGGAATTGCCTTTGTTTTTTAGTAAGGGTTACTTATCTAACAAAAAAAAGATTCCGTTGACTATGCACAGAACAAACATTTTTAGCCTGTGCGGTAAACCAGAGAATTTTACTTTGTCAGTTCTGCTGAAGTAGATTTGTCACTTATTTAATTCTAATTTATTCATTTAATTAAAAATTCTAAATTTTACCAAATTTACTGATGTAAACATGTAAACCTCCTCTGCTCTGTCTCTACTGGTAGGACATTCTGTGCTTTCTTGCATGGATACAGAATATATAACCTAGAGCCCAAGGGCACAGGGAGCTGTGAGATCCTGATCTCAGGGTGTTGTGCAGGCAAGAAAGGCCCTTCCAGTGCTTGCTGAAATCTGCTGAACTCGTTGGATTGCCATTAATCAAATTCATCTCCAAGTTGGAGCCAGCTCCTTGTGCAGCTCAGAGAAAGGGAGCAAGAGCTGCACCCAAATTAAATGGTACACAATAGGATCATAAGGCATGTAGCCACAGTGCTTCTCAAACTTTTTAGAGATACTCCAGCACATTTGAAGTGTTTGACAGAAAAGAATAGGCAAGGGCAACAATGACTGATACATGTTTTTAAGGAAAAAATTGAAGCCATATTTCCACCAGGGACTTCGGACAGACATTGATATATTTATCGAGAAAGAGCCCAAAAGCGCCAGCCTTTGCATCACTAAAAATGTAGCCTGCTGCAAGAATTTACAGCTGTAATGGAAGATTCATAGCTGCTCTCTTTATTTATTGGAAGCATCTCTTGCAGCTGAGTAAAGACATAAATATGAAATTAAATCACAAAAACTACTTTGAAGTAGTGCTAGGGGTACTTTTTAAACCTGCGGGGCCAGGACAACTTCAAACTAATGTTGAAACACAACTGAGATGAAGAGTATTTACTGATCCATTGTCCCACTACTTTACAGCTAATATGTTAAATCACAGATTATTGGAGAGTATTTGCTATATTCTTATATGTAATGCTTAACAGGAGGACTCAAGGACAGCACGTTAGATAAAGGTGCATCCATGAATTTCTGTCTCTGTGATTTATAGTTTTCATGTCACTGTAAAATTATTTTTATTGTTCATTTTACCAGTGCACAGTGTGAGAGAACTTTATACACTCTTGAAAAATAGCTTAATAAACAACAACAGGCTGTGATAAGAGTTCTTTGAGTGCATAGGTATGGGCGCGAATGCTGCTATTAGGTGAATATTCTTTGTCCTTTTAGGTCAGTGCAGATATTTTAAGTAGCTTCAGCTCCATGGGCCAGGGGGTGTGGGAGAGGGGAGCAGCCAGGAGAGAAGGGGCAAAACACAACCCACCCCCAAGAGCAATTAGTGTTAATGTTTTATTTTGGATAATGATGATCCATAGTTTCTACATAGTGAGTTTCCATCTCTACATCTTGTAGCTCCTTATCTCAATTTTGCAGGTTGCAAAACTGATTAATTACACTAGCAGTATTAGTATAATTAGTGCTGATTATTCTCCAAGCTTTTTCTTCTTTAATCATCTGTTTAATTGGAACTAAATCTCTATTTATCAAATAGTGTCGGTTTTAGCATCTGAAGACAGTGGATTTTGTTTAAATTTTTCCACCTTGAACTCAAGCCTTGTTATAAAAGCTTTGGGAATATTTCTGTGGGATTATACTGATTATAACTAGATCAGGATTTGGCATTTTTTAATATCTGGTCATTTGTCAAATGTTTTGACGTTATAGCTAGCACTTTCTTAAAAAATCTAGGAAAAAGAAATGAAGAAAAACATACTGGAGACTCTTATAAATGACCTACCATATTTACACTGTTACTCTAAAGCAGAATATACATGAAGTGATGAGGGAGGATACTTTGTTGATCAGCCTGGAGAAGTTTGAATTGTCTTTAATCAGGAGCTGTCAGGATAAAAGAAAATACATGGAAGCACTATGTGACTGTTTTTCAAAACATAAATGCAGCAAAATCTGAAGAAATAAGGACTGTACCATACTTGTCCGTGATGTGCTCTTTGTATTATCAAAGCATGGTTATGTTGATGTATCGTGCAGTGACAGGACAAAGGAAGAACAAGCAAAACATAGTAGTGGTGGAATGATGTAAGAAAGGGAAATAATGTTACCTCACTTCAAATTTTTCAGTAGGCTGATGGTTCTTACCCTTCATTCAGCCTCTGTTGGGGTCTTTTGCTTTCCTTCCCTCTCCTGCCCCTCACACACTGCTGTAAAAATAGTTACTAATGATGATGAATAGGGTTTTCTGTTTTAAGTTCCCCCACTATGAAAATCTTTCTCTTTCTGTCATTCTCTAACTACTTGGAAAGTCAATGTAATTCTCTAATTCACAAGCTCTGGGCATTTTGCCCATTAGGGTCTTTTTTCTTCATCATTTCGGTAGCTGCAGCACCTCTTCTCTAAGTGAAAAGGAGCATAAGGGAGAAGAGTCACCTCTTGGTCCCATCCCACCCCCCGCTTAGGTAAGGGCCTTGCTGCAGATCTTCAGTAGTTCATCACACTTAATGGGAACAGGAAGTACTTGGGCTGTGCCGGGAGCGTTTCCGTAGCTGTGACCCATAGTGACCCACAAACTCGGCAAGCAGGGAGGCTGTGCAGCACCTCACACTCACACCTGTGTGCAAAGGCTGATCCAGGCCCTTTGTAGGCCGCTCTTCACCCGCTGGCCTTGTCCTCTTCAGCTGCGCACCTCAAATGTATTTGGGCTGTGTTTAAGCTGGATGTTAAGTTACTCTCATGATTCTACAACTAAAGATGTGCTTCATCTTTCATCTGTGTGGAAAAAAAAATTTTTTTTTATGGTGGTTCATCTCCTTGATTTAACATATGCTGTTGATGGCTTATTTAAGTTGCATTAATGTAAAATGTTGAAGGTTGGTTTCAGTGATGTTATTGTAATTATGTGTATTATTTGTAATATAGGACATTTCACTGCACTCACTGCAGATTTAGCATGGATTAATTTTTAAGAGAGGATAAATACTTCCCTGATGAACAAGTTTATAGTGAGAAAGAAGTGCTCATTTTCTAGTCATGATCTTGTGCTCTTTTCTTTCTTACTTTCCATGACTTTAAAACTTCATTCTTTGGTGTAACTGCAAACGAAAGACCCAAGCGTCTTGTGATTCTGTTGCATTGAAATCCTGATTCTGAAGTTTGAGTTCAGTTTTCAGGCTGATGGTCTCTCATCAGGTCACTGCAGAGAAAACAGAAAACAGTGAGATGGGAAAATGAACAGGAGATAGTTAACATGTTGTTTGGTTTTTTTTTCTCCTGACCTTCCAAACCTATGATGCCTGTGTATTTTAAAGGACAAACTGCAGGAGGCACCTAAAATTACATCATATATTCTATTAGCCTTTTATATAATTTTTCTAATATTTCTAACCTTTCCAGTTGCAGTAAATTTTACCTGGGCTTTGTTGTGTTTGGGGGTTTTTTATTCGATTTTATGTAAAACCATATTAATTTATTTAGTTCTATTTGTTCCTGCTACAAATACCATTTCATGGTCCCCTGTTTTACTCATTCCCACAGCTGGCAGCATGGGAAACACAGACAATACCCTAAAACACCTCCATCCCTACAGGTGGATTAAAATGCTGGAGGAAATGAGTATAATTTATAGTAGAGTAATCTCATTTTTGCACAGTTGCTGATGCTTTCAAATTTAAGTTTTGAAAGGCCTTAAGGCTATAGCAGTGAGGAACGCTTGGCAGGATATGGGTTACGGATAACTGGGCAGGTATTTGTTCCTGTCAGGTGTAAAATGAGACCAAACACGGATAAAATGCAAACCGGGGAGTACTGAGCTGTGCTTATGGCTCTGGGTGTGCACTGCCTGTCTGGGCACTGGCTGCAGACTGCAGGCTACAGCTGGAGGCAGGCACGTGTTATACCTCTATCAATCTCTGCTCCGTGGTGCCACCAAAGTGGGGACAAATTAAAAGGGAGCCAGGGTGTTCGTCAGCGTGGAAGCACAGGTGGAAGAAAAAACTGATATTAATCTATCAGCCTAGGAAAGGTAAAAATAAGAAAACCATTGATTTTTTTAACATCATTAGAATCAGTAATGCATCACTTCCTTGTGAGAAATGACCTGTCCTCCTCCTTTCCAATCCTGTTACTTTCGTAATGAGTTTTTATTAGGTAACTTATTTTCTGTAAATTATAGCCCAGATTTCTCAACAAACATCAAACCATCTTCTCAGTAAGAATATTTATTAAATTATTTATTTCTACTTGGAAAAAATGCACTTTTGTCTTGGTTTGAAAGACAGGTGTCTGCTAAGGAAGGTGGGAACCTTCCTTAGAACAGAGAATGTGAACCGCCTTCCCTCCGAATTATTATAACTTTGGAATCAAGGGCTCTCAGGCAAAGCTATGGGAAAAGGAATAAGAGTTCTTTATTAATATCTAGAATGAGGTAAACAATCAGTAAAAAAAACAGTAAACAGAACCAAAAACTCAGTGGCAGATGTCCCTGGGCTCTCAGGCACTTTCCCGGTTGGTGCAGTCACGATCACAGCCAGCAGGGGCGCTGTTGGGCTCCTAGACCAGCAGGGCAGGTGCGATGACTCCCGGGAAGCTGCAGATGGCGCTGTGCCGCGAGGTTGGATCTGTGTCACGCGCGTAATGGCAGACGGGCTGGAGCAGGATGGCGTGCAGACGGATGGGGCTGGGCGGGGAGCTCAGAGCAGGGAGATGGAGCGGCCGGGTCAGCCCACCCGGGCCAGCCAGCAGAGGAGGCGGCAGGAACTCTGCGGATGTGGCAGGCAGGGCGTGGGGTGGTGGCAGGCAGGGCGCGGGGCAGTGGCTGGTGGGGTCCCGTTCTGCTGCAGCGCAGCTGGGAGATGCACCCTCCCAGAGGGGAAGAGAGGATTGGAGTCCCGTGCCTTTTTTCCCAAAGTGAGAACTCACCCACCAGGTAGAGTAAAACCAGTGCAAAGCCGGGCTTTTTCTGCAGTCGCAGCCAAAAAGCAGCCGCTTTTCCCACTCCTCTCTCCTCCGAATCCCGCTAGTCTCCGCTATCAGTCCCCCAATCTCTTGTTCCCCTGCTCCACCTGGCTGAAGTCTTTGTCTCTTTTGTAAGAGTAGATGGCCCTTAAGTACTGGTCATTAGCTGCTCAGCAACAGAATGGGAAAAAATTCCATCCCCCCTCCAACCTTCAACAACTTTGCAGTAGAGTAAGGGAATTGATATTTGAAATAGAATTATGGATATAAAAATGTCATTTGCAGTCCTTGGTTAGGTTTTCTTCCTTGTTGTACAAACCGTTCAACTTAAACCTATTCTTAAATCTTTCCCGTTTGGGATTTAATGGCAAAGTCCATTGGTGAGGTGGTAAAGACGTTATTGGGTTTAATTCTGTCTCTGAGGCTGGTGAGTGTTAGCTGCCTGTGATTAAGTCTCTGAATTCCTTTGCATCTCCCTGTGATTTTACAGTTTATCTCTCGATCATTAGATTTCTAATTGGGGGGGGGGGTGTTACATTTAATACCTTTGGCTATTTTTGTTCTGCCTGGTCAAATACTTCACTAAATCTCTATCTTCTAGTCCTTTTTGGGTAGCCATCAGGGCATTGGGAACTATTCTGCTCAAAATACCAGCATTAACAACAGCTGAGGGAAGGGCAGCTTCTGAAAGAGTGACATCGATGGATTTGTTCTCAGCCTAGAGCTTTGAAATGTTTTACTGTTCTCCAAATAATTCCAGCTTTATGCGTAAAATGATCACAAAGCATGCTGTGTTTTATCAAAGATGCAGGATGTTTTTATTATATTAATGTAGAGTTTAATGAGAGAACCCTGAAATAAGATCAGTCCCATTAATTTGTAAAGCTGTATTCTGTACATTGTCAGCTCTGGAAGAAAAGTAGAACAAGTTTATAGCTAATCTTTCACCTGTGCACCAGATCCCTTCTTATGCTTAGTACTGGTATAATTGACCAAAGGTTTGGGGGCTTTTAGGTATTGTTTTCAATCAACTATTTAATATACCCTGATTACAAGAAATATTTGGAATTACATAGAAACCTTCATATACCACCTTCTGTCAATGCCTTACAGCTTGGTATTTCATTATTTTAATTGTTCTTATTGTATGTGCAAGGAGAATTGTACAAGTGATGAGTTCAACTTTGATCCATATTGGCTATGGCATCAAAATCTCCTGCCCTCAAGCTACTGGAAATATATTTATTCTGGAAATGTATTTATTCAGAGTAGAGTAACCAAAGCACTCTGAGTAACGTCCGCAGTTTGCTTTGTACCTCCGCCCTGGGCTCAGATTTTTTGTACTGCATTAATTTTTTATTGTGTTAAAACAATTTCTTTATCTGATGGGATTCCTGTATGATATACTGCAGGATAATAATTAGGCTGGATAATTCAGTCCGAATACTGGAAGGCTAAAGAAGAAGATAAGAGGATGCAATTACTGAGCAAGTGTGTACAACCTGGGCAGTGTTTGTGGATGATTCCAGTAGCGTGGTAGGATGCAAGGGTCCATAGTGGCAAAAATGAAGCATGCCACTTTACTCTTATTCCAGTTTTCTATAGGATTTTGGCACAGCTTTAATGTCTTTATTGAAAGGAGACTACAACTGTCTCTGACTATAAGTGACCATTCCCTGTCAACACAGGGAATTGGCTGCTGCTGAATTGTCATATTATCCAATTGTCAAAAAGGGATATTGAACACATACATTGTTCTTGGAGTAGATGACCTAAGAGAGTAACATGTTATTCAATGAAGGACCTAAAATATTTTGTCAAACAAACACAGTTTTGTGCAGTTACAAAGTCTGAGCCTCTAATCCTCACTACTAAGAAGCTGAAAAAGAATTACAGTTGACCAGCAAATTCTCAGTATGAGAGAGAATCTTGGGTTTGTGTATTTGGGCGCTACCTCTGTGACCTCTCTTACCAGATGTAGAAATCATCATGCAGTAAAGGGTTTTGGTCCTGCTCTGTCCTGTCCTGTCCTGTCCTGTCCTGTCCTCCTTAGTGCAGCAGCTGTCACTTAAACAATTCTAAGTGGATTTGATCCTAGGGATGATTCATGCCTAAGAACAAGGGAGAGGAGAGTTCCAAACTTGAATGAAGTCACAAGTAAACAACCGTGCAGGAGAACACTCTGTCATGATTTTAGAAGAAAACACAATTGTTGAATGTGAACTTTACAAAATGGACATGGAGGATCAAATTAAGGGGAAGCTGCAAAGGGCAGTGCAGCCCAAAGGGTGACCCTAGCCTGTGGCTGAGGAAGGGGTCAGGCAAGAGCTTGGTGAGCAAGTCAAGTGGAGAGAATGTGATGTCAGAAGATGAGAAAGGTCGGAATAAAACCTAACTTCAGTTCACGGCTGCTTATGCTGAAAGAATAATGCCTGGTGACATGACCATGAATATTCAAGGCATGGGTTTGGTGCAGCTCTTGGGAGAAGCTGGGATTGACCAACATGCTCTGCCTCACCAGAGGGCTGCTCCCCCCACATCTTGCCAGGCTGGCTCTGAGCCGAGTATTGTTCCCTGCAGCCTAAGAGGTGAAGAACAGCAAAAAAATCCCATCTTGTCCCTCCTTGTGGTCACTCTCCACTGATCCCCCAACACATAAGGACAGGCTCTACTACCGGCTCTGCCACTGGGAGTTTTCCTGAAAAGGCTGCAGATAGGTCCAAATTCTTCACTGGAAAGTAAATGCGATGTAATGCAGCTGCTTTGCTGCTCTGTAGTTTTGCTTAACACCATGTGTTTTTATAGCCCATCCTAACAAGATAAAAGAGGTATGGATGAGCAAAGAAAACAACATGGAGGGTCTTGTATGGGAGCTGTTAAAATTAGTTGCTTCTACTTCACAGAAATTTGTAACAACTATTTTCAGTGTGTTCCTTATTATACTTCTTTTTCCCCCTCTCTTTTGTATGGCACAAAGCAACAAACTTCTTCTTTCTCTTACCGTTTATCTTTTTCTTATGGGATAGAAGAGAAAATGGAGAAAAGAAATATGAGAAGCAGAACATCCTTTGAACATTGTGCATTCCATTAAACGCAGGAGAACAGAACCAGGAAAAAAACCTGAAATACTGTCAGTTCTGAGGTATTACCCAGTCTTCCTTTTTGAATTAAAAGACATATCCAGACCTACTATCTCTCCTTTTAGCAATGCTGAAACTTAGGAGAATATGTTTGGAACCATTAAGTCTCAGGGAACTCCACAGATTTCAAAGCCCTCATCTCTCAGGAGTTTGTGCCTGAACCCATGACACAATTTGGTCTTACTTTTGCAAAAGGACTTAAGAAATTTTAGATTATAAGCTTGTTGATTATATCCTGATACTTTTTACTCAAACAGCATCAATTGCTTCCAGTCTCTGAACCTGACAGAGCAACTGAGTCACTTATTTTTAAACAAAAATAGGGAGAAGCTGGTTTTTAACATTTCCATTTTCTTGTCCAAAAGGCATGTAAAATCAGCACATCTGGAGAAATGCAAATAATTTACATGTGAGGACAAGCTGAAATTTAGTGTTCTCTGACAGATGACATTTATCCATCAGCATTCACATACTGCCTTATCAACACATCTGGCAACTTCTGGTTTTGAAAAGCTTCATTTATCACTTGTTGAATGTCTGAAGCTGAACTGCTCTTTCTCAGAAAATTGTTTCTTGGATTGACAGATTCCGATGATAACTAAAAAAGAAGTCATCCAAAAACCCTCACCCACCTGTCTGTGCCACACGTCTGAAAATGGCCTAGAATCTGCAGAGTGGTGCATTTCAAATATTCAGAGTTTATATTGGTCATTAGATACTGAAGTTGCATATGAAGTACATTAGGAATTAATATTGAAATTTCCTGTTTAGCAGAAGTTGTATAGTTACTCAACAGACACATTTTGTTTCCTGTTGGTTTTGTAATTAGCCGGTTTGTTCCTAAGAATAATTTGCTCTTCTTTATTTTCACAAGTTCGTATATCTTCTTTAATCAGCCAACACACATATTTGTCTTACAGACAAATGCATTATATGCTACATATTTCATCACTGAGTGGCTGCCAGAAATGCATTCCCATACCTACTCTTCATGAATCAGCAGAATACCACTATAAATCTTCACTCCCTGTAAAACTTTTTAATAGAGGTGTATCCTCATTCTGATGTTCTATAATCAGCTTTGTCAGAGACACTGTGGGCCATCTTTCCTTAAAATATTAGCTTACTAAAGACTTAAATCACTATTTATAAGCAAGAGAGAGAGAATCCACATATTCTATCTAAAATCATTAAAAGATTGATGAGCATTCATAGCTGGAAAACTCTGGCAAAAGAATAATTTCTTTGCAGCAGCCCGCATAATTAAAGAGAGGATGACTGTTGGTAAAAACACTCCTTACTCTTCCCTTCTACTCACTTGAGACAGATCGCAGCTTGCAAAACTGTATTTCCCTCTCCTGGGATGGCCCAGACAGGTGGGTCAGTTGTAAGAAATCAGAACCACAGGGCTCAAACAGTCAAACCACATGCTAGGGCACAGTACCTGTGAGAGTTATAATTAGCCAAGGAAGGGATGGTTGCATGGAGTAATCCCAGCCACTTCAGTGCGAGCTGTGGGACAGCAGGAGGGAGGTTGGCACAATGGGAAAGGCACCACCTAAACCTCTGTGGTGGGAGAAACGAGGTGGATCTTCTGTAGGCACTAATGTTTCTGTAATTCACTGCTGCTGGTACATGAAGAACGTTCGGTGGCCATCATTCCCTCCAGCAAGCAGCTAAACCAGTTTAAGAGTGGCTGTGAAAACAAACCTTATTGTTGTTTGCAGCAAGGGGTTGTGGTATCTGCTCCCTTTGGAGCCTTTAGGTCCCTTCTTTAGGTGCACTTAGTGGCATATGGAACAATAACAGAAACATTCAATGGCTTAGGGCAAGAGCAGCATCCCAAACAGACTTTAAATGACAAACAAATTGGAGCAGACACTTCTATCCACATGAGCCTAATGGTACTTACCTTTGACAGTAAATGCACAAAATTACATCTGGCTGAGAAAGTCCCTCTGGGCTGGAAGTAATTGGCAGGTGGAATAGGACTCAGGAGCACCATTGCTCTGGTCTTACTTGTCCTTTGATGTCTGCTTGTGCCCACTGCAGGGGAGAATATTGGGATCTCAGATCAGGTGCTGGCAGTTGTGTATTTTTAGGTTATTTTCAAGGCATGATATCATCTGTTACCTTCTGCCATTCTCCTCCTTGAGTCACTTCAGTGGCCATTCTGAAATAACTGTAATGCAAATTCTGGGTTAAATCAAGTAGAAATGCTTTAAGTGTCTGCATTTGCCATGCTCATTTTACCTCAACTTCCTGTGGATCTTTTCCAAGCATGTCCCACACTCCCCTAGTGCTGTTTAGTCTGGGAAAGGTATAAGAAAAATAGCTGAAGGTCATATGGCTGCCATCCATGCATAACTAATCCTTTACCGGAACAGATGTGAGTTGTGAAGAAAGTTAATGCCTAACTTTCCAAAAGGTTTGACAGAAATCTGTCTGGGAACAGCCAGAGCTGAATAAAATACCTAAGTGAATCTTTGCTTCCTTCACTGAAGACTGGTGGAAGTACCATGTGCCAGTAACATTATTCAAATCAACATGGATTTAAAATCAGATGTCTGGGTGTGATCAGTCCTTTCTGTCTGGAACCTAAGGGGATTAATGCAACTTAGCTTTGTCTAAAGCTGGCACAGTCCAAACCAGCTGTATTGTGATTATATTTGTATATAATAGAAACATAATTTTCATAGATGTGATGAATAGTGGTGACAATTTGCTTTAGTAAGCCTGAGGACTTCAAGCCATGTAACTGATCCAAATTCTAGAATTTCTTTGGTTTACACTAAGTGTAGATGTCAGGTTTGGTGGTGACTGGATACTGTGTTGATGGGTCCTTCAGAAGTGCTGAGAAACAGATAAAGTTGGGATGAACTGATGTATTTCATATTATGAGCAGCTGGATGAGCCATGAGCACCATACACAAGTGATTCATTTCTGAACGGTGGTGAAGAGAGAGGGGGGTGCTTAAATAAATCAGTGGTGATTTTAATAAACTGGGAGCTTCTTGGTACTAAATCTGTCTGCATCTGATCTGAATTGCAATTACCTGTCAAAAATTCATCCATCATTGCAAGTTCCAGACAAACTTTCTGGCAGCAGATGTTTCAGGGAAGCTATTTCATGTGGGAAATATATTGTTTGGTGTACAGCATTCCCAAGAACAAAAGCCAAAGCAGAAAACATTTCCTGAGTAACAGCAATAACTTCTGTGTCATACCTAAGCCGAGTTTATCGGTGAATATAATTTGTAAATGTGAATTTCCAACATAAATCAGTCAATGAAATACTACTCATAATTCAGCCCATCTCAAAGAGGTGTCGTAATTCAGTATTTGTGTACTTGTGAAAGCAATGGTATTTCTAATAACTTCAAATTCAGCATTATTAAACCCTCTCTCTGAGGTTACAACACTGGTGACTGCCAAACAAATGTGGTGTGTTCCAGCAGCCAGGCTGTGGGCAGAGCTCTAAGAGATTGCCTAAAGAAATGTGTCACACTCCCTCAGATCTGTATTCAGCAGGTGTGGGGCCACCTGTGCAATCCCTGTCTCTCTCAAACCAAAACCCAGAAGGAATTGGGGGGAAAAAAATGTTTGCCTGCCACTTAATATGGGTTTACTGACTTCCTGTCATAAGAGAAAGGGCTGAGTGTGGACCATATGAAGGATTTAAATTCAGAATACCTAAACCGCAGTTTTTCATTGACACCCTTCCCACCATTTGATACATGGCTGGTCCCTTCTGCGGCAAGAAGGCAACGTAATGAACATTTCTTTGCAGCCATCAGAAAATTGTCACATAACGCTGCTATTTCTCATCTGTACATGTACCTTGAAAATGACCTCTGAAGACAGGCTCTGGACATAAGGATGAGAAGATTGCTATCCCAGCCAAATAATACCCAAAAAGCTGTTCTACTGTCACCTCTATGAAAACCCTCCATTCCCGTTGCCAATTATAATAGCAGAATCTATCAATCTTTTCAATTTTCATTATATCAGGAATTTACTTTGCACATTTTGGTCCTCTCTGTAGTACTTTAAAATCATGTTTCATTAAAAGCTGTTTCTAGCATAACTGGAGGCAATTCACTTATAAAGTAACTGCTGACAGATGGATCCATTTATATCTTAGACATGATGTGCTGGGCTTCTTATCTTGTCACCTGTGCCTGGTGTTTGAGGATTCATCTTTTGTGTTAGTGGCTCAGAAAGCCTTGGCCTCACAGGCTGCACCAAGTGTGTCATTCTGAGCTCTGGAAAATTGATGGCTGCCAAACATTTGGAGAAAACATCCTGGTTTGCCCTACTTCTCTCATTCATTAGTGCCCAGTGTCACTGGGTAACCATTTTCTGCAGAAATCTGAAAATATTTACATGTTGCATGTCCACTCTTCTCCTTTATTTCTCTGTTATTTATTTCCTTTTATTATTTAGCTTGGAAGGGCTGTGGGTACTTTGTTCAAATCACTTCTCAGGCCTGTGACAAGAGATTGTATCCCCTCCAAGGGGTTTACTGCCTCAGCACTGGCTCCCAGGGCCATCTGTCCCTTCCCCTGTGCCAGAGGCACAGAGGAGAACCAGAGCTCAGGAAATAAATGGTCAGCTGCATGTCCCAGGTGCTTCAGGGGTGCACAGTCCTTGCCTGGATAGTACACGAGAGGCAGTAAGTAGGGAGTGAATTACAATGCACCTTTAAAATGAGGATAAATAACTTGCCTAACGCAGTACAGAAGCTGGAGCCGGCACAGGGAAAAGTGAAGAAGTGAAAGGCATGGAAAAGGATGCTGGCAGGAAACTTCATAATGAGCAGAGGGAAAGATAATTTATATCAAGACCTGGGCACAGCAGGCATTGCAAGTGAAGGGTGTGAACCTAAATCCTGACCCTTTCCTCTTCTTACCTTTATGAAAGGCTGCATTTTAGGAATATGAAAAGGAGAATTAACTCCTAGCCTTAGAAGTAGCTGGAGGAGCAGGTGCTTCAGGCTGAAGGGGGTGTGGGTTGCACATATCCTTGTGCCCACGGTCAGGGTGCGATCCCATCCCATTTGGCTTTGGGCTGGACCTGTGTTTCTCTGGAATGTTTGATGAAGCCTTGGGAGACGCCAGTGGATTCATTGCCGAGGAGATTGCTTACCCTGGGGAGTACAAGGTGTCAACACCAGTCAAACAATGTCAAGCTTCTGGATTAGAAGCAAATTGGTTGAAGCTAGAATTGTTCCCAATGGGTGCTTTTAATTTCGTTTTCCTGTGGAAAGATTACTGAAAAAGCTCTTTCAGGTACTTGGATCATGCATTCCGACAGGTTTAAAATTTAAACTTGTTCTGAGTGAAGATCACATGTGTTTCAGGCCCATATGCCTAACATATGTTAATAGTGCTAATGAATCTGTGACCTCAGCACAGAAATGTCATGAGATGGAATGGCAGAAGCCAGACAGAAGGAGGACAGGGGGTAAAGCTTAAAACAGCCTCATTAAAATGTGTTTTTCTCAGTTTGAAAAAATAATGAGAACCACCCCTTGATCCATTGTCCTGAAAGCAGTGATCAAACGCTTTAGAGGCCAGTTTCATTCTTATTAATAGTTTTTTTATTAAGAAGGATGAAAACTATCCGATGTGATAACTATGAAGGAATGCAGAGTCCTTTTCATTATGACCATGAGCATTTATTTGTGGCATAAAATTTCCCTTAGGCAGAAAAGTCCTCTACTATTGCACATATACACCTGGTTCTTTAGCTGTTCCTTCATGTCCTGCTGTAATGAAATACCTCCTTTAGGTGCATCAAATAAACAAGTCAAAATACCACAGACCCTATGTGATCATTTTTCTGTCATTTTCCATTGTAAACTGTAAGCTTTCTTTCCTTAAAGACAGCAAATGTGTACTTGAGTCAGTCCAAGGAATCACAACCCCACCACCTCCTTAAACTGTGTATTGATATCTCCAGAAAGCAAATTAATCCGTCTTTTCTTCCCACCCCCCACAATGAAAAGACAAAAATGGCAGTTTGAATTACATTAGCCTTCAAGTCTTCCTAAAGATAAATTATGTTCCCTGCAGGTTTACATTAGGGATTAAGTGTCTTCATTCTGAAAAACACTGGAAATAAATGAAGGGAGGCACAGCCTTTAGCTCTTTTTCTGAGGCTTCGTTTCAGACTATGATTTTTACACAGCACTTTTGTTTCACCTATGTTGAGGACAAAATGTAAAATCTTTCTAGAAAGTATCGTCCCTTGCCCTTCTCTTTTCCATTTTCTCGATATAAGCATGAACTTTTTACTTCAACTCTCTCAGAATGTTGAGGCTGACAAGTGATACTGCACATGGACTGGACTGCTTCATGGCTCACCTCGGAGTTCCCAGCTCTCCATAGGAGATCCATCAACTCTTCTGTGGTGAGACACTGAATTCAGGCATTGCTCAGTGATTGACATCTGCAACACAGAATGGTCCCCTCCTGCCTTGGGAAAACACTTTCAAAGATTGTCAGTTCTATGTTCAAGGTATAAATGTTCATTTCTAAGTGTAGAGGTCTGAAGTTCCAGCTAATACATTCCCATTTTTCTTACACAAAAGATTGAACACTTGCATAAAAAAGCTCTGTTTATTTTTAGGACAGTAGTGCAGGTTCTACTTTTAAAGCAGTTTGGACCAGTAGATCACAATGTGGTCTTCCCAGATCTCCAAACTTTCTCAGTGGAAAGGAAGGCACACTGTGAAACAAGGAAACATTTCTTGCCATACTGCTTGACTAGGGCAGGCAGCCTTGTTTTCATTTACATATGTGATATTTTTACCCTTATATTCTTGAGTCCTTTCCAAAAATTAAGAAGGCTAAGGACTGCTTCCAAATATTTCACTCCCAGTTGGCTTTGACATGTCTTTTTTTTTTTACCCCTCTTCTGTGGCTTTCCTTGGGTTTAGATGTTTGGTTTGAATTATCCCTGTTTTGCTTCACATTATGAATAAGCAGGCTTTTAATATTAACACCTGAGCACAAAAAAAAATTAAAAATTAAGAAACTGTTCCACTTGACAAAGCATTATGTCTCCTGAAATGTGATACCTGAGGTCTGAGATACCTCAGCTGTAGAAATCAGGCTCTGGTAATTACAGATCCTGTAGAACATTTCAAAATTAATTGTGTTTCTTCTCAGTGAGGGCTGTGTAGTGTTTGGCTGCCTGTTTCATTGAGCTTAGGCTGCTCTTAGGGCCCATGAGCCATACAAAAAAAGGGACAGCAGCTAAAAACAGGGAAAAAAACCCCAGCTTTGTGTGATTTAGCAGCCTACTTGGAAACAGAAAGCAGAATACTGCTTAGCTTTATGACAGAGGAAGAAAGTTGGTTTCTTGGTCTTTGAAAATATATATAGCTCTGATTTAGTATTCAAGGTAATAACCAGCCCTGACTCTAGAAAAGAGTATCTGTAGGATATCTTTTCCTGGCTTTTTAAAATTGAAACCGAGTCACTTCCAGTGGAAGATTTTTCCTTATCTAGCCTGCAACCTGTCTTTCTTCTTCCACTATTCCAAGTTCACAGGCAAAAAGCAGCAATGCTGCCTCTGTGTCCCTGCCAGGAGGGGCTGACACAAGGAGAATGGAAAAGGGACACCAATTCCTCCTCCTTTCCCACGTTTGAAGCACACATCGCTGCACGTGCCTGACGCTTCTGTTTGGCTCAGGCATTGATTCCTCTCCTTCGTCAGGCAGAGCTGCAGCCGTGGATTTCTGCCCAAAGCAGATGGAAGCGGATGTGGCCGCTCCTCTGAACAAGCCCTCCATTCAGAGGAGCTGGGGACAATTTCCCTGTGGGAAAAGGGCAGTGAGGAACAGCAGGGGCTGGCACAGGCCTCAGCAGAGGCTCATGTTAGTGCTTTTATCAGTGCCTTGCTGTCCAGCAGGGTATGGGAATAAGCTGCTGCTGCTCCTCTGGGGTGTCCCAGTGTATTCCTGAGAGTGGCATGGGCTCTGTTTTGTGGCCTGCATGGAAAAGTGACTGTTCTGTAGGCTCAGAAGGAGCATCTCCTTAGACTTATCCCTTCAGGTTTGACAGTGACAGTGTGCTAAGGGAGAACAGAAGGACTGAGTAATGCAGAAATCAGTTCGGCACATCTGGGGAAACCGCCTGTGTGTTGCTTGCCTTAAATGTTGCAAACAGGTGGGAACTGCAGCTGTTGGAAAAACTTCACCTCATTTCTATAAAGAATCTTGATTATTTTTGAAAAATCATCCCCAAAATGAGGTTTTTCAGTTTTGAGGTTGTTCTGATTTGCAACAAATGCTGTTTAAAAGACAGAGAAGGGTAAAAAATCCATACAAAACACAATTTGCTAAAAAACCCCAAGAAGTAAGATGGGTAAAAAATCTTACCATACCCTGACAGAGAGAGCCTTCCAGCAATACTTTCCAACATCTCCCTTGGCTGATATGCCACAGAAACTGGAAGTCACTACATCTAGTGAGACTTTCACCCTTTACTGGGAAGGTCACAGTAACTTCAATGCTCGTGGTTGTAATGGGATCAAGAGGGGACTGTCACCTGTCATCCCACAGGTGGTGGCCTGTCTTGGGGCTGGAGCTTCATGAGGATCTCTGTTCTGTCCTTGTAACCACAAACTGCGGATTAATATTGAAATAAGTCTTAAAATTCTTAGAGCAATGCACCCATATGGAGATAAATGACTTTAAATGCGCCTTGAACCAATTGTGTGAATTTCTATGCTAAGGAACTTATTCACATAAAATTGTTATTCATATGAAATTGTGATAAAGCTCTGAACATAAACTGGAATTCAAAAACCATGGCTTTTGGCTGCCTTTCAGGAAAGGTATTTTATTTTCACCCTGCGCTTGGTAATCCAAAATGAAAATCTAAGTGAGATCGAAGGGTAACTGCCATGTGCCATGGTGCATTGATTGTGGAAGTTATTTTACATAGTTCTGGGAATGCACAAGTTGCCACAATCTTTTCATGCTCTCATTTATAAAATCTTTCCCAATAAGGTGGCTGTGGGTAGATGCTGAGACTAATGCATGAGGCAGCTGCTCACCTTGTACTTGCAGGAAAACAAGCCAGGTGGGCAGGGCTGTTTTGCACAGATGCTGTCCTCATGCGGGTTTGCCACTTCTCCCTCAATTCTGCCTCATCCCCTCTCCTCAAACTGTCTGACTTCAGGAAGTCTCTGCTTCCTGCTTGTCCAAAGAGCACCTTGCAAACCCACGGGGAGAAGTAAATACCGTTAGTCATTAATTGCTTAATCAGTTACCTTGTAGTTCTTGGCCTTAGGATTGACTCTGCTGGCTTGTGCACAAGCCAGCCCCGAAGCTGGCATTAAAAATTATTCCCTCTGAGCCTTCAGTGTGGTGTCACACCTGGGGCATCCTCCTGTGCATGTGCCTGTCTCTCTCTTGGCTGTGTGCCCACTGTCAATTAAAATTAATATTAAAATCAAATGCTAAACAAAGTGCACATAGGTACTTGGGGAAACCACCACCTTGCATATTCCTGTGGTATCCAAGTGAGTTTTCGTCTTTGAGCTTCTTGGGCCGAAGGATAAATGGATGATTCTTTCCCTTCCCTGCTTTTTCTCCAAACAACAAAAAATGGCTCCCTTAAATTCCAGTTCAAATTAATGGAAGTCTGGGGGAAAAGAAACAGACAAACAAATAAGGAAGTGTTTTATATTTGGGTTTTTCTTTCCATCTCGTGGCAGATGGGTTTGGTGTGTTTTACAGCCACCTTCTGAAATCAGTCTGTTATTTTGCCATTCCTTTGTAAGAGAGTAGCAGTGCTGAATCTTTATCATATTGATTGTTCCACAGGCTTTCATCTGGGGCCTTGGATAATACACAGCATTGTTATTGCCTTATTATTTTTCATTTGTATCCTATTGATTTGCTGCCAGGAACTTACAGGTCAATTTGCAAAAAGATGGGCTATGATTTTTTTTTTTTTCTAAAAGATTATGCCACAGTGGGAATGCTTTTATAAGGCTGTCAGGTCTTTAGGTTTGTTTTTTCTCCTCTCAGGAGTGCAGCACATTCATAGATTAGTGGCACGGTTCCACCTGGATTTCCACCTGGAGTATCCATGACTTTCACATAATTCATAGGGATAAGTGGCTGTACACAAGCGTACACTTAAATTGGAATTTTACTCTGGGGGAATGGTTCTTTTCGCACTCTTCCCTGCACAACTCAGAAATAACAAAGCCAGTACAGCTACGCTCATGTAAAAGAGAGGGGAGGGGACACTTTCTATGTCTGATCACAACAAACCACCAAGATTTAACATCCCCAAGTGACAGGTGCCAAAAATAGACACGGAAAGTTATTTTTGGTACCTATTTTTTGTTTGCTGTAGTAACATGAGTTTACTAGGAAGTCCTAGTAGTCCAGTTACTGACAACTTTGTACTCAGAAGGCCACTTTTGAAACAAAATGAGGATTCTTAACCAAATTGTTCTTTTTTTCATTTCATTTACTGTTGTTAGATTGTAACTACTGGGACACAAGGATTGTAACGGTATGTGAAATTGCACTCTTAATTCCTTCAGTACTACGAACCCCTGCAACATAATTTACAAGAGGTTAGTTTTTAATTACGCCGTGCAAAATGTGTTAAGTGCTGTAGGCTGATGTATCCATACACCGTGTTGTGTGCTATTATTTTTCCCTGGAATCCATCCAGGTAAATCAAACCCACAGTGAGGGACTTCCAGTTCATGTTCTGTTGACACTGTATTGAATTTTCCTGGCATCCTTTCAGCAGGACCAATTTGACAAGGGAATTTTTCATAGCACAGAACACAATTTCCTGCCAGTGAAGATTCTCAGTTTTGGGATTGGTGTAATCTTTCATCCTGGTTTGTGGCACGGAATTGGGTGTTGATGTTAAACCATACTCTTAACAGCACCAGTCACTGGAATTATCTTCCCAGTTTGGGAAATTTTATTCTAAATTATAGATCATTCATGGAGCTCCAGGTAAGACACAGCCCAAATAAATGCCTCATTCGTAATGTCTCCCATGGCAAGATAATTATCAAGTAGCTGAACTGCTGCCTTTTTGTTATAGGAGTATTTCAAAGAATGTTTTAGTTTGTTTTCTTCTACTTGTCCAAGTTTTGCTTCACATTTTGACACCATTAGCATATAGCTGCATTAGACAGGAGTAAGGTCAAATGAGATTTCCTGCTTTAAGTGGAGGTGTGAAGTCACAAAATGTGCTGTGTCTGGCTGCTAAGTGCCTGTTAAATGTAGCACAGCAGCATATATATATGTGTGTGTGTGTATATATATATAAATACTTCAGTATGTATTTATTTTAATATTTGATGGAAAAAAGATTACCATGTTCCAAGACTGCTGGAAACTGTCTTAAGCGCCATTGTGCTGTTTATAGACACCAAAAAACATTCCTTCTTGTTAGTATTCATGACTGTTGAAGTTGAGCTGAGATTTTTTTTTTTTAAATTGGAGAATTAATGAAAAATGCCAAATCCTTTCACTGGTTACTAAGGAATCTTTGTTTTTTACGTGTTTTTGTATAAAAATGTTTCTGAGTATTAGGTTTAGAGCATCTAAGTTGTAGTTTTAAAATCTGTTCTCCTTTATAAGCATCAAAGATGTTACAAAATGGTCAAAATCTTCTGTTTCGGTAGAGCTCAGTCAGAGTTTTTTCCATCTGACAGTTTAACAAACACAAGGAGTTTTATGTTCTGCTTTAATATTAAATATTGATTTATAAATCACAGTAACTGCTTTCCACCAAACCTGACTTCTGCTTTGTTTTAGAGACCTGCCAAAGGAAAGCCTTGCATCTGTCAGTAACTTGTGAAAAGTGATACCACATTTCTGTGATATCTACCAAGAATGAGAGATTTAGCAAGAGTTTCTAAGTTCCTCAGACATTTAGAAAAGACCCCAAGCCCTTTCTACAATTGTGAGTATGGATATTTGTTTCTCAGCTCAGATTTATTGATTGACTGAGACATTCTGACTGCTACAATGACATTTTTAGAAGCTGGGATATTTGTAGGGAATCAATGAGCAGAACCCTGAATTGAACTTACTGCTGATACACTGCCTGCAATCTATGAGCAAACACATGCACAAAACACAGCATTTCTGAGCTTCTCTTTCACATCTGGCAGCTAAACCAAATTTATAATAAGCCTTCCATCACTTTTTATGAAAAAGCAAAAAAGCAATGAAATGTTAGTTACCTAAATGTCTGTAAAAATTCTTCCTGCTAAATAGTTAATTGCATTAATTACTGTTTTTTCCCAGACCATACAGTGCCTGAGTGAAGAGGTGGCTCCACTATAGATACTAAACTGTTCTGGTGGAAGTTGTCTGTTTAATGCAGTGTTGTGGTAGAGCCCTGGGCAATGTCAGGTGGGTCAGCTCCTGTCAGGGCTAGTGCATCCTTGCCCAGCCAGCAGGTCACTGAAGGGTTACTGAGGCACCATCTGTTACCTTGGCTCGTGGAATGGGAATGATTCATGGCAGGAGCCCAAATGATGAATAAACTCTCAGCCCTGTGCTGGGGATAAACATATTTATAACGCTTCATGTTAGTACCTGATAATAAGGAGCTGGTTTGGACATTTGAAGCCTCTCTTTCTTTTTGCTAACTTCTGGAAGTACCTTGCAGAGTTCTGGCAAATGCCCAGCTTTTGCACAGTGCTGTTCCAGGAGAACTGCCCAAGCAAATCCGGTTATCCGTGTGCTCACCGGAGTCTCGCTAATGCGGTCTGTGCTCTCACATGCAGCACCAAGCACCACTTAATAATATAGTAACCTCTCATCTCACCTGAGGTGGTTCTGCAGAACAGGGTAGAGCACACACCTACAAACAGCTTTGCTGGTGCAGAGAAGCCAGAATTCCATGCGGGATCAAATCATGTGGATTAAATGTCAACAGCCATAACTTTCAAGTGGGACTTGGAAACTCAATCACTGGATTATGCTGGACAATTCTAACACTTCATAAATCTCTTGTATGTCTTTTGATATTAGTGATGAATGTATAGGATAATAAATTATTGTGTGATAATATAATTATTTTAAAAGTACCCCAAATTAATCTTTTTAATATCTCTATTCGGAAGCAAGTGCTCCCTTAATATGAAAATCCGTTGTCACAACCTAGAAGTGATTAATGGATACATTCCTGTGAGGAGGAATTATAAAGGCAACTCTGACTGTTGGCTTGAGTTTGAGTTCACCCCAAAATTCAGCAGCATCAGGGCATTTGTGGCTGGGGCATCCTGAGGCTATAGAATCTCACAGTGTAGCAGGCTGGCTGTACAAATTGCTCTCTTTTGATATTTCAGGTTCCCAAATTGTTGCTCTTCCATGTTGATCTGAAATGTGCTTACAAAATCCATGCATAATCTATGTGCTATTTATATTACAAGGTTTGGGGTTTCTTCCTTAACAAAATATAAACTCTGGCAAAAGTTTGCATGAAGATTTTTTTTCTGCACATTAGATTTTATCCAGCAAATTCAACTGCTGAAGTTGCAACTGAATTTAGTGGCCAAGTCCATTCTGTCAGCATCTGGTCTGTAATGCACAATCTCTTTTTTTCCCCCAGAACACTCCCTGCTCTCTTGTTATTACTCCTTTTATATGATCATGCTTTTCTTAAAACTTAGAGTAACCATTTTAAAAAATCCCTTTTCTTTTTCCCTCTCTTTTGATAGGATGTCTTCCTAAGGATGATGTGTCACCACTTGAAGACTGATCTCATGAAGGACAAGTCAATTCCAAAGTGAGTCCTAGTGCTCCTTTTAGCAATTGGCATTCCTGTTTTCCACGGCTCTTCCTTTTCAATAAGGTCTAAACACATCAAGTCATTCCTGCATGCTCCCTGCAATATGTTACTATCTAAAGACAGACAAAAGGATCTTCTAAACTTTCTGAGCTAGTTCAGAATGAGGTAACAGCACACATCACCAAAACACCACACCAAAGGAAGTTGCAGATCTCCCATTTTTGAATGACTCTAGAGCAAGACTCAGTGCCTTGCTGCATCCATTTACCACAAGGTACCTGGATGGACTCCAGGGCCACACAGTGGGGTTATTTGCCATGTGTTATACAGGTGCTGAGTCTAAATGATCTGATGATCTTATGGCTAGAAAATCTCTTACTCTGCATAATCCTCGTGACCTTTTCCTCTGTCACTCATTTATCTGCACTCAGAAGAGGCTGGCATGTGGCTCATTTTATGGATGGCATGCTGCATGTCCTGGGATCAGCCTTAATGTGCTGTCATTTTTTATGCAGTCATTAAAACACTATTAGAGACCTCAGTCTTGGACTTTATATGGCCATTGGAGGAGTTTTACAGAGGTTATTATCGTGTTCCTTTGTCTCCAGCTACTCAGCAAGTGCGAGGCAGCAATTACAGAAAGGGCTACTTAGCATCCAACCTGTACACAGGGAGGTGGGGAGAGAGATTTCAGAGACATAATTCACCCATCCACCAGAGCACAATAAAACACCTTCTTTATTTCTGATTTTATTGCTTCTGTCTGCTCTCATCTGGTGCCTGAACATTTTATCTGTTCAGGCTGCATTTTTCTAATGCAATAAAAAGAGCAGACAGAATTTTGCCCTTTATTTAAAATGTTTTGCCACATTTAGAGGTAAATCACAGCCACTTTTCTGTGTTGTATATTTTCAGACTGATCAGAGAGAGAAATGTTTTGATAGCAAGCATGCTCTACAGGGACTAACCATGGTCAGAAAGGAATAGTCTCTTCCTACCACCTTACTTTTCTTTGCTTTGATATAAACCTGTCCCTCTCTGCACATCTCTGGGAGTCAGGCACCCACGTTCACGCATAGTGAAGGAAAAAGTGAGAGGAAAGATCTGGCTCCCAGTCCCTCCACAAACAGAGTTTAAGTCATTTACATGAGGAATTCAGCAAGCAGAGATCTTTACTTTCAGGCACATGTGTCTTTTCAGAAACAAGCTGACACTCTGGGCACCAAAACAGATCACAAGAGCTACAACAAAAAGCAGCGTTCTGCCAAAGCTGAAGGCAAGAGTCTGACAGGGAGAATGATGGAGCAAGAAGAGTGGTGTTTTAACAGGCAAAAGGGAAGAAAGAAAGAGTGAAAAGTGTAAAAAACTGGAATAGACTGCAAGGGACACAATGCTGTTTAATGGGGCAGAAACGGAGAGGTAAGTGACCTACAGTGCAGGGTGATTTGCATTTTTCCAAGACAATTTGTAAAAGCTGAAAAGTTGTAGATGAAATGCTTTGATTTGCCGTCATCTCACTCTGCCTGTGAACTAGTGTCATTCATTTAATGTACTAACCTCTACTAAACAGTCAGAGGCTGCAGCATAATATTTTTGACCTTAAATTAAGGAAAAAACCTGCAATTCTGGAATTTGAAGCTCACGGTACCTTACTGGCTAAAGGGTAAAATAAAGAAGTAAAGCTGAACGAAACCTTTTCATGTCATGTGAAAAATCAAGGCTCATGCATCAGGGAACTTCAAAACAATTCAGTTCATATAGTTCCAGCCTATGTCTCTGTTGGAGGTTGGGGGGGGGAAGTGGAATTTTTCCCATTCTGTTGCTAGGCAAGTAACGATCGGTACTTAGAGGACATTTTACTCTCACAAAAGAGACAAAGACTTTTTTGGCTGGGCGGGCACGGGAACAAGAGATAGCAAGACTTGATAACGACACACGGACTCGCTCACAAGTCTCGGAGGAGACAGCAGTGGAAGGAACGGCTCTCCGTTTTTTTTTGGCTGCGACTGCAGGAAAAGAAAAGCCCGGCTTTGCACTAGTTTTTCTCTACCTGGTGGGTGAGTTCTCGGGGCACGGGACTCCAATCATCTCTTCCCCTCCGGGAGGGTGCATCTCCCAGCTGCACTGCAGCGGAACGGGACCCCCGCCTGCCACCACCCCGCGCCCTGCCTGCTGCCGCCCCCCCACCCTGCCTGCCCCAACTGCGGAGTTTCCTGCCGCCTCCTCTGCTGGCTGGCCCGGGTGGGCTGACCCGGCCGCTCCATCTCCCGGCTCTGGGCTCTCTGCTGCGCCCCCCGTCCATCTGCGCTCCACCCTGCTCCAGCCCGTCGGCCATTATGTGCGTGACACAGATCCAACCTCGCGCCACAGCGCCATCTGCAGCTTCCCGGGAGTCATCGCACCTGTCCGGCTGGTCTAGGAGCCCAACAGCGCTCCTGCTGGCCGTGACCGTGACTGCACCAACCGGGAAAGTGCCTGACAGTCCAGGGACATTTGCCACCGAGTTTTTTGGTTTTGTTTACTGTTTTTTTTACCTTGTTTACTGTTTTTTGTTACTGATTGTTTGCCTCAGTATAGATACTAGTAAAAAAACTCTTATTCCTTTTCCCATACCTTTGCCTGAGAGCCCTTGATTCTAAAGTTATAATAATTCGGAGGGAAGGGGATTCACATTCTCTGTTCTAAGGAAGGTTCCCATCTTCCTAAGCAGACACCTGTCTATCAAACGAAGACAGATTTTGGCGCCCAACGTGGGGCTCGAGGGCATTGAGAGAAAAAAAAAGGGGTGCAAAAGGAATAACAGTTTCTGGGAGACCCATTTTTAGTGTGCTGAACATAGAAACCTCACTAAGTGACACCATGTGGTCTAGCATACCTTGGTCTGGCTGGCACATTCTCGTGGCCACGGTTTTCCCATTTGCAGCTCCCTATCTAAACATGGGTCCTATAACTAAGGCTATAGTGGCTGTTATCCAGTTCTCACAATGGGTCAATAAGGTGAGGAATCTATGGATTTTCCATTTCCTTTGGACGGCGGTCACTTGGTTACAGGGCTTTAACACCGTGAGTACATGTTTTTGGAGTCTGTTTGGTAATGGTACCTTTTGTGACGAGACGACACTAGGGGAAGATTTTTCTCAACCCTTCACCCATCTCTTTGGGCCTACCCTACCAGGGCTCAGAGGGTTCATATACTCTCTAAATACCAATGACGTCGTACAGTGGTTGGGGTTGCTGATAGGCCTGTTCAACTTTGCATTCCAAGTGAGAGGGGAAAAGATACGTCAGGTGTTGAAGGAATATACTTCCTCAGCTGGTGGGAAGCCCTCTCCTTGCCCCACAGGGGAAGAGTTAGATGGTGCAGCAGCGGAACCCACGGACATTACAACCGTCCAGGTTCCAGCTGAACCTCAAGGGCAGTCACAGTCAGCAGCAGTTGCCCCTGTACAGCGGAGGAAGTATAAGACCAAATCGGTACGCCCAGTTGATGATGATGGGGAACCAGGGCCTTCACAACCCGCAGGGGAGCCTGGGCCTATAATCATCACCGAGTCCCTGCCATACGACACTATCCGTAATCTGCACGATGACATTGTGCGGCGGAAGGGCGAGGCTTTCTCAACCTGGTTACTTCGGGTTTGGGACCGCATGGGCCCAGGCGTGCAGCTGGATGGTAATGAGGCCAGGAATTTGGGTTCCGTGGCCCTGGACGCGGGTGTTGAAAAGGTGTTCGTGAGGGAGGCGGGACCCATTTCTCTCTGGGAGAGGCTTTTAATGAGTGTAAGAGAGAGGTTTGTTCACAAAGACAGAATGCAGGAGAACTACCGTAGATTGCCCTGGAAGACCGTTGAGGAAGCGATCCAACGGCTGAGAGAAGTGGCAGTACAGGAGGTGCTTTTTGGGAGGGATGGACAGCACGAAAATGATCCTGACAAGGTCAGGTGCACAGGGCAAATGTTGTGGAACCTGGCAAGTCTAGGGCCAACCCAATATGCCACCTACATTGCAATGTTTAATGCCGATGACAACCGTGAGACAGTGGGCTCTGTAGCTGACAAGCTCAGGCATTATGCAAGTGTGATCAATGGCCCATTGCAGGCTCAGATGTCTGCTGTGGTTAAGGAGTTGAAGGAAGAGATGAGGGAGATGAGGGAGGAGATGAGGAAAAACAGTGTGGCACCAGTGAGAGTCACAGGCCCCAACACTGGAGCCCGACGTCCTCCAGCTAGAGAAAGAGGGTACACCCCACGAGCTGAGTTGTGGTTCTTTCTGCATGACCATGGGGAAGACATGAAAAGGTGGGATGGGAAGCCCACCTCTGTCCTGGCAGAACGGGTGCGTCAGCTTAAGGAGGGCAATGCTAGCCGAGGGGGTTCTGCCAGAGCCAAGGTAGCCTCAGCTTCCTGTAGCCAACCTGCTGAGTACAACAGAAGGGAAAATGTTGTGTCAGATTCCCTTGACGGTGGAATGCATGCTCAGGAAGGGAATGATAACCAGGGCTAGAGGGGCCCTGCCTCTAGCCAGGTAGAGGCATGGGAAAACTGTGTCTTTTGGACTGTGTGGATTCGATGGCCTGGTACATCAGAGCCACAAAAATATGAAGCATTAGTTGATACAGGTGCGCAGTGTACCTTAATGCCATCGGGACATGTTGGGGCTGAACCCATTTCTATTGCTGGGGTGACAGGGGGATCACAAGAGTTGACGCTGGTGGAAGCCGAGGTGAGCCTGACTGGGAAGGAGTGGCAGAAACATCCCATTGTGACTGGTCCAAAGGCCCCGTGTATTCTGGGCATAGACTTCCTCCGGAACGGCTATTTCAAAGACCCGAAAGGACTCAGGTGGGCTTTTGGAATAGCTGCTGTTGAGGCAGAGGGCGTTAGGCAATTGAACACCTTACCTGGACTGTCAGAGAACCCTTCTGCAGTTGGACTCTTGAAGGAGGAGGAACAACATGTACCAATTGCCACCTCGACAGTGCACCGCCGGCAGTACCGAACGAATCGAGATGCTGTGATTCCCATCCACAAGCTGATCCGTGAGCTGGAGAGCCAAGGGGTGGTCAGCAAGGCCCACTCACCCTTCAACAGCCCCATCTGGCCTGTGCGCCGATCTGATGGAGACTGGAGATTGACTGTGGACTATCGTGCCTTGAACGAGGTGACTCCACCGCTGAGTGCTGCCGTGCCAGACATGCTGGAGCTCCAGTATGAACTGGAGTCCAAAGCAGCAAAGTGGTACGCCACTATTGACATTGCAAATGCATTTTTCTCCATTCCTCTGGCAGCAGAGTGCAGGCCTCAGTTTGCTTTCACCTGGAGGGGCGTGCAGTACACCTGGAACCGACTGCCCCAGGGGTGGAAACACAGTCCCACCATCTGCCACGGACTGATCCAGGCTGCACTGGAAAAGGGTGAAGCTCCAGAACATCTGCAGTACATCGATGACATCATTGTGTGGGGGGACACAGCAGAAGAAGTGTTTGAGAAAGGAGAGAAAATCATCCAGATTCTTCTGGAAGCCGGTCTCGCCATCAAAAGGAGCAAAGTCAAGGGGCCTGCCAAAGAGATCCAGTTCCTGGGAGTGAAGTGGCAAGATGGACGGCGTCAGATTCCCACCGAAGTCATCAATAAAATCACAGCGATGTCCCCACCAACCAACAAGAAGGAGACACAAGCTTTCCTAGGTGCCATAGGCTTCTGGAGGATGCACATCCCTGAGTACAGCCAGATTGTGAGCCCTCTCTACCTGGTGACACGCAAGAAGAATGATTTCCGCTGGGGCCCTGAACAACAACAAGCCTTCGCCCAGATCAAGCAAGAGATCGCTCATGCGGTAGCCCTTGGCCCTGTCAGGACAGGACCAGAAGTGAAGAATGTGCTCTATTCTGCAGCCGGGGGCAACGGTCTGTCCTGGAGCCTTTGGCAGAAGGTGCCTGGTGAGACTCGAGGTCGTCCACTGGGATTCTGGAGCCGAAGCTACAGAGGGTCCGAAGCCAACTACACTCCCACAGAGAAGGAAATTCTGGCAGCCTATGAAGGCGTCCAAGCTGCCTCAGAAGTTATTGGCACGGAAGCACAACTTCTTCTTGCACCCCGACTACCGGTGCTGGGGTGGATGTTCAAGGGAAAGGTTCCCTCTACCCACCACGCCACCGATGCCACGTGGAGTAAATGGATTGCCCTCATCACGCAGCGCGCCCGTATTGGAAGCCCGAATCGCCCTGGGATCTTGGAAATAATTACAAATTGGCCTGAAGGTGAAAACTTTGGTCTCACCGATGAAGAGGAGCAGGAACAGGTGACTCGCGCAGAGGAAGCTCCACCGTACAACCAACTGCCGCAAGATGAAACGCGCTACGCTCTCTTCACTGATGGTTCCTGTCGCATTGTGGGGGCAAACCGAAAATGGAAAGCAGCTGTATGGAGCCCCACACGGCAGGTCGCAGAGGCTACAGAAGGAGAAGGTGGATCAAGCCAACTTGCTGAACTCAAAGCTGTTCAGCTGGCCCTGGACCTTGCTGAAAGAGAGAAGTGGCCAAAGCTGTACCTGTACACTGATTCATGGATGGTAGCCAATGCTCTGTGGGGTTGGTTGGAAAGGTGGAAAAAGGCCAACTGGCAACGTAGAGGAAGACCAATCTGGGCTGCTGACGAATGGCGAGACATTGCCAGTCGGGTAGAGAAGCTACCTGTGAAAGTCCGTCATGTGGATGCCCATGTCCCCAAGAGCCGAGCTAATGAGGAACACCGAAACAATGAACAGGTAGATCAGGCTGCAAAAATACAGGTGTCACAGGTAGATTTAGATTGGCAGCACAAAGGAGAGTTGTTCCTAGCCCGATGGGCCCATGATGCCTCAGGCCATCAGGGCAGAGATGCCACCTATAAGTGGGCACGAGACCGAGGGGTGGATCTAACTATGGACTGTATCTCCCAGGTGATCCATAACTGTGAGACATGCGCTGCCATCAAGCAAGCCAAGCGGGTGAAACCCCTGTGGTATGGGGGAAGGTGGACCAAATATAAGTATGGGGAGGCCTGGCAGATCGATTACATCACACTGCCTCAAACCCGCCACGGCAAGCGCTACGTGCTCACAATGGTAGAGGCCACCACTGGGTGGCTGGAGACCTACCCTGTACCTCATGCCACTGCCCGCAACACCATCCTGGGCCTTGAAAGGCAAGTCCTTTGGAGGCATGGTACCCCTGAGAGAATTGAGTCGGACAACGGGACTCATTTCAAAAATAGCCTCATAAACACCTGGGCTAAGGAACATGGCATTGAGTGGGTGTACCACATTCCTTATCACGCACCTGCTGCTGGTAAAGTAGAGCGATGCAACGGCCTGCTAAAAACCACCTTGAAGGCTTTAGGTGGGGGGACTTTCAAAAATTGGGAACAGCATTTAGCCAAGGCCACCTGGCTAGTTAACACCCGAGGCTCCACCAACAGGGCTGGCCCTGCCCAATCTGAACCCTTGCAAACAGCAGACGGGGATAAGGTTCCAGTAGTGCAAATGAGAGGCATGCTGGGGAAAACTGTTTGGATTAATTCTGCCTTGAGCAAAGATAGACCCACCCGTGGGGTTGTCTTTGCTCAAGGACCAGGGTGTACCTGGTGGGTGATGCAAGAGGATGGAGAGACACGATGCATACCTCAGGGAGACCTCAGTTGGGGTTGAACTGCCCATAACACGGTGCCTGTATGCATATCTGTATGTGTATATTCAGAGTAATGCTTGTATGTATATAGTTTAAAGGCTTAAGTTCAATGTAATATGTTGGAATGGAAAAAATTCGGGGTGGATAATGTTGGAGGTTGGGGGGGGGAAGTGGAATTTTTCCCATTCTGTTGCTAGGCAAGTAACGATCGGTACTTAGAGGACATTTTACTCTCACAAAAGAGACAAAGACTTTTTTGGCTGGGCGGGCACGGGAACAAGAGATAGCAAGACTTGATAACGACACACGGACTCGCTCACAAGTCTCGGAGGAGACAGCAGTGGAAGGAACGGCTCTCCGTTTTTTTTTGGCTGCGACTGCAGGAAAAGAAAAGCCCGGCTTTGCACTAGTTTTTCTCTACCTGGTGGGTGAGTTCTCGGGGCACGGGACTCCAATCATCTCTTCCCCTCCGGGAGGGTGCATCTCCCAGCTGCACTGCAGCGGAACGGGACCCCCGCCTGCCACCACCCCGCGCCCTGCCTGCTGCCGCCCCCCCACCCTGCCTGCCCCAACTGCGGAGTTTCCTGCCGCCTCCTCTGCTGGCTGGCCCGGGTGGGCTGACCCGGCCGCTCCATCTCCCGGCTCTGGGCTCTCTGCTGCGCCCCCCGTCCATCTGCGCTCCACCCTGCTCCAGCCCGTCGGCCATTACGCGCGACACAGATCCAACCTCGCGCCACAGCGCCATCTGCAGCTTCCCGGGAGTCATCGCACCTGTCCGGCTGGTCTAGGAGCCCAACAGCGCTCCTGCTGGCCGTGACCGTGACTGCACCAACCGGGAAAGTGCCTGACAGTCCAGGGACATTTGCCACCGAGTTTTTTGGTTTTGTTTACTGTTTTTTTTACCTTGTTTACTGTTTTTTGTTACTGATTGTTTGCCTCAGTATAGATACTAGTAAAAAAACTCTTATTCCTTTTCCCATACCTTTGCCTGAGAGCCCTTGATTCTAAAGTTATAATAATTCGGAGGGAAGGGGATTCACATTCTCTGTTCTAAGGAAGGTTCCCATCTTCCTAAGCAGACACCTGTCTATCAAACGAAGACAGTCTCAATCCTAAAATTGCATTAAAATTAAAATCTCTATTTCTAAGTCTTCAGTGGAGCTTAGATGAACCTCAGATTTTGGGTATTCCTATGATGGGAGTTATGGGAATTGTTTTCTTTGCAATATAAAAGGGCCTAGAATGGGGAATAGTAGCAGTTTTGGGGGCTCTGTCTGCTTTCTTTCCTTTTTATTCCTTTCTATCCAACATGGCAGAAATGCATTCTAATGGAGTAGCAGGAAGGCAACCTACATTAACAAGTGAGGGAAAAAAAGTCAATCTTTCAGGCTTTGAAGGAGCTGATAGCAGGAGAACAAGTGTGCCTACAGTACAAAGCCAAAAAATATCAACTATCCTGAGAGATGTTTTCACAAATCAACAAAGAACGTAAACTAGGGAAAAAAATTGCATTGCTCTGGTCTGTGTCCCCAAGATGAGAAACTGAAAACCTGCGAGTATAAAGTAGGTGTGAGATGGTTGTCAGTGCAATGTCAGCTTCCAGCAGAACAGAAATAACTCACAAGTCTCAGGATGAGTCTCTGCTGCCTTGCACATTGTACAGTCTTTTAATCAAAGCCCAGAATGAACAGTTTCCAGCCAGCCACAGAACACTACGTCAGGCTGTGCAGAAAGAGGATTGCAGCATAAATGGGGCTTTACCAGATCTATTGAAGATCTAGAACTGGTATTAGATGTGGCTCAAATTGAGTAATTTTCTTAGCTCCTTCCTTTATCCTTTCACCAAAAAGAATATTTAGCTTATGTTTTCCTTCAGCATGCTTCTATGAATCCTCAGAGGATCCACCTTGGAAGCACTTCCAGGGTGGAAATGCTGTGACCTTTAGATACTGACAGATGAGATGAATATTCCCATGTTCTGTATTATTGACAATAATGGCAGTTCTTCCATTTCTTTTGTGAATAGTTTAATTTTTACATATTGGTATAACTTCATTATATAGTTGCCCTCCCATAAAATATAATATATATGCCAATACTTTTAATGTAGGACGTAACTGCTGTACCACATATTGATAAACACATTATACCATTCAAACCAGTATCTGCAATGTCACCCATCCAAAATGAGAAATGCACAATACTCTGCAATATGAAGCCATTAATTTATCCACAGAGGCAGAACCACATGCAAAGTGTGACTGATCAGGCAGCTTCTGCCTCCTGTGCTCAGAGGTAATTCCTTTTCCAGATCACCTCTGTGCTGGACTTTGCTTTTGCAGATGCTGTGGCTGGTGCCAGATGATGTGTAGCAGCGTTGTTGGGGGAGTATCCTCTAATGAGGATGGCACAGCACTACCACACTCATTTCAATTAGCACTTTGAATAAATGTAGAACTGAACTCCAGGGGTAGGAACCAATTCTTCTTTATTTCATAGTTTGGAATTTTCTCCAAGTGTGTTAAGGGAAGGATGGGAGATAGGCCTTCTTACCTTCCTGGTTTTGTCTCTTTCCATGGTACATCATAACCATCCCTTCCATAGCTGAACTATGGTCTGTACTTTCTGAGAGGAATCCAACAGAAAAATATTCAATTATTCTGGCCCCCCAGAACAAGCACCAGGTTTTGGAGCAATCCTTCTGAAAATATTTCTGTTAAATTCTCCTTTAATTTTTGACCCCGCTCAGACACATTAGACTGATACAAAACCCCCTAAGTAACTTCACCAGCCTCAACGGACTGGCCAAGCTCCCTGCCAACTTTGCACTATTGCGCCATAATTATATTAAAATTATAAATATAATTATGGCAGGTTATAGGTCATTGGCTCTGAATCTTCCTGCTTAGGGCTGACCATAGCATTTGTCTGTATCTTCTTGACACAGGGACTGATCACTTCATGCTTCCTACGGGACCAAATGCTTGTTCTCCACAGCTCCTTGGAGCTGAAGGTGCTTGCCCAACCTGAGAGATCAGTAAGTGAGACTGTGTTATGTTTCTATCAGCAGAGCTGCTGTTACAGAAATTTCTATTCCAACACATTTCCATACAGAGAGAAATAAAGAACAAAAAAAAGGAAAAGGAGTTAAGAGCTAGAAGGCAGCATTTAGATGCCAGTGTGGCAACCAAAGAGGTAAGGGAATGAAACACAGACAGAGGGAGGAGAGGAAGATCACCATCCCCAGGGACAGCAACACCAGATGGCCGCAAGCACAAATCAAGAATTCTGCAGTCAGGAGTTTTACTCTCACTCTTTGATTTGTTTTTTAGCATAATTTGCATTGCAGTTTATTTTCATGGCCATTGGGAGGTTGGTAAAGGGCCAGATTGCTCTAAAGGGAGAACATTTTAATGTGTCCATACAGTGGGATATTCAGAGATACTGTCAGCATTAAACCTGCTAAGATCAGTTCTCTTTACTAGGACGACAGCAGCAATAAAAGAGCCACCTGAGTGTCTCTTCCACCTGAGATGCAAACGCCCTCTACCTTTCCTTGTGCAATCCTAAAATTTGCACACAGATTTCCCAGATGGGAGTTGGATGCTGCTTACATTTGGATTTAACTGCATTTCCGTGCTAGGCAGAAACTTTTGGTGGCAAAGTGAGAACATTTTGGCTTTGAATGAGACATTTCTTAGTAACTGTGATGAGCTGCTTCAGACACAAAACAAACCCTGACTGCACATCTATCCTGGCAAAAATAAAAGAACTTAATCATGATTACTGGGGAATATGCCCAGATTTACGTTTGAGACACTTGCACTTCTAGCCCCTTTTGCCTCCGTCCAGAAAAGCTAAAGTTGCATAAAGAACAGTCAGGTAAACTGCTGTTCCTGTTTATGCTTGTTCCATATAACTGAACCACCACTATTCCAGACTGTTTAACTTCACAACCTTTGGAGTTGTTTTTCTGCTGTATTGTGTTTATCTTCTGCACATACTCAATTTTGCTGGCACAGGAGATAAAAATAATAAAAGAAAGCTTATGATAGAACAGCAGGAAACAAATGACACTTGTGTACTTGTAATTGATCCTTGAAAAATTAGCCCCCAGACCTACTTTTGGATTTATCTCTGCTGGTTCTGCTAATGTCTTAGGGTGTTCCCAAAGAACCCTAAAGAAACAAATTCTCTGTTTTGCCTCCTATTCGTGGTAGGGGCAAAGAAGAACAAGATGAAATACCAGATTCAATTGCTTAAAAAACTGATAAATCTGTAGTAGTAACAGGGCTTCTTTCATCCTGGAATCATAAAAGCTTATTACTTGGGACAAGAGACCAATCACCTCCTGCCAGGTACAGAGCACAGAGCAACGAGGTCTCCTGAGTCTCTCTGAACACTTTGTTTATGCAAAACATTTGAGCTCATCCAGTTTGCTGATAAGAAGAACTAAAGATGACACATCTTGGGTACTGTCCCCTCCTCCCCCATAAATGTCCCTCCAGGATGGCCTGCAGCTCACAAAGTAACATTTCTGCAATCAGGCATCTCCAAAGTGTTTCTAACAACACACTCCATCACTTCTTGTCACTTTTTATTCAGTGCAAGTGGAGACATTTCTGAGATGGACAATGAAAAGCAATACATAAAATCCAGGACAAATGATCATAAGTGGTCCTGCTGAGAAAGCAAATCCCATGTAATTTAATGGAGGTGGAAGGTCATTCCTAACACATTAAATATAACAGCCAAAGCAGATCCTTATCTCTCTGTGATAGTGAGATGGAAATATCATACGCTTAAAATTATTTAAAAGGAAAATAAGCAGGAGGACAGGTGGGTAGGTATGTGGTTAACTCCATTGAACACAGTTTTAACAAAAGCCCAAACAGTAGTTATTTAGCATATACTTGAGGAGACACAACCACAAATACCTGCAGGACATTTACAAAGCGCTCGACAAATGGAAGGCTGATCTTTTTCATCAAGTGCCATGGGTGTTTTGCACCCAGACCTGGAGCACCAGAATCATCCACCCCCTCTGGAGTCCTGCTTTCAGCCTGCTCTGGAGTGTGCGTCCTTTCATCCTGGAGTGTTCACCAATAGTTCAGGTCGAGACACGGACAGCATTTAACAGGGGAAAAAGAATGGGAGCTATCACCCCCATTAAATATTGGTGCCACTATTCCACGCATTCATGTGAAGATGACCACAAACGGATTACAACCTCATCCCTGTACAGAGCAGAAACCAAGTTTCTCCTGCTGCTCTGGGCAGTCCCTAAACTGAAGGAGCTGTAACAAGAAGGAGCTGTAGTTTTCTCCATTGCTGGCAGTGCTGCTGAAGAAATTCCATAAGCCTTCAGTGTTCTCCTTCATTGTCTCTGATTTCCATCCCCTAAAAATGAGCATCTGTGGTGCTATGAGAAATAGCAACATATTCCTTGGAAAGCAGCCAGAAAAGAACCAGAGCGGGTCCCAGACTGGGGCTGCCCCTTCCAGGGGATTGTGTGTCAGCTCTGTTAGAACTCCTAATTATTTAGGCACCTAATTGCCTTTGAGAAGTTCAACAGTGTGCCTGGGGGAGCACTGATGAGTGGATCCAGACGGATGGAAATCCAACTGCCGCGCCAAGCCCCCTGCCCCAGATGTGCTCAGCTCCCTGTGCACTGTGTGCTCCCCTGGAGGGGTATTCCCCTCAGAGCAGATCCCTGGGCTGTAGGCTCTGCTTCCCTGCTGCTCTGCAGAGACCCTTTTTTCCTCTTTTTGCCTCTAGGGTGGAGTTTGAATTGATGGTCCAGATGCCACAGGTGTCTGCAGAGGAAAGGAGAGCTGGGATCAAACACCAGGACAAGAGTGGTTTCTCCAGTGGAGAGCTGGCACAGAGGTGTGTGTCTGTGTGCAATTGGGAAGACTGGGAGGCATTTTATGGTAGCAGCTTATTTCCCAGACCCTGCCCCACTGTGCTCTCAAAGGCCAGCAGGAGCTCACCCAAGGCCCAGGACAGGGCAGCTGGGCAGGGCTGCCCCACCTGGGCTGGAGGCACTTCTGCAGGACTTTTGTCTTGGTCTGGTTCCAGCAGCTCAGACTGGCTCCTGCTGCATCCAGAAGGGTTGTGCTGGGGATCTGGTTGGGGTTTTTTTAGTGGTTTGGTTTTTTATTTATTTAGACAGTGCTTTGAGCGTCAGTTTTGCTGCTTCTCCCCCTGCCCAGCTGCCTGTTGGGTGTGCGGATGGGTTCACTCTGCATTTTGCTTCTTTTGCACCCCTACTTTATATTTTAGGCTGTTTATTTTACTTTTCCTTTTTACTGGTTTTTTCCTCCCTTTCTCTCCTCCTCTTTTTAGTTTTTGGTTTTTGGGGGTTTTTTTCCTGCTGTGGGAGTTTTCTTCCTTCCCTCAGCCCCACTACTTTTCTGTCTTTTTTCAATTTTTCTTTTTTCCATATTTTTCTCTCCTCCTGACCTGCTGGTATGCCCCCTGACCAGAAGCACCTGGAGCAGCTCCACAGCTGGGGCCAATCTGGCTGATGGTAAAGGACCCAGTTCTGGCTGTTACTGATGCCAGGGAGCTGACTGCTCTACGGGATGGATTTGTTATTGTGTTGGGGGCTCTCTGTCATCATGTTCTATCAAATAAAAGTTTTGTGGCATTCCTGAGTTTGATGACTCTGGTGGATGGAATGGGCCAAGCCCAGATTCCCCGGAAAGCAGCAGTATGGGTTTCCCTGTACCTATGGAAAGGCTCGGAGCCATGCAACACAGAGAGAAGCCATTCTAAGATATGTCCAATGGTACAACCAAGTTTAAATAAGAAATGAGAAGTCTTGATTGAAACTGATGTAAAAGCAAGTGTTACTTGGATTTTGGATATGGCATTTTGCCCTGATCCTCCTGCTTCGTGTGCTTTGCCTTAGGAGCCAGGAAGACAGCTCTGATACCCCTCCTGATTCCGCTGCTGCTGCGGAGCTGCCACCTGGGGTTCAGCCACCCTTGGCCATTTTGGAGGCTCACAGAGAGACCCAGCACCGCGTTTGGGGGCTCAGAACTGAGACTGAATCCTGCAGTTTTGTGCATAAAGAGACCCTGTGGTGTATTTTGGGAGCTCAGAACCAGACCCACTTGATCAATTTTTGGGCTTCACAAAGAGAGGCTGAGTGCTGCATTTGGGAGCCTTGAAGTAAAGCCCCAATCCCATGTTTCGGTGTTCAAACCGGGCGTATTTGACCAGCGTGAGTCTCTGCTGCTCAGCTCTAAGGCCTGCCTTTGGCAGAGCCCAATCGTGGCCTCAGCCGGCCCCATGGAGAGCTCAGAACCAGCGCCCCGGACCTGCCTTTGGGGCTGGAGGCGGAGCCCCAGTACCGCATTTTGGGGCTCAGCCCGGGCTCCCGGGACGGCTTGAGGGCTCAAGGCAGAGCGGAGCCTAAACCCCGCGTTTGGGGGCACGGGCAGAGCCCAGCCCTGCGCCTCGGGCTCGGCACGGGATCCCGGGGACTGCCCCGGCCCGGCAGAGCCCCGGCTCCCCGCGGCCGGAGCAGGAGCAGCGGCTCCAGACTCTGCTCCAGCGCTCGCCCCGGATAGGCTCCTCCTGCAGGTGGCGGTCCAGGTGCCGATCCCAGCCCCAATCGCGTCTCGGCCCTCCAGTCCCGGACCTGTACCCCGCCCGCCCGGGGGAGAGGCGGCACCGCTCGGGACCCCAGTGGACACTGGCACGACCCGAGCGCCAATCTCGGGCTCCCGTCCCGGCCCCGCCGCAGCGCCCGGGGCTCCGCACGGTCCCCGCTGGGAGCAGTCCCCGGGCCGGGGCTCGCACAGCGCCGAGCCATGGTCCCGGGACAGCGGCACCGCACGGGGGGGGTCAAGGGCGGGACAATGTCGGACAAGGGCGGGGGCAAGGGCAGGGCGGGATGGGCCCGGCACAGGTGCTCGGCATGGGGCGGGGCCGCACAGGTGCGCGGGGCCCCAGGGCGGCTGCGCGGGGCGGGGCCGAGGTGATTTGAGCCCCGAAATCTCCCCCGCCGCCATTTGCCCCTTCAGTGGGCGGTGGGGTTCGCTGCGGCCGGTCCGGGCTCCCCCGGTGGGGCCCAGGTGAGGTCTCCTCCCGCTCTATCCCTCTCTTCTCCCCCCACTACTTCCCTACCACCCCTTCCTCTTCCCTGCCCTCTTCCCTCCTCTTCCTGCCCCCCTACACACCCCGACTGTCCACTCTACACCTCCCTCCTCCCACCCCCTCCTTACCCGGTACTCAGCCCGGTCCCCCCAGTCCTCTATTTTCCCTCTACTTCTCCTAACTACACCTTCCTCCCCAGCACCCGGCTTCCCTCTACACCGCCTCCCGCTCATCCACCCCCCGTTCCCCCTCTGTTCCCCTTATCCCCCTCTCTCTTCCCCCGCAGCCGCGGGGTTCGGGGGCCGGAGAATAAAGCCCAAAGGGCCGGAGCTCGGCGCCCCTCGCTTGAGTCCGCACACGGGGCCGGGCCCGCTCGGCGGTGCCCCCATGCAATTCACAAGCACCGCCCGACACCGCCGGGGCTGCGGCTTTCCCCACATCACACTGGGGGCTCCCCGGGGGTTCAGGGGGTCGGGGTGGACCCCCTCCTGAGCAGGGGCTCCTGGGGTGGGGTGGGTTTGGGGTGGGCCCTCTCCTTAGGAGGGTGTCCGGGGGCTGGAGAGGGGCTTGGGGTGGGCCCTCCGGAGGAGGGGGTCCGGGGTGGGAGGGGTCAAGGGGGGGTTCCACCTCCTCTCAGCCCCGCCCACCTCGGACGGGGCCCGGGAGGGGATGCTCCTGCACTGAACAATTTTTTTTCCCCCCCTCCTCATTTTTGATACCAACTGGCGTGCCCCCCATCCCCCGTCCGGAGGAGGGGGTTCCGGGGAGAGGTCCGTGGCAGACCCCGTCCGGAGGAGAGGGTCCGAGGTGGGCGGGGCTGAGAAGGGGGTGGAACCCCCCTTGACCCCGCCCACCCCGGTCCCCCTCCTCCGGCGGGGGCCCACCCCACGCCTCTCCCCAGGACCCCTCCTCCGGAGGGGGCCCTTCCTTAATCCCCCAACCCCCCCCTCCTAAGGAGGGGGCCCACCCCAGGAGCCCCTCCTTAGGAGGGGGCCCACCCTGACCCCCCCAACCCCGAACGCCCGGGGAGCCCCCAGTGTGATGTGGGGAAAGCCGCAGTCCCGGCGGTGTCGGGCGGTGCTTGTGAACTGCATGGGGGCACCGCCGAGCGGGCCCGGCCCCGTGTGGGGACTCGAGTGAGGGGCGCCGAGCTCCGGCCCTTTGGGCTTTATTCTCCGGCCCCCGAACTCCGCGGCTGCGGGGGAAGAGAGACGGGGTAAGGGAGAGACAGGGAGGATAAGGGAGAGATAGGGGCGATGAGGGGGAAAGAGGGACAGGAGGGTAGAGGGGTGCACTGGGGAGCAGGAGAGGAAGTACGGGAAGGCTGGGTCGGGATAGGCAGGGAGAGTGGAGAGAGGAGGGGGAGACAGGGGGAGTACGGGGAGGCCGCAGGAATAGGAGAATGGGGCAGGGGGAGGTCGGGCTGCGTAGCGGGGAAGAAGGAGGCAGGAAGGTGGGGAAGAGGGAGGTCGGGGTGCGCAGCAGGGCAGGGAGGGGGAACAGGAGGAGACCAGGTGCGGGGGAGGAAGGTGAGCGCTAGGGGGAAGAAGAATGGGGGGTTTGCGGGACGCAGGCAGGAGGAGGAGGTACGGGGAGAAAGGAGAGTAAGAAAGGAGAGAAGCAGAAGGCCGCGGCTACCGCCCCTCACCTAGGCCCCGCCGGGGGAGCCCGGCCCCGCCGCACACCGACTACCGGGAGACAAAAGGTGGGGGGGGGGGGGGGGGGGGGCGATTTCCGGAGTTTAAAGCCCTTGGCCCCGCCCCGCGCAGCCGCCCTGGGGCCCCGCGCACCTGTGCCGGCCCCGCCCCGCCCCGCGCGCGGCCGCTCCTCGCCCGGGGCCGGCGCTCAGCACCCTTGGTCCGGGGCTCGCAGGTGCACGGCCCTGGCAGGAGAACGTGGCCGCTGCCGCTTCTCCCCGCGGGTCCCGGGGCTCTGTCGTGCCCCGAGCCCCGGCTCGGCGTCTCCCGAGTCCCCACAGCCCCGGCCCGGTGTCACCTTCCCCGTCCCGGCGCCGCGGGCAGGAGGAGCGGGCGGGGAGCGGCGGCCCCAGTCCCGCTGCTGTCCCGGCTCCCGGCACGGGCCCCGCCCCGGCTCTGTCGGGCCCGGGACCGCTGAACGGGCGCGGTGGCTCCGCATAGGCACCGAATAAAGGCTGTAACCCCCCGGCTGGGGCCGCCCCCAGCCCGTGTGCCCGGTCTCGCAGTGCCCGCACCGGGGTCCCTGAGCACCGGCCGGGGAACCTCCCGGGAACAGACACCGCGGCTCCCGAACCGCCTCGTGCCCCCGGGACCTCCCTGCCCGCCCCGGGAACAGCCGTGGGGCCCCCAGGACCTGCAGCCGCAGCGGGGGCTGGTTCCGAGCCCCCAAACACCGGCCCCGCGAGCCTCACTGTGCTGTGCTCCCGACTCCTCATCCACCACCACATCCCCACCGGGGAGCGGCCCCACAAGTGTGCAGGGTGTGGGCAGAGCTTCAGCCAGAGCTTTGGCTCTGCTGCAGAGCCCCACGAGTGATGGCTTGCCTGGTGCTCTCAGCCCTGAACCTGCCCCGATGAGCCCGGGGCCGAGCCCAGACAGTGCTGGGCCAGGCCTCTGTGTTCCAAGCACTTACACGCAGGATTTGGGGTTTGTTCCTGAGCCCCAAAATGCAGGATTTGGGCTCTGTGCTCAAGGCCTGGGTGAGCCTCGTTTTGCCCTCCCAAAACACAGCACTGAAGTCACTGTTTCACAGCCCTAGGCCTGGCCAGATGGGACTGGTTCCAAGTGCCAACAACAAAGGACTTTGCCCTGAGCCCTCCAGACCCTCACCCCCATCAAAACACCCCCACACGACTTTGATTCAGAGACCAGAAAAATACCCAATTTATTAGTCACAGTTTCACACGGTCATGGAATTGACTGTGGACATCCCCCCAGATGATGACAGGTGACAGGGAATGGACCTGTCACACATTTGTCTGTTGTGAGAATTGCTTCAGCCGAGCAAAGAAGCACACGTGGGATAAAAAGGTAGGAAGCCTCCCCTGAACTGAAGCCATAAAATGTAGCCTATCTGCATTACATTACTATCCTAACAATGTCATATCCTATTACCCAAACATCAGGTTTGTTGTGCTGCCTCCAGCTCACTGACTGATGCTGCTCACCGCTCCAGGCACTCCTGAGGCACAGGGAACGCCCACAGATCTGCTCAGCCTGATGGAACTGAAGGGGTGGAAGCTCACCAGGCCTGAGCAGTCACCGCAGGTGATGCTCCAGGTACTCCTCCCCATGTCCTGGCTCAGGATGAGGTAGCTCCCACTGCCTTTTCCAGGAAGGAGCCGCTCCCCAAGGGTGACTGCATTCCCATCCAATGCCAGCTGCCCTGCCTCCCTTAGGGAAAGGGTATTTTTTGGAAGAGGAACTGAAATCCCAGCAGTCAGGGCTTGGCAGCAGCCAGCAAGCTCCTTGCACTGAGCGGTACCACAGCGATGTGCCTGAGCCTGGAGTCACATCCTGCACAGGGGCTCTGTGACTCGCTGGGGGCCCTGCTCAGGCTTTGCCAGGAGGAGGAGACGGATGGGAGTGCCCGGGTGGAGCCTGGCACTGGCAGCCGGCAGGGCTGTCCCTGAGGGGAGAACTTGCTCTGTGTTCCCTGAGCAGGATTAAGAGCTGGCCAGAAGCATTTAATATCCATTTTATAGGTATCACATCAGCTGTGTGTTATGCAAAATAGCCACACTATCTACAGGCTTCAGAACAAAAATAAACAGTTTTGTTTTCCTTTCCTTCTTATATGCAATTATATATAGGTAAGATTAATAATGCCTGATGACATTTTCTTCCTTAAAACCTTGGCCAATACCATGCTACTGACTAGGTTTCAAAAGCAGAAAGAGATGAAAGTGATAAATTAAACCTGATGCCCCATCTTTGCATACTTAGCTCTCCATTACAGAAATCCCTGGATGGATCCACATGCTCCTCTGCTCATATTATCTTGTATTTTGTTTCACTCTAATCACATTAAGATACCCTAAATCCAACCTGTTCTGCTTCACACACCAAAGCCTGCTGTCATCTCTGCTCATGACATTACCATGGCACACATTGTTATCACACAAATAATGGCAAACCAAATTGCATCTTGTTCCTTCTGCAAAAAGTAGTATGATTTGGAGAGCTGGAGCTGTGAAACGAAGTGATACAATTCAGGAGTAGCTCTCAACATGATCTAAACATGGAACTGCTCTTTTTCAAGTCTTCCCCTGTATAAAATACACATTGTTGTAAAATGTCACCAAAGCTGAAGCTCTTTTTGCCCTTAGCACACAAGGGAAGAGCTATTCATGGGGGTTAATTCCTATTTTTCACTGCTCTTGGACCAACCTATATGTTAATTTAGATCTTTCTGATAAGTCTTGATCTTTTTGTAGTGGAACTGAAGCAAAGTGAAGTTGGAGTAAAGCAGAGGTGAGCCAAACCCTACCTGTTAGTACGATCTTTCCAATTGTGCATCTCCCTGGGAATTGCCTATTCCCTGTACCATCTGATAGGAGATCAGATGGAATTCAGAGGGCATTTAAAGGTTGGTGGAACAATTTAGACAGCTCATCCAGACAATCCTTTGCCATGTGCAAGGTAAGAACTGTAAGATTTGCTCAGAAAGATGCTGAGCTGAGCAGAGGTGGAAGGAGAGGAGAAGAAGGCTGGTTTCCATCCTGATTTCCAGGCAGGGATGAGGCCAAGCCTGCAGCCATGGAGCCTGTTGGAATCCCTGGCAGCAGGCACAGCTGCTCCCAGGAAGCTGCGCTCCTGTTGCAGAAAGCCATCTCCTGACTGATAAACTTCCAGGGAAAGCCATGGCATCATAGCCTGGATACTCAGCTTGAGCCTTGCTGTGGCTCAGCTGTGCCAAGCTCTCATTATCCAGCAGCACCGGGAGGTACTTTCAGGCCTGAGCACTTCCCTCAGTTCATAATAAAAACCAGCTGAGCACCTGCCCCAGCCTTGTGAAGCCACTGAAGGCTCTGACTGTGCCTGATTGGGATCAGGAGCCACTCCTGCCTGGCTGTGGAGCTCCAGCTGGCTCCTGTTGCACTGAGAACAGCTCCTCTGGCACCCAGGTGTGGCTCCCAAACCTTTAACAGGAGCTGCAATGTTTTCCCTTTATTTTCCATCCACAGTGTTGATAACTGGGGTGTGTTTAGAGCAGCAGAGATTGTAGAGTGAGGGATGTTCCAGCCTGGCTGCTGGGTGTGTTAGACAGATTATCTCCATCTCTTAGGAATTACTTACATCCCAACCATTACAGCTATCAGCAATAATGAACTGGAGGGTGTGAGAATAGAAATATTGTTTGGACATCATTTCACAAAGTGTGGACACTGTAATCATCTGATCTAACGAGAACAAACATTTCTGATTTAAGGGAAGATTTTCAGTCTGACAGGAAGAGCTGCCTGAATCCCAGTATCCCTGGCCACCCACACCTCACCCCCTGTGGCCCCTCCAGAGGGAGAGTGTGGACACTTCCCAGCTCCATGAGCTCATCTAACCTGAGGTGCTGCTCCTGGCAGCTCAAACACTGTTCTGGTTTGGCACAAGACCTTTCAAATATTCCAGGATGAGGACAGAGAAGCCCAGGGACAAACAAAGGCCTCTTGCAAGGCAAAGTATTTATTTCATTACTAAAAGGCAAATCAAAGAATCTTTTTATCTTTGTGGTTTGTTTTCTTTTGCTTGCTTGGACTTTTGCTTTTTGTCCTTTGCAAGTCTTGGCACATTGACCTCTCAATATTTTCACCCTCTGCCTTGTCCAGGCTGCCTCTGGTTCAGCTCCCTTAGCAGTTGCTGGTTTTAGCCTGATCTTTTTCACTTTAGCTCATGTCCCTTTCCATTGGCCATCGTTCCTAACTCTGCACCCCTAGGAATTCCTGCCTGGGAACAAGCAGGGATTCCTCACCCTGGCCAAGGGAAGCAATCCCCACTGCACACATTCCCAAGGGTCAGCTGGTCTGTACAAACCTGTGGGGTTCCAGAGGTCACAGATCATTCCCAGTGCAACACGCAGGGAGCTGGAAGCCTGTCCTAAGGGTCAGGACTGATGCACGGGGTGACTGGAAAATCATCCATGAATATTGAACCCAGTTATTATGAACAGGTGCAGCCAAGGCACCCCATTTCCTGCTCACTGAGGTGTCACCAGCACTTCAGTCTGATAAAGTTGATACACAAATATCGACTCTGGTGCACAACAATAACTTCATGTGCATTAATGAGAATGCAAATAAAATGATCATGGCTCTCAGTTTTGAGGCTGTGATCAGGATTAATTTTTGGTAATTTAAAACAATTATTTCACCTAATTTCTTAATTCTTTCTACAGCTGAGACTCCAATAAGAGGAGAAAGGAGACAGTTTACTGGAACCCCTTTCCTGCTAAACACTGAGGCTCATTCAGGTCCTGAGAGAAAGCACAGACAGGAGAGCTGCCCCTGCTCTGCTGGGATTGCACCCTGCATTCACGAGGGAAAGATGTCTTTGTGAAAATTGTTCTCATAATCTTTATGTTTCACAGTTCCCACTAAAATTATTTTGACCAGAACTGAGACTGCATCACTGAGCAGCAAAAGAAACATGCAGCAATCCCCATAACCTGGCAGAAATTCTTGGTGATGGCCTGAGCCCCGGGGTGAGAGTTACAATGGTAACAGCAGTAACAGCAACACTGCTATTCCTCAGAAATACGAGGAACTGCTTCTTCCCTTTTTTGGGAAAATGTCTATTGTGTATCTCCAAGTTGCACCCTCAACACTCACTAGGCTTCTACAGATACTAATTCCTTTTACACTCCTCACAAAGCACCTCCATCAGTTCCATCTTGTGCCTGCTGGGCAATGCTCCACCTCCTTATTTCAAAGGTGAGAGCAAGGAACTTTGCAAGTGCCCTTCGCTGAGCTCCTCTCACATCCTCTCTCATTCCTTTCATTTCCTTACCAACAAGGAGAAAGATTAAAGGGGGAAAAATGTGTTATGATCTATACAAGGCCAGAAAGTGGTCTGAAGAGACATATTTTGGATTAAGTCTGGCTATATAAAACCAAAGTCAATTGGGATTTCCTAAAAAAAAATTAAAGGAGGAGATTATTAAAGCTATTTATATAGTCAGATTAAGGTCTGCTCCTCAAGGTTTTAGCTTTGGCACTTCTCTAAGCAACACAAAACACAGACTATGAGTAACTGTGAGAGACTGCACAGAAGAGGACTCGGAGGATGAATTCATTCCCCCATCCAAATCAACTGGAATTGACTTGGACAAGGACAGGAATTCACTTTGGAGTGTCAGCGCTGCCCAGTTATTGGGGGTGACTTGCAGTGCCACCATCTGCACCTCTGGCATTGAGTGGGCACCTGCTGAGAGGCTGTTGGACCACACTGAGCTCACTCCTTTCAGTGAAACTCTGTGGAATTGCTAAGAAGATGCCCTTCCCTATTTGCCATTTTCTGCTCTCCCAGAGAACTCCCTGCTGTCCCCACCTGTCCCCTGCCTGTTGCTCTGAGCCAGCAGAGCAGAGGCCTCACTCCCACTGTGGCACTTCTGTTCCCACGGCTGTGCTGTCACATCGCAGGGGCTGGACAGGGAGTGGCACGGGGGCAATGAACTGCTCAGGTGTCCCTGCAGCTTCCAGCACAGCTCTGCTGCCAGGGCAGAGGAGCCCAGCCACAGGTGGCTTTGACACTGCTGGAATTCATTGCCATGGGACTGTGCTGGTGTCACCTTAACATCAGAGGGACTCTAGAACTGCATTCAGCACTTCTGGAGCCTCTACACTGAGGGCTTTTGGCAACAGCAGAGCACAGCTCTGACAGGAACTCTTCTTGAATCCATTTGTAAAGGAAATAATTTCAATGTATGGTTTGTTTGCTTTAGCATTATTTATCAAGTGGCACAGTTAATTTTTTTGTGTATCAGTTTTAGATTGAGCCTTTATAGAGTTAATTTTTTTTTTTTTTTTACAGGATGATGTGTCCCATCACTTCTGAGCTGGGCTCAACTTTGAACAGCCTGAAGTACATAGCGCTACCAAGACCCAAGGCAGTGATTTCTTTTTGAGCAGTCCAAAGCCCATTTAATTTTCATTATTGGACACAGTGATCTTAAGGGTTTTTTCCAACCTAAATGATTCTAGGATTCCACATTCCAAAACTCAGGAGTCCAGACCAACAGACATATTATAGAGAAACTACCTTTTAAGGGTGTTTATGTAAATTACAATTATTTTTTCCCCCAACAGATGGACTATTTCCTACTCAGTATAAAAGACGTGTGTTTTTCTACACAAAAGCTGTAATTTACCTGACATCTTCTACCATTCTAAACCAGAGCAGTAAAATGCAACCACAAGAACCAAGGAAAAACAGAGCCACACTACAGGCTCTGCCCAGTCCAGGGATGAGTCCAGCAATGGCCCCTAAGAGAGAGGTCTGGAGAGTTTAAGGCTAAAACCACCTGACTGTGAGGACTGACCTGGTCTCTCCCAGGCTACAGTCCCCTTTTAACTGGGAAGTTACTGGGCCATGGCAGAAAATACTGTTTAGCAAGTACTGACTTCTTTTTCTTTCATGCCCATGAATGTCTGATTGTTTTTTAAATTCCTGAGAGCTTCCTGCATCAGCAGCAGTCTATGGTGCCACATTCTGTGGGTTAAGTATCTCTCAGTTTTCCAGCTGTCACATGATAACTTCAGCTGCTGACCCCAAATTCTTGAAGTGAGGGAAACAGGGAACCATTGTTCCTGGAGATGTTCCTCATCAAGTGTTGTACGCCATTTATTCTTCCTGTTCCTTATCCCAATCAACCTTGTTCTCAGTCTTTGTATCCATATTCATTTTACTATGCCAAACACTCCGGCTAAACTTGCAGCGCCAGTGTGGACATACACGGAATACACTGAGTTGGTTCAGGGGGTTTTCCAATTATTTTAACATTCCTTTATCAGCTCTAGAAACACGTACTAGAAAAACACAATATACTTTTTTTTAGGTCTTTTCACAGTAAGGCCCTTTAAAACCTGTTCTGTGTGGAGGGCACCTTTGCAGATTTAGTTATGCAGTCAGGTTCACTGATAGAGTAATCCTAAGTGACTGGGGAAACTTGGCATCTGCCTTGATCCCCCAATATTTTTCAGATATGACATTGATCAATTTTAGTCTGTTTCAGTGGAAGCTTAAGTTGAGCTTTTGACAGACTCAGAAATGCTTATGGTGAATCTCCCCAATCACTTCTCAAGAGCATCCTCTCAGGTTCAGTTGATAAAGAGGAGATTAACCTATTATGGATATCATTTTTCTCCAACACAGATATTCTCATTTGTCAGATGTCGCTGGCAAGGAGCAGGTTTGACCTTTAAGACAGGAATATGTAAGGTGTTGTCAAAATGAATCAGAAAGTCAAAATAGATGTGATACAGCACTTCCAAGACTGGAGAGAGAGAGTTCACTCCTTATGCCCCCCTCAGAAGACCGCATTCTCTAGAAACAGCAGTGGCAAACACCAACAAATCCCTGGTTTACTTCAATATATTTTGGTGAAATTTACCGTGCTTGCAAGAAGAGGTGAACAATAAAACAATGAGTGGTGCAGACAAGGCTCTCTCCACTGACAAAGGGACCTGACCTTCTGCAGCTTCGGCACTTCAGCCTTGAAGATTCCAGCCTTGGTACTGAGATTGCTGTGTGCCTCTCTGAGTGAGTTTGTAAGGTAAGTTACATGAACTGACATGGAAAAGCTCCGCTTGCTGCGGATATCACCGAGTTAAGCACACCCTCAGGTTTCTGTGGATAGAGTCTGTTTCTCCTGGAATTGAAAGACTGAGCCTCTCATTTTATACATGATACAGCACTTGCTATTACCTCATTATGTAGGGCTTGGTAAGTGCATGGGATTGAAAATCGTCTTAGAAAAGAATCTATGAGACTGAAATTGCAGTGGTGAGCTTTGATTTCCTATCATCACCTATCATGATCGAATGGAATGATACAGGGTCAGGCTTTGTCTATCTGACTGTTTGCACCCATCCTCCAAATGTGCTGAATGATCATTTACTGTTTCCTACTTTGGATGATCAAGCATTTTACTGATAAAGCTCATACAGAACTGGCTCAGAATCACAGAGAAATTCAACGTCAAAACTGGAAATTGAGTAGATGCCCCACAAGTACCAATCACATACCTCAGCATCCAACCAAACTATGCCCTCAAGACAATCCTCTACCCAGGAATAAAATAGGAGCCCCAGTCCTGGAGAGTGTCAGCCCTCATCCCCGGTCTAGTTATGAATTCTTGGAACAGAACACAAAAGCACAGGGACTGATTTTCACCTGCACCCAAATTCACAGCTCTTGGGAAGGCCTGAGCTACTGACTTTTAACTTTTGGCACTGATTATGCTTCTTAGTGAACATTGTATTACAAAACTGCACAACCATCCCCATTTGTCTGCCTGCTGCCACTACACTGACACTGGGCCGAGCACAGAAGATGCAGGATGGAGTTTTCTGAGCAGGAAATGCCTCTCAACCAGAGGATATCCCTGCATCCTCAGTGTGTCACAGTGCTGAGATGGAGATCATCACTGCAGCTTTGTGGCCCTTATTTAGAGACAGGTCACCTCTGCCTCATCAAACTGCTTCAGTCACAGCACCACTCACTTTTGCTCAAAATCTGGCACCAGAGCTCACGAGAGCTGCAAGAACAACCTGCCCATTTCCTGTCTACCTGAATTCCTCCTATGAACCACTGCAACAGCAGGGTCCTAGGCCCATGCTTTTCGAATCTTTGGTAAGTGCAGCTTTTTCAAAAATAATTTAGAACACAGCATTACCGTCCTTACAAATCTCTAGCTACAAAATACTTCTTCTGTAGGAAGCAGTAGCACCGAACAAGAACACTGACCCAGCAGCCACTGGAGTTAAGGGGAAAGTTATGACAACACAAAGGAAAAATGAGCATCAAGATTTTTTAAAGACAAACATCTCAAAGATTCATCCTTTAAACTTCTGCCCTCACTTACCCCATATTTTTGAATACATCCACACTCCCAGAGGTACAGGAAAGGACTGGTGGGAGTGCTGCCAAAATCCTCACTCCCAGCTGCTGTTCCCAGCTGCCGCACATGCCAGGATTTGTGGTGCTTCCGCTGGCAGAGTGCAAAGAGCAGCACCCTGCCCTCCCTGCCCCTGCCCGGGGCTTTCTCCGTGCTGTGTTTGCCCACTGCTCTCTGGTTCTGTGCTACCAGGGCCTGCCCACAACAAAACCAATCAGAGTCTCACCTTAATTAGTTACAAATTAAAACTGGAGTGCTCTGATTTCTCTCTCTTCTATGCCAGAGCACATTCTGCTCTTTGTTACAGAAGGCCTAAAGTCATTGCACCCCTTTCTGTTCACCTCTTCATTACTCAAAGAGAACACTTTTGATTGCAGTTTTCAAATAAGCTTCCTTCTTCAAGCTTTTTCTTCAGATTTGGCACAACCCCCCTCAATATAATAAATAATTCTAATTGACTTAACTAACAGAGGACTTAGTTGTACTTTTCCTAATAAATCCAAACCGTTTCAGTAGAACATGTTCACAGTCATTTTTCTTTTCTATCCTTTGCTTCATGACTTGTCTCTTCACTTTATTATACTCAATTTTATAAAAATCCTTCTCTCTGAAGAAGATTTTCTCATCGAGTGAGCCATATATTTTTTTTAATAGGGATATCAAACCCAGCCTGATGGAACAAACACCTTAAGACACCATCTGGACATGAAAGTCTCTTTAAAAATATTAAAGCTTTAAAGGTTGAATTGTTTGCAGGTTTAACTGAACTGAAAGAATAAGAGAAACGTCAATAGGACAAAATTATGAGATCTCTAGCAGACGGTCAGTTTAATAGGATTTCTCCAGCAGCCCTTTTCCTTAGGGGTTTGCACTCCCATTCACCCATTTAACATAGAAAATATGTACACTTAAAAAAGGGTTACCAAAATGTGCCCTTTCTTTAATCTATTAACAGAAGTTAAATGTGTAGATACTTGGGAAAATCCTACAGCAAAGAAACATTTTGACTTTAGCATTTTGCTATTGAATAAGCCCTTATTTTCCTAGCCAGATTTTGCAAGTATCGGTTACTGCGGTGGAATCTGGCCTTTAATAGTTATTTTTTAACACTAATATTGTGTAATGGTATGAGAGGACTTTTGTTTCCAGATGCCTGTGCTGGTTTCTGTTGGCTCTACATTGACACCAAATAAATAGAGTGCTGGGTTTATATATAAATTAATGTAGTAGAAAGATAACTGTTATTTCTTTAGAAAGAATCCCCTACAACAACATAAACTTTCTTCTCAGGCCACGGGAAGTTTATTTCACCTCTGGTAATTTTACTGTGTGTGTGCTGGGTGGAAATCCAGAACTGTGAAAAGGCTCATTTTAGCAGGGATAACAGCTCACAGAAGTTATTCTGAGGATGGGGTTGGAATGAATCATATTCCTATGTGTGTGTGCTGGCTGGCAGCAATCGATGCTTCCTCTTAGCAAGGACACTCTGGGGGATAGGGAAATCAGAGCTGTGAAAAACCCAGCAAATTCTGCCTGACAGCTTTTCCAGGCAAACTGCCCTCTGGGGCACTGAGAGCACACTGGGATGTCAGGGCCTGTGTTGGTGAGAGCACACAGGGGCTCCTTTGGGATCCCTGGGGATCCCATAACCCACTGCCCTCCCCAGCCCCAGTGCACCAACAGGGCTGGGAAGCTGGGAAGCAGAGCAGATGTTGGGGTGGCAGAGCTGGGAAGCAGAGCAGATGTTGGGGTGGCAGAGCTGGGAAGCAGAGCAGATGTTGGGATGGCAGAGCTGGGAAGCAGGGCAGATGGGATGGCAGAACTGGGAAGCAGGGCAGATGTTGGGATGGCAGAGCTGGGAAGCAGGGCAGATGTTGGGATGGCAGAGCTGGGAAGCAGTGCAGATGTTGGGATGGCAGAGCTGGGAAGCAGGGCAGATGGGATGGCAGAGCTGGGGAGCAATGCAGATGCTGGGATGGCAGAGAGCTGGGAAGCAGGGCAGATGTTGGGATGGCAGAGAGCAGGAGCCCAGAGGAGGATGAGGTACAGGTGCTACACAAATAGCCTGGCACTGCCTGGCACAAGCCCGAAAATGGTGAGACTAATAAAAAAAGTGGATTTGAAGGGAAGAAAAATGAAGCCTGGTGTTCCAAAAAGAACAAATCCCACTCGCTGATGCCCCATCCTATTAAGATTTCTCTCTGTGGCCCAGTTCAGCACTGTTCTCTATTTGATGCCAGTGCTGTTGCAGGTGCTCCCTGGAGTCATTAAGCCATGGGATGTGAGCAGGCTGAGGCAGCCCAATTAATGATGGTGTTTAATGGGCGCCTTTTAAAACATCCCCACCTCACTGAGTGCAGCAGTGCCCTGATAATCAAGAAACCTACCCAGTGGTGAACATTCCTGCAGGCCCAAGCCACAACACGTGGCCATTGCATCTCCAGCCTTCAATAGCCCCTGGGGAGCAGGTGAGAATTCCTCTTTCTGTCTGGGAAATGTTCTTTCCTGGAAAGGAAAAGCAACATTTCCTTGCCCACCATCACTGACTATCACAGCCCTGTCCCTCTGTTTGTCAGCACTGACAATGGCGCTACTGTGGCTCAGGAAGGAGCAGAAAAGAGGATGGAAGGTGCTCCACCAGTGTGGTGCCCACAGCTCCTGAACTGCCTCCAGTCCTTCTCAGGAAAAATTATGGGATCTAAATGTCAGTGCCTGATGCAGCCCAGTCCAACTTCCTGGGATTGGAGCACACTGAGCAAAACAAGGGGAAATTGCTGCATTGTGAGGGTTGCCAGGCTAATACCAGCAGGAATGAAAGAACTCAATGAAATTGAAAAATTACATATTTAACAAGTAGCTGGATGGTAATAATTGTTTTAGGCCAGCACTGAATTCTGTCTGGGGCCCTTAAGTACATGAGTCAAGCTACTGACCTGAGTGGGAGTGAGGGGTTTGCAAACCACAGACAGGACAAAAAGGATCCCTCCCATCAGCAGCTTGTTCAGTGCCCTTGTAAGGTGTTTGCACAGCAAATCCACTGCAGAACAAGGCTGAAGGCAGCAGGAACCACCCAGCTTTTCCAGGGAGCCTCCTCTCATTTCTGTGCTGTGGAGCAGGTGGCAACACTGCTTTATGTTAAAGGACAAAAAGGAGCAACCTAAGGACAGGGAGCCGCAGAAACACAAGGAAACCCACACTTCCCAAGGCAAACTTGCCTTGTTTTCACCCTTCAGGATAAAAGGGCAGCTCTGTGTGCTTCATCCCCATCAGAAGTGCCAACCCTTGCTCTGCTAAACAGGATCCAGCCAGTATTGATTCTACTCTGAGAATAACACAGCTGAACATCAGATGGGGGACACACATCCCAAAACAAGGAACAATAATGAAGCTGGGATAGCAGAGCTGAGCCCTAAGCCAGGTTCGATTCCTACCATGGAATCTCCAGGGTTTATGAGCTTAGAGCTCTCCATTATCTGACAGAAGAGTTCACAGAAAGCCCCAGAGCTGAAGGAGCCATGGAGGCACCTCAGCCCCAGGTGGATGCACTGCCAGACTGTTCATGCCTGGGGCACTTTGCTGCCAGAGAGGAGTTTGGGATGGGCTCCAACACTTCCTGCCACTTCCAGCCCCACAGCAAGAGCATCCCTGCATCCCACCAATGCCCAGCCTGCTTTTTAGAGAAGATTCTTCTTTCTCCTTGCTAGAGGAATCATTAGGAACCCAGCTGAGGAGTGAATTCCATCATGGATAACTCTTAGCTGTAAAGCCCTGGGTGCTGGGTTGCAGCAAAGCCCTGGGAGCTGCACTCCTGGTTGGCACCGATGTGTTTGTCTGCTCTCTGCAGGCTGTGCCCCACTCAAGGTGACTCTCACAGGTTCCTGTGTGCAGAAATATTGCACTGCCCACACACCTCAGGATGTGCACAATGCATTGCTCAGACAAAGCACAGCAGGAGGCCAGACATTCCATGAATTTCTGATACCCTGTTCTTCCCAGCACTGGGAGAGCTCAGCTGGGCAGTGCTCCTGATAGGGAGCATTGCTCAGCTGCTCTCAGAAGGGGCTTAGGTGCTTCCCCAGAAACTGGAATGTCTTTCTCCACAAAACACATCAGCCACACATCTTCCATGTTCTCGTGGCTTCATTCAGTAGTTGAAGCCAAGGCCTTGGTGCTGCTCACAATGAGGCCAACATTTTGCCCCTGGATTGGGAGAAGATGGAGCCCTATTTCCTGTACTTTTCTCTAAAGGTGAATCAAACCAATGCTTTTCCTGGAACACACATAATCCCTTTCCCAGAGCTCCACAGGACGCTCCCCATGGATCACTCCCTGTGCAAGGCAGTCGTGAGGGCTCTGCAGCTCCAGCCTGTCCACACTGCTGTGTCCCAGTCTGCTCCTGGAATTCCCAGCAATGTCTCTGTGCCCCTCCACTGCCAAGAGCACTGGCATGGCAGGCTTGGGAGGATATCCTTGCCTGGGATTTAACTGCCTCTCATATTTGAGGTTTCCTGGTTCTTCCTTTTTGCTGACCAGTGATCACTCAGTATGTGCAAAAAAAAAGTCTTTTTCTGTGTTGCTCAATGCAGCTTGACACCACTCAGTGACCCTGTTAGCAAAGCCCAGCCTTTGCAAATACATCCTTCAGTAACACTGTAGACAAATCATAGCAAATATAAAGCAGCTTTGAACTCTGAAGTCATCATAATCCGCAGTTAAATTATATGAAATGAATAAATGAAGCTGGATTAAGTGGTGATCTCTGGCCAGGTGCCAGAGAGTGGCACTAAGCAGTTAGCAAAAGGAATCAGGAATGAGGCTGAGGAAAATACTGGGCACCTTAATTTATGTTCCTTGTGGTTTTGTGCTACAGATGATTACTATTATTTTTCATTTACCATCATGTTGATGGGTGCCTCCAAACTGCACATGGAATTTCCAGCAGGATTTCCTGGTGCAGCTTTGCTCTCTGTCCCATGCTCAGGGCTCCACTGGATCCACTGAGAGGCTGGAAAGGAAGGAGGAGGCCCTGAAGCTTCCTTCTGCTGAAGGAGCCTGGAGGTTCAGGAGAGACTTTGAAATGGTGAATAGAGAGGGAAAAGGGACTCTGTTAGGGCACTGTATGGGATGTACATGCTGCAGTTGGGGTTAGGCAAGAAAAGGCCAGAGTTCTTCAGAAATCATAACATCATAACAAATAAATAAATCTCCTGGTAGTACAGAAAGAAATAGACCTTGAATACATCATGGTTTAACCCCAGCCAGCAACTAAGCCTCACACAGCCCCTCATTCATTCCCCCTCAGTGGGATGGAGGAAAGAATTAGAAAAGTAAAAGTGAGGGCACTGCTCAGCAACAACGAAATCACCCCTGAATTATCAACACTGTTTTCAGTACAGATCCAAACCACAGCCCTGTGCCAGTTACTGTGAAGAAAGTGAACTCTTTCCCAGCCAAAACCAGCACACATATCAAATGTATCTTCACTCAGAATAGCAGATTTGGTGTGTCCAGACCAAGTATTTTGATTTTAGGTTGACTTAAAGAAAAATATGACCCAAGAAATCTTTGGCTTCATAAAAATCCTTTCCCTCATCTCCCTATGAAGGGCAATGTATTAGATGTGAATTTAGCTACAGATATCTCAGTTTTTAAGGTTTTAGCTCCTACTACAGCTCTTGCTGTAATGCTACCTTTAGCATAATACTTCAGCTTCAATAGATTTTTAGAACACAGAAAGTCTTCTTAACACAAGGTTTACTATGAGGAATGACTCTTGGATTATCTGTACACTTTGCAAATTCTTGTCAAAACTCAAATTGTCTGATGAAATGTGTGTTCCTACCTGAAATGTCCACACGGAGTGGTAGGGGGAAATCAATCAGTAAACCACTGTCCAGTAGTGCTGGACACACAAAACACACTGGAATAATTACATACAAAGAACAAGAAAAAATGTGGACAACACCTACAAGTTACTGCAAGCATCAGAAATATTGCTAGATTTTCAGGATCTCCCCATGAAGGATGTGCACACATCCCAGCAGGGTTTTCCATCTCTGGGTCACTGACTGCAGGTGAACAAGGACCAGCCATCCCAGTACTCTACCTCTCCTAATTTCTTTTTTGCCTTTAAACCAGGATCACAGTGTCAAAAATGTCACATAGTTGACAAATCCGAGGGGTGATGTGGTGATGGTGTTAATTTTTCTGTGGATTCAGCTCGCAGGCTATAAAGCACACACTGGTTGTGCTTCACAGTTTATCTCCAGAAGCCAATCAGCCCTTCCTGATAAACAAAACAAACAAAAAACCGGAAACATTCCACAATCCTTGTCTTTCTCACAAACCCCTCAATTTCTCACTTTTATCCACAATTTCCCCCTCATTGTCCAGCTTATGTAGCCTGGATTCAAATCCTCTTCCAGAAAACATGAAAAAAAGAGTAACAGCTATTTCAGAATAAACATTGACTGTCATGTCTCTTCAAAGACTTTTCTGAATTTCTGCCCCATCCTGCACCACGCCATCAACACCTGCAGAATTCCTTGCAGACCTTCCAAGCTGTGATCCTTACCTATCCTCTCCAACCAGTATCACATTTAACTGCTGTGGTCCCACCCCCAAAAGGAATGGCAGCAGCATCTTGCCATTTTGGTATGCATGGCCACGCTGCAGAGGAATAATTCACAAGGATGAAAATATCCTCTATTGTAAATGCCAAAGATGCATCAGCCTGGGCTGCTTTTCACTTTGCATTTCCCAGGGAAGTGCTTGCAAAAAAGATGAGGCAACTGTGAACCACGGCCCCTTGTTTCTGTTGCTGAGGGGCCGCCCACCCTTCACAGGTACAGTCCCTGTCTGTTCACTCACTGCCAGAACCAGCCCGGATTGCTCCCAGTTTATAGCCCTGCCTGCAAGGCCAGCCCAAGGAAACGCCTTTCCCACTCTCCTCCTGGAACAGACACCAGCTGGCACCCACGGCAAAGTACACAGCCATGCCTCCTACTTGCCATTTCTGAAATGCCACATCTTTATGTAAGAGAGGAAAAACCCACCCACCTCATCCCTCAGAATGTTACATCTAGACATCTTTCAAACACAGCAAAACCATGTGCATCTTCCTCCGAGAAGTTCATGGCTATTACTGTTGAAAAATACTTCCTAATTTTCTAGCTTTTATGTACACAAGAATTTACTGGGGAAGGAGGAGCTACTCTCCCTTTTTTGTCCCATCTCTGTGCACTGTGCACAAGGCCTTCTCACCTTCTCAGCCAGCTTGCTGATCCTAGAAATGTCCCTGCTGCTGCCGTCTTGGCACAGCTGCTATTTTGCAACAAAACCAGTTCAGGATTGCCTTTAATAAAAATGCCATAAAGTGGCTTTAAGTTTGTAATAAGAAGATTGTAATTCCGTTTTGTATCTAAAATTTTCAACTGGTGACATATTTAAGAAGATGACATGAGAAGGGAGTGCTGTCAGAAGGCATCACCATTTGTGTTTCTGAACTCCCAGGTTCTACACCACCTTCCATCACTTCGGTAAATGCCATTCCTCACTACCTGTCAAGCACTTGGCATTTTTTGAAAACCAGGTAAATTAAGGAGCCTTAACAAAGTCTTCAGGACATACCTGTCAGTATCTTTTTTTCTTTTAATATCAGAAGCTGTTTTAATTCACTGCGTTTTCCATGTAGGTGGCAGCTGTTCTTAGCTACACCAGGCAAAATCCCAAACTTCCCTGACTTGCAGGGTAAATTGTGTTAAAAGTGCCTCAACACCACATATATCAAAGTTTAGGATATGGGAAGGTGAGCATGTGAGGCTTATTGAAAAAGATACAGATAGATATTTGCTTGAATCACTGCAGTGTAACTGGAAGCTTTCACATTTAGGAGAACTTATACCTGAATTTTCCAGTTAGCTTTCAAGTAAAAAAAGAATTTTAAAAAAAGTTGCAGTTGGATGCACTAATAATTCCAAACACAGGCAAAGTTTGCCAGCTGGACAGACCTTCCAGATAAACTGCAAGCACTTGGGCAATATCTTTCCTCTTAATTTTGATGGATTTTAATTAAAGATTTTTTTTAGAGCACAGGAGAAAGGAAGGAACCATCAAGAAGCCGGATCCTTCATGCCACTGGTTTGAGCCCTGCTGTGTGGACAGAGCTATGGACGAGGCAGCTGCTGTGCCAACAGTGTTCCTGAAGGAACTGCTTTTGGTCTCTTTTGGAAGAAAGTTCTCCTAAATGACATATTTAAACTATTTGAGGAAAGAAAGTACAAAACATAAACACACTTAGAGAGTAACTTTCAGAACCTGCTTCTGTCTTTGCAGCTCACACAATATGAGTATTAATGAGCATAAATGTATTTAAGTATTTTTTGCTGCAAATCAGTAACTCCCTTCCCATGGACAACATCCTGCAGATTAAGGGTACTCCTACACCAAAGGAACACTCATGATTTATTAAACATGCAAAAGTACAAGGAGGAAAATTGGTGAATACAAACTAATAAGGCAAGAAGAACCTGGCAAAAAACCCAATAGCTGCATTGTGGGTAAAAATAATGTTCCTTCAAAGAGAGTGGAATAAATTCTAAGGGATAATGCAGCAATACATTTTGGTCTGACAGGCATCCCCTTGCCCTGATAATGTGCACATATGGCTAAAAGAACAAAATTCACAATTCTTTGACATTTATAAAATAGAAACATTGATTGCACTAAAAAATGTATTCATGACAAACTGCACCTGTATTATATAATTAATTGGTGTTCAATGTCCAATAGAATGTAGTTTTGGAAGGGACAGATTGCTGGATTGTTATCTCCCTTTATTTCTTTTCAATAAATTAAACCCCACCCATCTGCTATAGACACCCTCACAGGTACAGGGATGGCATTTGATTTATAATGTTTCTAAATAGATGGCACTGTGATGAATTACCACTTCACAAGATTAGGAGATTATTAGGTTGTGGGCTCTATTTTTTTACTTCTTCACTTTTAAAGCTATGATTCCAAGAAGGAAATCTTTGTATATGTTGCTGATTTTACAACACAGGTGATGTGTAGTGCTACTGAAAATCATGGGTCTCTCTTTCTAGGCATGGGCAAAAAAGGAGTATTTTGGCAGCCTGCATGGAAACCTTGGGAGAAGCAATGCCACGTATAAAACGCAGGGCAGTCCTTAATCCACACCTATATATTGTACTTATGGCAAGGGAGGGGTTGGATTTTAGCATGAGAATGATGCAGGGAGATGAGGAAGGACAGGGGATGAGGAGATGTGTGGCACTAATATTCATTTTCAAAAACCCATGGAAGAAGTTTGCCTGTATGTGCAGAAATGTGTAGGCATGGCATTGTGTATTGGGAAGAAATAGGTGGAAAGTGCCTTAACCAGCAGCCTGGGTGTTTCATCTTTAGAAACCTCATCCATTCCCACAGCTTTTGTCAGTATGTTCAGAAAGAGATTTCAAAGCTTTTTTAAGCAGACAGTCCAGTGCTTGTGTGCACAAGTCTGTGCTAACACAAAGATGTTATCTTCAAGTTTGCTAGAAATAAGTACTTCAAATCTGAAATTTGTTATTTAAAACTGCTCTTTTAAAAAAGTAGTAAATTAAAAGACTGAATGCCATTTTTCAAGCTGCCAGTATTCTTCAGAAATGAATTTTTAATATCTCTAATGGCGTGTTTTCCTATGGATTACTAAAACCATAACTAAGGGGAACCGTTATTATCAACATGAGTCCAGGGCATCAGACAGCTAATTAATAGCAGATCACTCTTCTCCAAATTCAATGTTTTTTCAAATGTGAAGATCTCCATAATTGAATGTCATGCAAAATATTATGCAAAGCATCCAGCTTTTCTCCAAGATCAGCAGGATCTGAGTGCCATCAGAAAGGATGTGCCAGTACAGAATTGGAGGAGCTCTAATGTTTACTCATCGAAAGGCTACAAATGTAAATCACAGTAGGACTCAGAATGGAGCCTGGGGGAATCTGAAAATAACTGAAGCCCAGCTGGAATGAAAAATCCTCTGGAGCAACAAATTCAATATGCCAGGAAAAAAAAATTAGGCCTGAATTGAATTAAATCTTGCAAGCAGACTGGCAAACACAGCAGTAAAAGTTATGCTCAGAGATGGAAACCAAAATAAAAAGGGGGGTTACCATGATGGGAATGAAGGCCTGAAACACATTAATTAATTGCATTCTCCCAAATTAAAACAAGGACACTGCCATCCCTAAACTCATGTGGAACCAAGTGCCTCGGCCTCCTGTTGTTCATGCACAACCAAGCTTTCTCTGTGTCTTCCTAATGAAATATGAGTAATATCCAATCACCAATCAGTTTCCAATTAAAACACTATTTCCCAATAATATGATCCTGCTAACTGAATTTCCATGCAGTTGTTGGCACCCTGCTTTATGAGCAGTTCTGCCATCCATCAGTTCTTGTGCTGTCAGGTCTAGGGATGTGCTGAGCAGATGGCCAAAGATGCTGCCTGAATTCCGACTGCTGCTTTCCACACAGGCAGAGGTGGAGGGGGTGGGAACAAACATTTCCATGTGGAGCACAATTAAAATTAACCCACAAGGTGTCACTGTTGCTCCACAGAAATTCAGCGGCCAGGCGATTTTTCTGGGCATAACCCGAGACTGGGAGTGGAGACTGACTCCAGTGGGGGATGCACCAGCAGGAGCTCTGGTTACTGTTCCTTCCTTTCCCAAACTCTACACACGCCCACACCTTTAAAGAGAAATCCAGCAGCACACCTACCCAAACACCAGCAGTTTCTCCTTCCTTCTGGCAGCTGCTCCCTGCTGGCTGTCCTGCTGCCTCTTGCCAAATCCCCATGTTGGATGCAATCAGGCTTTGCCACCGCTGCAGCTGCTGGAACTGGCAAAGTGAAGGCAGCTGGGCCCAGGAGCTTTCACACCCCACTTTCAGCTGCCTCGGTGAACCAGAGAGCAAAGCTAACAGGAAACATAAATCTGCTGCTGATCACAGCACACAACAATGACCATGGGCTTCTTTGGGCCTGGCTGCTTTATTCCAATGGAATATTTATAGCAAAAATAAATACTTCAGTAAAACCTTCCAGAACATGTAATTTCAGAGCATGATGGGCTGTATTCAAGACTACATATTCCAAATTTTAACCAAAAAAAAAAGGATTCAGAGCATTTACCCTGTATGGAAACACACCTACTGGAAATATTCCAACATTAGTGAGAGCAAGTATTCACATTAAGCAAAAGCACATCCTCACAGTATCTATGTCAGGCTTCCCTAAGCAGTTGTCTATGGATTAACTGTGCCAGTTTATTTTTCCCAAGCTGTACATGAGGTTTCTCTAAGAGAAGAGAGGTCAGTGGCTCCTCTGTGTGTTTGCTGATTCTACTGGAACTTCTTAGCACTGCTGCTGCAGGTGGATGTCCAGCTATGTCCATCAGTGCTGCATGTGAGGGATGAAAGGAGAAATAACTCTTCCTTGGGAACACTGAGTTTCCCTTGGGATGAAGACACTGGTATTCTTTAAAGGAAAAGTTCTTAATATTCTTGTTAAACCAGTCTCAAAAGAAATCTCATCTGCACCGTTTTCCACCTTTCACCCTTCAGGACCCCTCAGGATAATGGGTTTGTTGGAAGTAGAAATTCCAAGACTTTGTGATTTCCAAAACCCCCACAGACCAGTCACACTCTCTTTTGCTATGGAAGTGATCCATTGCTATGGAACTGCCAATGATTTTGAAGAACTGGAAATACAGTGAGCAGAAACCTGTTCTCTCTCATCAGGCACCTTGTGACACTCACTGTCTCTTCTGTTTTGGGATGGAGAGGATGGCCTAAGTACCTCTGTGCTAGAGGGCTTCCATAGAAAGGGGTGTTGCTGCTGTGTGCCTGAAAGAATCAGATCCAGGTTTGGTACCCCAGAAGGAACCCCAGTTTCTAGCCCAGAGCTCTCCTAGCTGATATTTCTTGGAGTAAGACCTTCACAGAGCTAATCCAGAGAACCACAACCTGCAGAAATATCATTGGGGTTTAGATCATGCTGCAAAGGCACCCCTGGGTTTGCTGTAAGTCCCCAAATCACACCAAAACTGCAGAATAAATGGACAATGCTGTGTAAGTGTCTTGGTTTGATAGAAAGGTGTCTGCTAAGAAAGGTGGGAACCTTCCTTAGAACAGAGAATGTGAACCCCCTTCCCTCCGAATTATTATAACTTTGGAATCAAGGGCTCTCAGGCAAAGCTATGGGAAAAGGAATAAGAGTTCCTTACTAGTATGTAGAATGAGGTAAACAATCAGTAACAAAAACAGTAAACAAGGTAAAAAAACAGTAAACAGAACCAAAAACTCAGTGGCAGATGTCCCTGGGCTCTCAGGCACTTTCCCGTTGGGTGCAGTCACGGTCACGGCCAGCAGGGGCGCTGTTGGGCTCCTAGACCAGCAGGGCAGGTGCGATGACTCCCGGGAAGCTGCAGATGGCGCTGTGGCGCGAGGTTGGATCTGTGTCACGCGCGTAATGGCAGACGGGCTGGAGCAGGATGGCGTGCAGACGGATGGGGCTGGGCGGGGAGCTCAGAGCAGGGAGATGGAGCGGCCGGGTCAGCCCACCCGGGCCAGCCAGCAGAGGAGGCGGCAGGAACTCTGTGGATGTGGCAGGCAGGGCGTGGGGTGGTGGCAGGCAGGGCGCGGGGCAGTGGCTGGTGGGGTCCCGTTCTGCTGCAGCACAGCTGGGAGATGCACCCTCCCAGAGGGGAAGAGAGGATTGGAGTCCCGTGCCTTTTTTCCCAAAGTGAGAACTCACCCACCAGGTAGAGTAAAACCAGTGCAAAGCCGGGCTTTTTCTGCAGTCGCAGCCAAAAAGCAGAGAGCCGTTTTTTGCCCTGCTCCCTCCTCCAACTCCTTGGAGCAAGTGCCTCCGTTATCAAATCCCCCAATCTCTTGTTCCCCTGCTCTGCCTAGCCAAAAGTCTTTGTCTCTTTTGTAAGAGTAGATGGCCCTTAAGTACTGGTCATTAGCTGCCTAGCAACAGAATGGGAAAAAATTCCACTCCCCCCCTCAACCTTCAATAGTAAGGTAGAGCAGTTTTGGTGTGCCCAGTTAATTCTCTGTTTTAATCTGAATGCATTAAAAGCTCTCCAGAACCAATTCAGTGTCTGCGCCCAGGTATCTGTGCATTTACGGGGCACACAAGACTTGCCTAAATAAATGATGGGATCTCTCCTGGGCTCAGGAGTCCCTGCAGCTCATTCCCACAGTGCCAATGGATCACAGCTCTGTCGAGCAGGGAGCTGGAGCACAGACTGTCAGGACCTCCTTTACTCAATGTGGACATGGAGATAAAGCTGCCCACTGACCCCTGCCAAGTGTCTCAGTCACATCCCATGCCAGGAATTCTGTTTTCCTACAGCAGTTACAGCTCCCACCCATCATCCCCTGCGGAGGAGGCCTGAGGCTGCAGGTGCTGTGCTCAGCCAGGGCCTTGAGCACCTCTGCCACTATGGACAGGCAAGGAAAGGAGGAGGAAAGGAGCCAATGGAGGAGTTACATTTGGAGCTTGCCTGGACAGATGGATTAGTGCTTGCCTGACATCTGGCTCCAGTTCCCTGAGCTGTTAATAGCCTCAGCTTCTCCCAGTGTTAGTAACAGAGATACTGCTCAGGAAAAGGGGCCATTTCCATTGCTGAGTTGGGAAAAATAGCCCCTCTAGACTGGGAATATCTTTCTCCTCCGTGATTGCCTCAGGGTTGTCCAAACACGGTAAATACAGCTTTGGAACACATATCTGGCCTCTGAACTTAATAGTACCATACCTAATACTAATTCATTTTACTTTAAAGACTACCCAACTATTGCTCTGCATTTGTCAGTACTTCCTATAAATATTCCTAATACTAGATTAGTATGGAAAATGTGAAAAAAATGGGTTACTTCACTTGAATATGTTAGGTTATCTTTTCTGTAGACAAAAGACCCACTAGTGAGCTTTCCTGAAGATTGACCTGCTGTATTAAGAAACAGAAAAGCCACTCACGATACCCCAAAGACATGGAAACCTTTTTTCTAATGGGAAGAATGACCCATGGACACTGCAGCAGGAATTGCTCTTCTGCTTTTCATTATCCAGGGGACGTCTTTACGTATCACATTACAGAATCATTCCATACTATTGTCAGAGTTCATTTCCCCCCAGGTGCTCTCCACTGTGCCTGATATTAATTATTTGTGATTGTTAACATTTACTGAATGTTGAAAAATGGCTTGAAGAGCAGGACCATGAGATGCTAGACGCTCTGCTTTTGCAGCATCTGCCAGAGAACAGAGGCTAGGCATTGTGCGAGCAAAACCTTGAGGGTAAGCTGCAAGGACAGTGTCCTTGGTAGTTTGGGAAGCACCGAATTTTATGACAGAGAAATTGTGGTCAAAAGAATGCAGAACATCAGATTAAGGGACCACGAGCTGGGAGGAGACAAGATGATGTAGCTGTATGCAACTAACCAATAATAGTGTGGCAAGTAGTCTTACTAACCAATGACATAATGACATGTAAAACCTGCTAGCTGCTGAAAAATGTACTTAAGTCTGAGAACGTAGAGAAATAGTGGAATAAAGCTTGCATTGATCACATTGATCCTGTATCGCTTATTCTCCTCGTCGATTGCGGTGCGCAGCCTTAAATGGGATTACCTTAAATGGTGCCGGTCCAGCCTTAAATGGGATTACCTTAAATGGTGCTACCTTAAATGGTGAATACCTTAAATGGTGAATACTTTAAATGGTGAATTTTTGTACCGCTTCAACTGAACAGTACCGTAATATCCCTCCCTGCCATGGGGAAAGGGAGCCAATAGCTCAGGTAAACACAAAGGTGTTTTCCCTACAGAAAACCAGCTGTGCTATGTGTGAATCACTGATTTCAGCACGGGCTGGCTGCTCCATGCCAGCACTGATCCAGGCAGGGCTGCCTGCGGGGATCTGAAAGGGGCACAAGCCATCAGCTCCCTTAGGCTGGGCTGAGATTTGACACAAGGAGCCAGCACAAAGCAAAAATTGGTCACACTGTAATTGTCTCCTCCTATGATCTCCAGATGTCAAAGAGGTCATAAATCTTCTCAAATCCTAAACCTTTTTATTATGTCCAACTTGTAGCAATGTAACTGAAACACATCTCTGAGTCAGGCCTTCCCTGACCACCGTGATGTCCTCGTGTAAAAATAAATAAAAGTCAAGAAATTGTATGGTTCTATTTTCTCAGAATCCTTCACATTTACTCATTTTTCATTAAAGCTTACACTCCTGTGTTTCTAGCTGTTGGGATCACTTGCTGTAGGAGATCTCAGAGAAGCTCAGACAGGAAAGAAGCTCTGTCCTTGCTCCTGTGAGTTGAGGAATGGCTATCCCAAATCACCACAAAAATCTGCCCAGGACGCTCTCTCTGGGAACAGTTTATAGCCAGGTATAAGGGACACAGATCCAGCACAGAGCTAGATTTCTCTTCTGTGCCCATGCAGTTTCCAGCAGCCGAGAGATTTCACAGTGCAAAGATGTGATTTTGAATCTAGGAGATGAGGAAATGGGTATTCCCTTCATGTATTTGTGTGATCTCTTTTTCATCCTCATGAAAAACCACAGAGGGAAACAAATAGGACATGGAGTTCCCACTTCAGTAAGAGGGAAGAGCCAGAGCTCTGGTGATGCCACTTTCCTGGGCTCAGGCATTGAGTGGGGACAGGAGCATGTGCAAGTCAGGGGTGAAAGAAATGGATGTCAGCTCCAAAACATCATCTCATCTGTCACTTATTTATTCTTTTGGTGGTAGATATGATGACCCAAAGTTAATCACTCCAATGGTACAGGTTAAAAAGAGTAATGGACTGTCATTTGTAAGCAATCCCTACAGCTGAGCCAAGTTTGCTGATAGCAGTTTTAAAGAAGTTTATAGGGGTTGTGATTTCCAAGTTGTTACAAATGACCTACAAAGCCTTTACGTGACACCACTTATTATTCATAGTGCTAGCAGAGTTTAGTTCCAGGTATGAAATGATAATCGATGAGCAAGTAAGTGCTAAGGTATAAAACCACAATTTATCCTGGATTAATCATCATGAACTACAGAGAACAGTAACTGCCATGTTTTTGAAAGAGATTATTAATACTCTTTGAATTTGGTTTACTGCACTTTTCTGAATTGAAAAACACACATCATTATCATCCTGCCAGTGCCTCCCAATACTTCAGTACCTGAAAAATAAGTTACCTAAACGTAAGTAACTTCAACCTGCTTACATACTTACTCCCTTTCACAATTTATTTATTTTTTAAAATACTCTAACGCTGGTATGATTTTCATGTGGAATTTTCCTGTCATTCCCTTCAAGCAGCAAGAGGTCTGTTATTAAGTGCAATAAAGCCAAAGATAATAAAGACAGTTCTGAGTTGTCCCAGCTGATTAAAAGAGCCAGGCTCAGTTGTCATATCGATATCCAGGTTTTTTACTTGATACCATAATTGTCATAAAAGGCTGTCAAAGGAAACAAGGTTTTTGTTGCATTTGCCATAAAGATATCTGTGAACAGGTATTTAACTATATCCTTTATCTGAGCCAGACCAGCAGAGATCCTGCATGTCTCTCTAACCTGGAATTGTGTTTAAATTTGGGCTGTTCATACAAATCTAAACCCAGAAAAGTGTCAGGAAAGTCAAAATCCATCAGAATTTCAGCTTTTATTTGGAACAGAAGCAGCAAGGGCCCTGCCTTTCATCTAACTACAGTTTCAGAGTTTCAGCACTTGCTAAGTATTTTACTTGGGATGTACCTAAACAATCTGAAGCCTCAAATAACACCATTACCTGGGCAATAAAATGGAAGTTTTGTAGACTGTTTAGGATCTCCAGAGTATATATCACAGGGGAAGGGAGGGTGAAGCCTCGTGAATGGAAATATAAAGTGAAATTGGAATTGAGGCATTTTGGGAACATTGCTGTGCTGAATGGCAGTTCAAAGAACCTTCACTAAGTGATGGATAAAAGCTCCAATACAGCTTTATTTTAGGCTTGGCTGCACAAAGAAGTGTGTGCTAATAAACGGAATCATCAAAAATAAATGGTTTCCATGTTCACTTCTTTAGAATTAATATCTAACCACAGTTTCATCACATTCATTTAAGCTTGTGTTCTGATGTTGCACAGGACAACAGGTTTTGAGTAACTGTTGTAGAATTGGGCTACTTAGTTTTTTCCAGTAAAAGTTTCTTTCTTTCCCAGAACAGCAGTTATCCACAATGATGGTTTTTAATTAGGGACAATTTCATGTACAGGGCTCAGTATTTAAGCTGCAGGGGACAAGTTCTGAGAGGACACTAAGGAATCCAGGCACATAATGCCATTAGCTGAAATACTGAAGAATATTGCTGAATTCCTTTACAAGGGACCAGAATATACCGGGTAATGGTACTTGCACTTTGGCAACTAGTGGAGAATGCAGCTAAGCCAAAGTCCTGTTTAAGTAGCTCTCCTACAGCAGAAGAGAGGGGAAAAGGTGAACATCACAAATGTGAAGAAACTTCAGCATCATCTGTATGCACAATCTGGAAGTGAGAGTCACTGATCTCATAAGGTTGGACTGCGAGGAAGGCGCCTTCTTCCGCCCTCCCTATCCATAACCCTAACCTTGGCCCCCACATAACACACCTTGCAAAGAAAACTGAGTCAGAAATGGCAAAGCCATGTTGGCTTTATGGCTCCATCTGCTTCAGCTCACAAAATCCAAATTACAGGTGCAAATCATGAACTTGCCCTGGGCCATACAGAGTTTTTTTGGTCAAGGACAGTTCTAAACATCATTTTGCTAGAATTTCATAGCATATTAAATGAGAGATGGCATTAAAAGTGCTTTATTTAAAACTAGCATGAACAAAAATAAGCATACTATACTTATAGCTGTAATGCTGCCCTTCTAACCCCATCAATGAGACGCAAGCATGCCTGTGTCTGGAAGTGCTGATGAGGAAAACAAACTCCACACATGTGCATAAATGTTCCACTGGGGCAGTACAATATTAGACTCGGCTGCACTGCAACAAAGTGCCTTCATTCCCTTGCTATGGTAAATGTCTCCCTTGCACTGCTGCAATTTTCAACGGGCTTGATTAAGGGACTGATTTGAATACAAACAGCATAATTGACCCATGAGAAAAGAGGAATGGATATGGCCAATGCAGCCTTTCAGCGCATTACAAATATATGGCAGTACAGGGAAATGCCACTAGTCACAACTTATTATTTTGCCATTCTCCTTCAAATGAAAAAAAAAAAGGATATTTGCTTTTGTTGCATACAAAGTTTATACAATTTTCCAACGTATGTGATGGCTTTTTGAATAGGCTTCAAAAAGTTTAAAATGGGTAATTTTATTTAGTGCATCCATAAAGTCATGATCTATATTGGTTGGGACATAAAAAAAAATGGTAATGAACATTTAGTCAGAAGCCCTTTTCTAAACAACAGTAAACAAGAAGATTATTGGAATAATACTTCAGTTTCTTGTCACTTTCTAGAGAGTGGGGATAAAAATGAAATGAAGAGCTGGAACTTTTTGAACTGCTGAGATCTGATTTCTGGAGTATTCAAAGGATATTAAACTTTACACGGAGTGTATATATCAAATATCTGGAACATCTCATCTTTACTACAGTTTCGTCCCTCTATTGACTTGAATCAATAGCAATTAGCATGTCTTTTGTGCATTCCATCTTCAAATTGTCCTATGCATAGCACCTAACACATCTTCCCAAACTTTTGAGAGATGGGTAAGTGAGGGCATTTCATTACCACTCACCTTAAATGTGGAGAAACTGAAAAATGAGGCAAACAGTTATGAATTGTTAAGTTCACCTTAAAGAAGTTTCAGAATTGGATCTGGCTTCACGTGAAATACCTGAACATCATGTGGTCAACTCAGAAATAAGTAACATCCTTAACTATTTACCTCTGTGCATTGGAGGGCTTGGGAGGGAATAAAAATTGCCTCAAGAAATGCACAGTTTAGAGTAAATAAACAAAAGAAAACACAGCATCTCTCACGTCTCATTTTGAGCGTACCTTGCAAAGGGCAGTCCCTAACCTATTCTGGTGAGCAAACTAACTGACAAATTTGGTTAATGCACAGACAAATAACAAAGCTAATACAACTACTGAAATGGCATCTATCTTGCATCCTAAAACTGCAGATGAAGGATGAGTGACACTCTTTGAAAGGTAAGAATATTAATAGTGTTGCCTTAATTTGTTCTGGAGCACTAGGGGAAGTCTGCTAATTTCCCAGTATGCACCAATCTATTCTTCAAGACACCATTACACAGATTTGCATTGTTCTTATCTCAAACTCAAATAACTCCTGAAACCACAAAGCAAACAATTTTTGGGGTATATTTACATTAGCTTGGAATTGATCAAGAGGCATGAAAAATACACACTCATGCCACTGCATCATGGCTGTTCAGTTTGTACTGGTGTCATTTCCAGTTCTGCTGCTACAAGCCACACCTTTAGCATCATTTAACCCATCTCCTTTACATACTGAAAAATAAATCTCTAAAACACTGTTATTTTAGGTCTGTATCTAAATAAAATAGAATCAGATTTTTAAAAAAATAATAAAAAATTGACAGTGTTGAAAGCAAAAAGCTCACAAAGGTAAGACTCCACAATTATTAACCAATAATATAGATATTCTGGAAGTTTTGAGCCCTTTGTGGCAATTCCAAGCAGAAAGAGAATCACATGACTAACACCAAACACAAGCTAAAACCACATCAGTCTCATCATAACACAAAGGACAGGAAAAGCCTTTTTGCACTATGGAATGGCTACTTCAGAATCACGCTAGAAAATCTTCAGGCCATTTAGGAACTAAATTATGGCCACTGAAGTAATGTAACTCTTCAATAGAACAAAAAGCACCACTCTCCAGAGGTGTTTATTACATATTTTTTAAAAAAGGCAACAGAGATAGAAGTTTTTTTGAAAAAAATTCTCATTTAAAATTTCATAAAAACATGTTGAGTTATAGAAATGTGGTAAAATGGCACTAGGAGTCTTCATGCATCCCAAGACAGCAGCAATAGTGATGCATGCTTTGAATATCTGAATTTCTGTTCCATACTTCAAAATGCAGTTAAAGAGATGTGAGTTGGTGATAGAGCAAAACAAATTAAGCTTATGACAAAATATATTTTTCTTTTATAGAACTGCCTGAAGAATTCTGGCATCTCTAGAACTGAAATGCAGAAACAATTCCATTCTGAAGAGCCGAAAAAGACATAGTTACTCAAAATGTATCAAGTCCAGTGACTTCCTGGCCTCCAAGGAAGACACAGCAAATGTCAGCACATAATTCACTTGATCAGACTTTTAAAAACTGCCTTGTCCCATGAGTCCCCAGTTTCCAGAAACAACCTTTACCAGCTAGACATAGTTACTGATGCGTAAATCAAGTGTACAGACAGCCAAGGCTGCTCCTGGTGAGCAACCACTGCAACTAAACACTCCCTTAACATAGTGATGAGAGGGAGGAACAACATAGTAGTAACCTAGGCTCTAATAAATCAGCTCCAAGAAATGTATCAGTATTTTCTACTTCATAACATAGTTAGGTATTAATTGAAGTAGCAACTGAAATCCAGATCTTTGCCTTGTCTCAGCAGATCTCTTTGACTTCAGGCATTCATTCCCATTGTCCTAATAAATATTCACATATTTTATATAATCTGGGGTGGACTCATTGAAAACAGAGCCGAACAACCCTTTGAAAACCTATCTACTTATTTCTGACAGGGTTTCCCATCTCCAGAGGTGTTAAGAGCAACATGCTGAGGACAAAAGATACAACTGTGCACTCATACCCTGACAGGGAGCTCTAACTGCAAACTTTTGAGTTCAAAATTGCCATTACCTGCAGTCAGCAATGTCTCAGCAAAGGCTTGCTTGATTTTCTCTAAGAAAACACCCAAGCATAACAATAAGCTGATTTATGCTCTGAGTTTTGTGACTATCCTATATTCAGTTTAATAGTTTAATTCAGTTTGATTATATTCCTATAATCAAACCAGCCCTAGAGAGTCAGTCGTTTCTGATTATCTCCTAGCTTGCAGATGAATTCCTAAGACAACAGTGAGCTATGAAGAGCAACTGGGTCCTAATGTGGTAGGAGAGGACAGAAAAGATGAGACCAAATCAAACTCATATCGCTTGTATGATATATAGTGCCTGAAATCCTGCTGCCCAAATAAATGAACCAGCAAAACAGTAAGCAGAGGAGCCCTTAATTGGCTTATTTAACCAACCATTTAAAAAGAAATCCAGCTTGATGGGCTTAATGTTGATTTTTCAAGCCAGAACCCTTGATTGTTATGATTAATACAACTCTACGCAGGTTTCCCAGGCCATGTACTGCCATGTAAGAGGGATAAAATTGAGCAAGGGGAATGCAAATTACAGTGGTAAGATGACGCAGCCCGCTCCTCTGCCTCCCAGAGCCTGGGCGGGAGCTGGGGGGTGAGATTCTGGGTCCGCCCCGTGCTGTCTCCGCCTCCCGGGCCGGCTCCGACTAAGGACGCAGGTTGGACCCGCCCTGGGGGATGGGTTGAGGCGTGCTCAGGGCTCCGGGTCCGCCCATCCCTCCAGGCTTTTCTATTCTGTTATGTATCTGATTAGTTCATTTGAATTGTACCCCACCCTTTTATGTAACAATTGGTTCGGTTTGCTTGTACCCGCCCTCTCCCTCCTTCCCTATGAGTCATCCCTTCCCGTATTTAACGGACTGCGCCCCCACAGTCCGCTGCCCCCCTTCTCTCTTCTCCCGGCACCCCTCGTGGGTGCTGGGGGCCACCTTTTCTCCTGTACCCCGAGGGGTGCAGGGGAGATGGTTGGCCCTCTCCCTGCTCTCCCTCCCGACCACCGACCCCCTTACCCTGATGAAGGAGAGCTTGGGGAGAGAATAATAAACCTCCTGCCACCCTTCGCCTCTGCCTCTTCTTTATTATGGACTACAACAGTAAGAACCCTATACAGCATAAAGCTTTGCAGGTAGAGGTCATCTCCCCACCCTTCATGCAACATCTAACAGCAATGGCAATACATCAGCTAAACTCCCAGCAGCAGCTGAAAGATACAGATACCCCAAACAATTCCACTGCCTTGAGCTAAGCTCCATGAAATCCAATACAATTCAAACAACAAAGAGATAAGAAAATTTGAAACTCTAATAGTTTTACTTTGGGCTTTAACTTAGCCTGAAAAGATACGCAAGCATGCCTGGGGACCATCTGTCCTCGGTCATGCCGGTACCAGGACACAGCATAAGCATCCTCAACTGGACTGTATTTTTCTGTTCTCTCAATGCGGGGATGGTGCAATAAATGTACAGATTGGAGGCACCTTTCCTTCTCTTTAGATGGATGCTTCTTTGCTCACTTTCTCCTCCTAACTTGTTTTTTCTCTTTTAGCCTCCTTTAGTCATTTGAAGACTCAGAGTTTAAACTATAAAATATTTATTGTGTGCACATTCAGAAGAATAAAGATGCTTTGGGGCTAGAGATACCAGTAGTCTTAGATAATTCGAGTCATGTTTTTAAGGGGAACACTTCAGGTATGGCAGCAGCCACCAATACCCAGGTGCTCTGCTCCTGCTGGTGTTTTACCTCATTCTGATCTCCAGTTGCCCTAAACAGGCTTAATTTACCTTACATTTCCTTTCATCTGCTTCAATTGCAGAAATGTTTCAGATGAATAAATAATATGGAGTATGAGGTAAATGCACACAGGCGAAGTTGACAGTTGTCAAGCTTCCACCACCACCAAATATTAATGTTCTACATCTCTTCATCCATATTTTTAAAGTGTTACTGACGTTTATGCTGAATGTGTTAAGTACAGATGTGAAAAGGCCACTGCAGGGAAGACAAAGAAATATTCAAATGCTAAGCAACTATGTAAAACCCGCATATTCTATGTTCTATGTTCAACTTAGGCTTCCAATCAAAAAGAAAGAGAGGAAAAAATTTAAAAAATAAGAATCCAAAATATACTAGCATTGCCTGCTAAGCTCTTAGCTGAAACACTGGCCTAATGCTGTCATTAACAATATGACTGACATTTGTTATAATAGTGATAAAGTCACTAAATTACTAAGGAGACCTTTGGAAGTACGTGAGCTGCCTTGAAAAGATGTGGCATTTGATGAAAGGGTGCTCTCACCACAGGGTTGCAGATGCAGCTGGATGGTTCAGAAACCCAGATTTGGATCTGGAGATCATCATTCACACTTTAAACTTATTTAACAATATAAGAAGTATTCCAAGAGCTAGATTTGGCTATTTTAAAAACAGATTACACACTTCTAGGACTTTGTATGTGTGCAGATGGACCGTTACTAATATATTGAGTTTTTTCTGCCTCTCTGTCCATCATAAACACTCCTATGTGTGTCACACACATCTATAGGACACAGCTGAGAAGAGCAAGTTATAATGCACCAAGGACCAGGCAAGCAAGGAGGACACAGCTATCCTGCAAACACAGAGATTACAATCACTCTCGTGCTGTACGATTTCATACACCATCACTGTGCCAAAGGGGGCACTGACCCCACTGGGACAGCTGCTGGTGGAGGCATAGACCCTGCTGCAGAATCCACTAATGCATTCTACCTCTCTCTCCACTGATCTCTGAGGAAGAAAAATAGGAAAAATATTGAGGCAAATGGATAACTTGCAAAAAGAATTTTAAAAAATAGCTGGACAATTCCACAGAAAGATTTCCTGAACATCTCTCAGTGCATACTAACCACACATCAGACATCATTCTTCCTGAAGGCCCAGAGGAAGCATTTGTCAATGAAGCTCTTCCCATTCATATGTTTTTCCAATGTTTATGGCACTTTCATTTTACTGGACGTGACATGATGTCAGTGTAGCATTTTCCCTCCTGATGCCTTTGTGATATTATTAATGACAAGAAGAAAGGTGTGCTGTGTGCATAGTAACAGCTTTTCAAAGGCAAATAACGCAGCTGCTGGGCCTGATTTTTATTTCATAAAGGGCGTCGGTTAGTGATTAATTATAAAATAAAAATAATGAAAGACAGCCCAAGGTGTCTGCCTTTGGAAAAGCTGTTATGGCACAGGAAAACACTGGTCTTTCTACTGTGAACTGTGTTAAGCAGACACAAAGTGGGGACTATATCTTCAAAACAAAAAGCACTTAAGGTCATGGCTGACTTCCCTAGTCCCCCAAATCTTCCCTATATTCTCCACTTAAACCTCTGGAAGCTGCAACTCTATAAATCCCCACAGTTCCCTAAAGCCGTAGCTTCTTTTTTAGTTAGTGTAAAGACTTTTGGAACTATTACAAGCTTGAGGTACACAAAATGCACCTTCGTAAGTCTCATGTTCCAGAAATGAGCATTTTAAGCACTTAAACACACACATACCTACAAACCACCTCTAGACACCTGTCCTGTCTCTCTGCCCCCCTTGCCAGTCCCCACACAGCTGGCTTTAAGTGAGATGAGACTTTTTGCTGTTAAGATCACAAAAATCTGCACTGAGTTTTTAACAGATATTTTTCAATAGTTTCAATCAATTCCCCTCTCTACTTACTTGGCTTCCCCACCTAAGAGCCTGGAATAAGGAGGCCTGGAGAGCCAGTATGAAATCAACCATAGCCAAAAGTATTTTGAAATCCTACAGCTGGAAATGGGATGAAAGAAGATGGTTTTATCTAATAAAACCTTTTCTGATTTATTCTATTATGCCAGCAGACTAATACACTAAGAAGTGCCAGCCCTATTTTAACACAGTGTGCTGTTGCACTACCTTAAGCTGCCACATAAAATAAGCCTAAAAGGTGATTCACGCATACTGCAAAGGTCATTTCTGATAAACCAGGTAGATCATACTAATTAATCTAGAAAAAGAGAGAGAGAGAGAAAAAATAGCACATCTAGGTCAGTGGTGAAAGGCATAAGGAAGCAGTTGCATACAGAACAAAATCTTACAGAAAGAAGATAAGCCCATGCCACACTTCAGATTGGAAGCAAAGCAGCGCTTCGTTTTCATGAAGCAATGCACTGAGCTTTACCTTGAGTAATGAGCATTAGCTATCATCACCAAATGGCTTCATGTAAACACTTCAGTACAGAATCAACTTCTTGTATTTTGATTTTTCATCTGTGTAAAAAGCTTGAAATAATCAAGTGCAGAAATTTTTGCAGCGTATTCATCCAATGTATGATTCCTCTGGGAATCACAGGCACTTACTGCAGTGAAAATGCTTCTTTAGTATCACCTAATACTGGCCATTAACCTGATATTTAGAGGAGATTATCTGGGTTCATTTCTACTGGCTCCACCAGGGACAGGAGGTGGCCACCAGCCCCATGTGGACACAGCCCCTGAGGGTACAAGGGTCCATCATCTCCTGGCACAGCCCTGAGGGTTCCAGGGTCCATCATCTCCTGGCACAGCCCCTGAAGGTACCTGGGTCCATCATGTGCTGGCAGCAGCCCACTGATGCACAGCAGAGCATCTCCCCTGGTGCTTGGGTTTGGGCATGTTAATGCTGTTCTCCATCTTTTCCACACTGCTGAAGCTACTGTCTAGCACCTTTCTTATCATATCACCACTTATCTGAAAGCTATTTCAGTCTGGAAAGTCAATATGTTTTTTCAGCCATCTTACTCTGTTATTTCTTCTTTTAATTCCTGACCTAAAGTCCATAGAAATCACTGCAAGGGTGGTGAGCTTTTCTGGTGTGCTCAGACCTAGTTATATTTTCTCTAATGAAATGTTATTTGCCATGTCATTGTGAGTTAAGTGAATATCAAAATCAATCCCAAGTTCTTTAACTTCCTGAACATTCTCCTTTTTGCTCCTCTTCTTAAGGCAGTTTTCATCTAACTACTGCAGTGTATTACTGAAGCTAATGGTTTAGCAGGCTGCAAGGATGAATGGGATCTATCTATAGATAATAAGAGCCTCCAGTGTTAACTCCGAACTATCATTAAACAGCATTAGAAAGAATATAAAACCTCATACTACAGAACTGGAGTTTCTAAGTAACGAGGGTTTGAAAGAAATTCATCCTCTTGAAAGGTGAATCTGTAATTGCCTACTGCAGAATTTCTGTAGCTCTTCCCAAACAATCTAATTCTGGTCATCACCAGTGATCTTGTAGCCTGAACCCACCCTCTTGCTCATATATTTCCTTTTGTTGTATTCACAGCCTGCTGGGTTTGTTTTTTTTTTTTTTTTTTGGTCTGCTAACATGTAAGTTCACTTTTTAAATTTTATTTAAAAGTTTTCTGAAGAGCAGACTTCCTTATTTCATTATTTCTAATATTAGATATAAATATAAGATTTAGTCCTGAGCAATACAAGTTAAAAGAGTGATTTCCCATGTAATTTATTCATGTCCTTCTCAAAGTGGGGCTATAGTAATTAACTAAAGGGTCAGAATATTTTAATATAGGTATCATATTCTTAAAATATGATACCTATATTGAAATTTAAAGAGTTAGTCCTGCTGGTTTTATTTCTGCCTTCAATTATTTTCTTAATCCCAATTTTCAGGAGCTGTAAATATTTCTTAATTATTATCATGTTCCCTCCTCAGTCTTTGCTTTTCACTTTGACTCACCAGTGACTATAGCAGAGATTGCACGTAACTTAGCATTTTAAAGACAAAACCAGAATCTGTAAATCCTGTGAGTTCTCCCCCAAAGTTCAGTTAATTAAAAAAAAACCCGATCAACATATGAAGTGGTCTTCAAAACAAAACTGTGGTTCTTTTCAAGGTACATTAATATCGGACAGACTTGCAAAAATGGTTAGTGATGCTCTTCTCTTTTATGTGCCTGTGATTTTACTGTGCAGCTTGAATAACACAGCAGCAGCTTGCCCCTTCTCTCTTTTCTGTCACACTGGAGTTAAAAGTGCTGGCTACAGAATGACTTATCCTAGACAAAGGGAAGGAAAGGTGGGATTTATGGCGGCTCCACAGATCCTTGACAGAAGAGGAAATAGGAAGAAACGTGGGACGAATGAGCAGTGAGTGATATCCACATTCTGGCATGGCTAGGAAGGGGGAAAGGGCATATCCACAGGGATCCTGAAGCTGAGCAAAAATGAAAGCACAAACAGCTTTAAACATAGATGAGAGAAGACAACTTGAGAAGAGAAAAAACAACAGCTCAGACACAGCCCCGAGCAGCCCTGGCTCTGGAACACAAAGGTGTGCTCCTGGGGATCAGGCAACATGCAACTATCCTGTCCCATGGTCTCACCATTACTGAAGCTGTGAACACCATCAGGGCACCACATAAAGGCACAGCTGCAAAGCTCTTCTTTGGGCCCCTCAGCACAGCAGAGTTCTCTCACAGCAAATATGAAAATTTTACCCACTCCCAGAAGTTTGCCAAGGGTCTCACAATACTAGTAAGTCCTATATCCCTCTCCCAACTCAGCTTTCAGAAAGTTCAACATAATGTGACATGTCAGTGGGGTCCCATTTCTTAATTTACAAAGCAGAACAAAAATTATGGGAAGCCAGCACGAGCCTTGGAGGTACTCCTGAGGTATTCCTGCCCTGCCTACCCTGCTGAACGTAGCTGCAATCGATATTCATTATTTCCTTATTTAACCTGAGAAATAATTAGACATCATATGTCCTTCCATGGACACATCCAGAATAGAGTCATAATGTAGTCCATAAATAAAAACAGCAATAGTACACCAGTGTGATAGTTTGACATTCCACAAATGAAGAAAAAAGTACTTTTAAAAGTACAATTAATTACACATGTAAATAGATTAGCAACAGCAACAGCTTCGGACAAGCAATTAGACAGCTAATTATAGGGAAAAGGCAATGAAGGCTCCAACAGATGACCACCGGTCTGGTCCCCATCCCAGGTATTCAGGTACTCTCAGGATTGTTTGTTTAGCTTTACAAAAAACATCTGTTCATGCACTCGGACACAGCCACGAAATGCAATACACAGAAGTACAAAGAAGCTCAGCTCTCCCACAAACAATTTTCTTTTCCTTTGCCCTGCCACTGCTGTCAGCCCAAGGAACAGTTCTTGTGCCCACCAAAACACAGAAACTTACACGCGAGTTCTGCTCCCTTTCTCCCATTGTGAAACCACTTTCCTGTTGGGAAAAAAAATGGCGTAATTCTCTACATGAGAATGTGCCTTTTTTTCTAAATACTGCAGTTCTTTTAAGAGCTGCTGGTTTACCTCAATAAATACAGTATTTGGGAAGGGATTTCTTTCAGTAATTTATTCCCTTGAGAGAAGTTTACAGCAACTAAACTAATTAGGCATGAGTCTAAGTAAACATGAAAATGCTAATATGCTTCCAAGTGCCTGCACCTACTTAATTAGGTTTTGTTTTATATTTATCTTTCAGCGTGTATGAAATCCTCCCATGTGACAGAAGCACTTCATTTCCTTCCCATGTTCAATGCCATCTCACCTTCCACAGCTCCTGTCTCAGTTAGGAGGCCAGAGGTTGCCCCAGTCATAACAAAGACAAAAAGGATCTCAACTGAGAAAATTAAAGATATATAATATTGTAATTAGGAAAAATATTCACCCTCACATAACTGTTCCTAAAGACTTCATCAAGTTAGAAGTGCAAATACTGTTTTGCACAGGAGATCTGGTTGATTTTTCACATGAATTTAGACTTTTTCTACACTTTACTATATATTATACTAGATAGTATTTGCATCTATAATATCCTATTCCCTGGGTGCATTAACACTGCAGTGCCCTCAAGAGAATCACAGAATCCAAATTTTAAAATTTCTGTGGTTTTTTAAAGGTTACTTCTTGGTTCCTGGACACATATTTTTGCTCTTCACACTCTTCTGTGAACTTCCACCAGGATGACACCAAAACCCCTTCTCATGGTCCAATTTGAAAACAATGTCATCAACAAAAACAAGATATGGACACTTTTCAGTTCCCATACAAATATGCTACTAAGGACAGGGAAGCCACCAGGGAACGCCACTTCTAGGAAGCAGCAGGTAGAGCAGCAACACTGTCAGTTTTCAGGTATCGTAATTGCTCTTCTTTCTCAGTACCAATGAATGCAGCTTGCCCACACAGGCTCCTTGATGCTAAGTAAGGCTGTTTAGGCAGCAGTGGTGCCAAATTAAGAGATTATCTGATCCCATCTGATGATCCCATCATCTGTTTCATCACTACTGGAGGTTACAGACTTCTCCAAACTGTCAAATAATGGTTGTGGAATTGCTTCCAACCCAGTTCTATCTAAATCATTCCAACAGCTAAAACACTTCTAATATTGGGGGTTATCTAACACAGCTCAGTTTAGTATAACTAGCCTGCGGAGAGACTCCAAATGCATTTACACTGACAGATCTGAGAGCCTGTGATTTCAGGGAAGGGGTGGGTAACAGCTGAAGGTGAGGTGCGGAGTGGCAGCGAAGCTTTAACACAAGATAACTGAATCCAGAATGGCAATCTGACAGCAGTGTGACTGTGCTCTCTCAGCTTTACATTCCAGAGAGAGGCACAATAAACATCGATGTCTGGTTTAGTGAAGTGTGATTTACTGAACATCAGACTGCGTCAGCTGGTTCTTTCTCATGCCTCATTTTCCTCTCTAGGCCTCAGAACATCAGCAGGTACAGAACTGCAGGACACAGTGACAGCACTGTCAGTGACAGATGACAAACTTGCTCGGAGTGATGGTGGGAGAGGCCCACGGAGCTCCCTCCTGCTGCCCTCAGACACCCCGGACTCAGTGGGAGGGGTCAGAACTGAGGAACAGTTTGCAATCAGCTTTGTTCCAGAGCACCTCCAGGAAGTTTTCCAAGGCACCCCTACATGGCTTAAGGCCTGGAGTTAATCAGAGTGGAAAGGCACAGCTGGGATGGCTGGAAAAAGCAGCCCTCACACGTGTGTAACAGGGCAGAGCTTATTCATGCATTACCGTAATAACCAGGAATATCCTTCACTTCCTCGGCTCTGCCAGTTCAGTGCATCTGCCCCGGGCCTCCATCCCCCCTCAGGCTTTTGGAAACACCTCCCACCCTCTCCAGGGGCCTGAGCACCACCTCACAAAGCCACTTAAGAACTCCTCCCTCCCCCTCACCTTTTTATCTCTGTTTTCTATCAGTAACTGTGATAAATACATAATATAGTGTTGGCTTTTCGCAGATATTCATTGTGTGTATGGTTTTATTCTTTTTATAGGAGTAGTCTTGTCATAAAGATAGAGGTATATAACCAATGTTTTAATTTCTGTTATGAACTAGATTTCGATATAGTAGTAAAATAACTAATAGAGGCAGTTTAAAAGACTTTCCTTTACTAACCACACTACCTGCTTGACTGGATAACACCCAAAGAACAGCACAGAGAAGACCTGCCACTGATACCTGACTATCAGCCATAACCAGATGCAAGGACCACGGACAAAAGCCCAAACTGGAGACGATAACCAAGACTGGAGGAAACCACAGCCGAAAAAGCGCATGCTCTAAAAAGGCGGGACCAAGGAGGAGCCATGCAAAACAGTTCTTGGAACATGCAAAACAGTTTTGAGAAAAGTTTGAATATGCATGAATGCTTATGAATAGGCATGAGGCTGACGCAACACAAAGAGTATTTAAGACGACTCCCTCAATGGCAGGTGTGCTTCTTGGCTTAGGGCCAAGCACCCAGCGCTGTTTCTTTGCTTTATTGTTTTTGTTCCCCATTGTCTTTTATTAAACTTTTAAATTTCAACAGGAGAGTGAACCTCGTTTTTCACAGTAACTCACTGCCAGCCCGGGTTCTGAGGAACGCCAAAGCGCAGGACACTGGGGGGCTCCTGGTTCCTGTACCTACAGACAGTTCTAAATCTGGCTGTATCCAATGGCTCTGTTAACAAGACCCAGAGCTACATCCCTAATTTTTCCTTTTCTTTCATTTTAAGAAAATGCCACAAGGTTCTCTGTACCAACAAGTGAAACTGGAACTCCGAAACTCAGAAAATCCCAGCTCTGCTACTTCACATTTCCTAATGTTTTACAGACAAACAGAAAAACATCACTTAGCTGAATACCTCTAAATATCTCTTTTATAAAGATATATAACACAATTCATGAAATGCAACAAGAAAATAAAAATCAGCATTTTTGTTGGTTATTTTCAACCGTATTAGAAAGCCCACAAAGACATTCTTGAGGACATGAAAACAGTGGATTTCTTACCTGAAAGATGTGCAGAGTCACAAATTAGGGTCCCTTCCTCCTTTCAGAAGTCCTCCTTGATGCTTGGATTCTTTGACAGGTTTCCAGTTAATTTGAAATAAAACTACTTACCTGTGTTCACCTCTTTTGCCAGCTATTTTCTGGTACCACTGTATGTAACATTAATTTCCAAAGGGTAAAATTTCACTCTGGGAGTCTAATTTCTTTAGGGGGAAATGATCTCTTCACTTGCTACCTTTGTATCATGTTCTCAGAACTACACCTGTCTACCAGTCATTCTCGTAAGTGAATGACTATTTTTCCAGCCTCTGATTCTCAGCCTTGCCACAAAAAGATGGTGGCTCACAACCACTGGCTCTCAGCAGGGACCACTGTTTGCAAAATAGTGATATACGAAGAGCTGAGTAAGAATTTACAAAATAAAGCTTAATTTGAACATTTCCTTTTTCAAAATGTACATATTATCTAGAAACAGTTGGTTTAAGAATTCACATAATTTCTGAAAAAAAAAAATCTCTGGATATTTTTAAAAGCAGAATGTTATTTCTTAGTCTAGCTCTTTTAAATCATAGTTTACACTGGCTGTTTGCTGGAAATTTAGTGCTGGGAGACAATTTGGCAACTAAATTCTGGGACATTTTCTAGCTGCCCAGGAAGTGAAGTTCACAATTCATGAACTAGAAAAAAGCTTAGAGGAATAGTTGCTGAGAGGATCTGATGGCTGCAAGTTACCACTGGCTTCAGCCCCCCCTCAAACTCTCCCTGAATGGGAGACATTTATAATATTGAAACACTTCCATATAAACTTCTTGCTCCCCTGCAAAATAGTTATTATATAAATCACACAAAAACATCAGAATTATCATGGGTCAGAGAAATTCCAACAAAATTTTGAAGTTCATCCATTTTTATAATTGTATCCTTGCTCTGTTGTTGCCCATCTATAATTAATAGCCAAAAAAAGAATATATATTTTAAAATGTAGCACAAACCTGGTTATGCTGACACAGTCACAGCTTCAGTAGAAGACAGAGGCAGTGGATGAGGAATGCTGGTGTGGGACACATTCAAACAGAGTCTGTGTGGGATATTACTTGTCCTTTGCACATTCATGTGTCTATCCAAAGTGTCTTTCAGTCATGTTTCAGTGACAAATACAAATAACACAACAAAAACTACAAAGTCAGTGCAATTTCAGGAACAGGCCCTGGCCTGGGCTCCTGCTTTCCCCCTCACACAGACACGTTGTGTGTGTTTAATCCTTGCTGGTGATTCAGGCAGCAATCATTGAGTCAATTCACATTTAATACTTCATCAAGGGTAGTTTTGTCACTTTTCGAGCTATAAACTCAATTATACATTTTTTTCTCCACACTTCATGAGGAAATTTCCACTCTGGAGCCAGGACTGTAACATTTACCACAGCTGACAAGGCCTCTCATGGCAGCAATGCTGAGGTAGATTTGGATGGGCTCACTTGAGACTGGAAAAGCAGCCAGGGCTTTCAGAGAATTCTGGGATTCCCCAGATCCACAGGAATTAGGTTTTCCAGGGAGGCAGCCTAGGAGCAGAGCTGTCAGGGACGGCAGCTCCCACAGGTCGATCCCATTTTGATAGGGACATCAGGAGGCGCTTCGGCCCTCGAGGCTGAGGCGGCTCTGACCCGGCTGAGGGCTCAGCTCTGTCCCGCCTGAGGCGGCTCTGATCTGAGGGCTCAGTTCTTTCCAGGCACACCAGCTCCCACTGCCTCAGAATCGAAGCTCCCAGAAACCAGCACTGAAATATGATGGTTGTTTGGAAAATTCCTCTGTCAAGACTACCAAGCTTTAGGTGGAAAATATGTGATTATGAGCAGTGTCACAGATCCACCTCTCCCTGCCTACTGCCTTCAGCCCTTAGCAATGCCCATCCGGCGTCACAGCCACCCAGCCCCTCAAACAACAGAAACAGCTCTTTTCATATCCCTGAAACGAGTTTTTTAAAGTTCTTTTTATCCAAAACTTGACATTTTATATTCCTGATCATCCTGGAGTCAGAAAAAGAAGGCAGTATGTGTAGGCCTCCCATATAGCGGCATTTGCTCACCATGTTTGGACTGACACTTTCAGTTGTCTTTTTTTCTCTTAAAAAAATCCTAATTGAAAGCCCCACAGAGAAGCTGTCAAGTTAAATTTATGACAAAGGTAGCTGCTACTGCAGGTCAGTTTTCAAATCCATGGCTTGAAATGTGACTGACAGAGTGACACACGCTGACAGGAAAAGAGCTCCTTCAGAAGAACTTTTAAAAATCAGCGTTCTTATAATTCATCTGAGGTTCAGGAAATGGGAAGACAAAAACACTTTGCTGGTTTTCCATGCCTTTATAGGCCATGTTTCAGAAAATTAGTTCCTCAGGAAAATTTCTCCTAAGGGCAGCATTTAAGGGTATGTTTAAGTCCCACAGAGATTTCAGCAATATTGAAGGCTGAGTACAGATTTAAATGCTGCTAAAAGCGTTGATTTTTCTGACAGGCTTTCAAAATCCACTGTTCAGGGAATATGCATTTAAAAGGGGGTTCACATCCCTAAGCTGTACCAGTGTTGCCAGCAATAATAAAGTGCTAGTATGAAGGCATTTCTGAACCACAAAGTTCCAAAATTTCTTCTTAGCTGAAATTTGCTCATGTCTTTTAGAAATCTTCTCTCCAATACTCATTTTAACTGAAGTTCGTAGATTAGCATATTTTGTCAACTACTGGAGTTCCACCTTTGACTGTAATTAGGTTTGGGTCAGATCCTAAAAAAAAAAGACAGGCTATTTCAATAAATGAATTTTAAAAATCTTCATGTCTTAAAAGTAATATATGACAGTGATTTAAATGTACGTTCAACCATCTTTTTATATAAATATTCTAAACAGAAAATCTGGTTTTCCTTGTTTTCAAGAGAAATCACTAAGTTTGAAGAATTTTCTTAAAGGAATCAAAATTGCACTTAAAACAACGTGTTTGTATTTTGGGATTATTTTATTCTCTTTTTCTTTTCTTCTGCATTTTTTAAAACGTTCTGACTGAAACCTCACTTCTACTTTCAAAACTTTTATTTTCAAAAGTTTCCTTAACTTTAATCAACACATATGTTTTCTCCAAAGCCTTTCAGAAAACTCCATAACAATCAGAACTTGAATACAAAATGAGAAAAAAAAAAAAAGGAACAGAGGAAAGGGTAGAACAGATGGGGGAAGAAAATAAGCCCTGACAAAATGCAAGTTCTTTCAGCTGTACTTTAACATGGCAAAGAAGAATTTACGTTTCCCAGTGCCCAAAGGAAAGGTATGTTTCAGGACTGCTGGATCCTCAAGCACACCCTGGTGCTGCTGGAGAATTGGTTTTAAATCCCAGTGCGCTGTTGGAGGGTTGCAGCAGCACCACAACCATGCTAAATGTGTTCAACAAATGGGACTGTTCCAGAGGCAGCATGGTGCACACTGCACTCTTTTGATAGTTTAACAGAGGGGGAAAACCACAAGGAATGGCAGCAACAAAAGGTTACATCATTATACCTGAGACCAGGAGTGTGTCTGAGCGCATGGATCAGTGAGAATGGTGATCCAAATCCTCTTGGGGGCAAGAGGATGTGCTCATTTGGGAGTTGTCCCAGAACAGAAATAACTGGCTCTTTTCTCAAAGGGGAAATGCCTTGTTGCATTGACTGGAACGGCAAAAAACTCCACGTACCTAGACAAGTGCGAAAGAGAAATAAATATGGATTAAAAAGCAGAGCTATCCTAATCCCCAAACTATTAACTATAAATATTTCTATTTATTTATTATATGTGGGATGTATCTCTAGGATATATTTATATGTCTGTAAATGATTAACATAAATGAAATTAGATGTAAGGACATAAAACCACCAGGGTTGTGTTTATAGATAAAGCTTCAGTGAAATGTAAGTTACTGGTGTTGCGACTATTTTATGGCAAAGTAAGATGAAAAGCAGATATCCAGGTTTCCACTCCAGTGCTACGCTTCCTCCCAGAAGAGCTCAAAGAAATCAATTTATTTATCAGAGCAAAAAATACCTGAAAATTTACTATTTCCTTCATATTGATTCCTGCTAACTGATGAGCTTTATAGGGCCCTGATTTACATCACATTCAGTTAATATTATCAGTTCATTTATGGCCTACACCCAGAATAGCTTATGACTTCACATATGGGTAGTGACAGAAGCAGTGATAAAATGAGATATTTATGAAGCTCAGGTACTAATTATTGGAGTCTGGGCTGGCTGAAAGATGCCTTTTATCTGGAGGGTACTGCAGATAGACAAGTCTAATCTGTTAAGCTTCAAAACTTGAGCTAGGGGTTCCAATCACAAACTAAGTCTGCTTCTCCCAGACCAAAACAAGGAAAAAAAGAGAAATATAGATACATGAAGGCTTGCTGTTCCTAACAAGTAAAAGCATCTTTGGACACTGCAATAGTTTGCTTTGCTTGTTTAAGGGATTCCTCCTTCCTGCTTGACTTCTGACAAGAAACTGCTGTTGAAACATTTTCTTTGATTGGAATTTTCAAGCTAATCCCAACTCCATTCTGTCTTAGGTTTGTCATGAAATAAACATTATTGGTATCTGAAACAGAGCCACGAACAGCTGTGCTAATTATACCAAACCAGCACCTTTATTTAATCACCCTCTTTATCATTATTAACTAAATAGTAAATTGAGTATTTAGACAACATATTAAAAAAATGCAGATTAAACATATCTCAAAAAAAACTGCACCTGTCTGGGAACCATTACAACCTATGAACAGTGCAGTTGATTAAAAAATGCAGTTAAGGTAGCCTGATGGTGTAAAGTGCCTGACAAATATGGTCTCAAGTAGTTTTTCCAAAATGGGCAAGAGTTCCATGAAACCAAAGGGATTTGCCACGTTCCTGACAGAGGCTGCTATCTCCTTGCAATCCTCTAACCCAAAAATCCTCTAACCCAAAAATACAAAAGGTGGAGACAGTAGATAAACATGTGGCCACAAGGATCTTGTACCCATCGATATTACCAGCCATGAAGAATGGGCCACTAGGAACCAGCACAGAGCAGCAGCACCTTTTGAAAACAACCAACCAACCAACCAACCAAAAAAAAAAACCCCAAACAAAAAAAAACCCACCCCAAAAAACAAGAAAAAAACCCAAAGCAAGTCAGCCTCAAGGAAAAAGGACAACACGTTTGTCCTGTTTTTCCTTAAATGTAAATGTTCTGACAGTCAAGAAAGAAAATCTATGGTCTGAATAGACTGTCTCTGTCAAAATTTTACTCCTAATTAACATGGACAAGATGCTAAGTTTCTAATTTATATTTTATCTCATTTACTCATTTAATCTTAGAAGTATTGAACTGGGTGTTGAGTATCATACATTATTCTAAGAGAGGCTTTATCAGAATATAAGTTTTAGTGTAAATTTGGTTTATTCTTATCAAAACATGCACACTATTGAAGAAATTCCTCCTCCAGTAATACAAAAAAAGCTGATAACTGCGTATGTCCATGTCTTTGGCATACCATCTGTAAAGAGGGGTAAAAATGCTTCCCAGGGACTGTTCTGTTGTCAACTAATCAGATACATGAGGCACATTTACATAAGTGGTTTCCATGATGTGATAATAATAAGGGAAATCATGGATTATAATGCATTTAATTTCACTATTGTTCATTTTATTGAGTCCCATTTAATGGATTTATTTCTCTTCATGCTGTTATCTTAGTGCTTCACAATACAGTGTGAACTCTGGATTTACTTAATAATTTAATTAATATTCCCTTTGCCTTTTCACAGGATTGTTAAGAAAAATATAAATACAAGATCTAGGAGTTGATCATGAGATAGCAGAACGAGGCCACTTCCTGAGTGAAGCATTCTTCATTTCCTTTTGTTTGATTCTTTTGCTCATTTAATTGGTTTCATTCCCTTTTGTGCATTTCAACCTACTGTAAAATTACTGTACACTTAAGATATTTTCTGCAGAATAAATTAATATTGCCAAAATCCAAGTGGGGATAAATTAAGTATGCCCTCGAACTGCTAATATCAGCTGTTTCCTAATTTTTGAGGCACTGACTGCTGATATGGGTTTAATTGAATCCATTTGGATAATATGTATATTCTTGTACATAGACACGCTTTTCTCAATTATCTTAATATGTGTTATACCAACTATGACTATGTCTACAGGGAAGATATATTACTGAAGTTGTTATTTAATAATTAATCAGATATTAATCAGTTTTTTGTATTTCCAGCCAGCTCAAGCATTAATGTTTTTTCAATATTTACCAAGAAGTGACATTTTTATACAGAAATCTTTTTTTCCAGTAGAAAAAAGTGTTGAAAATGCATACAGACATAAGCCCTTTTTTCTCACCATTCTACTCAATAATTCTCTCTTCTTCCTTTATTTTTGCATTGCATAAAATCTGTTGGTTTGGATGAGCATTTTCAAGAATATATATGTGTATATGTGTATATATATATATATTTATATAAATATATATATACACACGTACATATACATATATATATGTATATATATGTATATAAATATATATATATATACATATATATATTTTATAAATATATATATATTTATATGGCTTAAAACATACAACTCTCATCTTCAAAAACTGTGTTTTAATTTCAGAACACAATTCGCATTTGCCATTTAAAATGACAGCTCCTATTTTTAGGCCTCCAGTTTGGTTTAAATCGTTTTAACCCCACTACATCAGAAGTGGGGCTCTATTCCCCTCTTCTTCCTCCCTTCACTGTAAGTTCTAGAATTCCTTTGATTTCACCAGACCCAGCTTCTCCAGATAGCTGCAGTAAATGCTGCCTTGATTATGCTGGTGCTGTGTCTCACTGAAAATAGGCATAGGTAGCGAAGGGAAATGGGAGGGGATCAATAAAACACCTCTCTGTGTTCTTAGCAGAGTACCTCACACACTGTGCTTGTGTGCTGCACAAAAAGCAGCACTGTGAAAGCTGGAAATAACCTTCCAATTGTCTCAAATAGCATTAATCACTTTGTTTATCATTTGTACCTGATACAAGACCAGCCAACAACCCACGCACAGCAAAGAAACAGAGAAACAAGGATGCATATTATAAATATTAACTAACACATTTTTAGGCTATAAACTCACTTTGTATCCCTCTCTTCCTGAAGGATTTATTCTCCAACTTAAAAACTGCATACATCCTGTCCCATAATGGTTCTCCTTTCACACAGCTATTTTCTCACCTCCTGATCTCTCTTCCCGAGCTTCTTCCTGTAGGACACCTAGCTGAATCTCATCCAGAACAATGTGTGTGCTCATAATGGCTTCAGTGTTTTAGAATCTTTTTGAAAGTGCACTGAAACAGCTAATTAATCTCTTTTTTTTTCCCTGAAAACTTCAGCAGCACACAAAATTACATGGTAAAATAGGGATCACGGTGGAAAACAGATGTTGTGTCTGGAGCTGACCTTTTTGATAAATAAATTACAAGGAAACAGCCATCCTTCCAAGGCTGGTGGCATTACCGTGCTGTTCCCATATGCCCTTGTGTATTCAGCCTTTTGCACAGCAGGAATGAGAAGGAACAACAAGAATAGACAGGATATTTTAAATCCTTTTCAACCTGGGTTTTCATTTTGCTTCGCCCCTTTCTGTTTATTTCTTTGTTTCTGCATTTGGAATTTTTGCATTTCAGCTTGTATCTGAATTTTCCGAAGGCCTTCCAGAGGATACCAAGAAAGTTAAACCTAAATTCTCTTTCTCTAAGTGACAAAAAACTCTTAAAAGATTTCTGTTCCCAAACCATACCACCATTGGAGAACTATTTTGTTCATAAACAATAGAACCTTTTCTTCCTAAATGTGTGGGATCAACCAAATTTGTTACCTTGTTTACATTTGTCATTGCTTCTCAGTACAACATAAATTTTTCCTAAATCTTGTAATTAGAGAATTTAATACATCTGCATATAAAAGTTATAAAGGCGTTCATTCATTCATGAGTTTCATATGATTTTCTTCTGTGTCCCTTGATCCTCTGATACACAGAAAGTATACAAGTATGAACTCCAGAAACTGAGAAATAACTGTCCCTTTAAATGTAACAAATGCTATCTAATGCTTTTTAGCATTAAATGCTAATGAGAAACTTGTTTTGGAGTTTCTCAATAAGATGGAATACACATCTCTGTTATGTCCAGCCTTCAAGCAGACAGGAGATTCTCATTTGGATTTTTCTCATCACATTTGGAAGCATATGCTCTGCTGAAAATGAACGAGGTTTAAGATCCCAGAACAGTTCTACTTTGAAGGTCACTGCCCACATTTATCACCTCTTAAAGGCCTTCCCAGAATCCTTAAAAGAAAGGTTCTTTTCTAGATACTTTCTGAGAAGAATACAGTAAATTAAAACTTGGTGCAAGTCAGCAGCTTCCCAGATGGCTTATCATATTTAAATCATTACAGCAAGCATCTCTTTTCCCTTGGAAGGCAAAATACTGGAATGGAATAGGATGAAGAATCTAAGTATATGTTGAATATTTTTTTTTGTGTGTGAGATTTTACTAAGAAACAAACATTTAACTTGACTCATAACTGGGAAACTTGCTGAAGTGTGCTGTTCATCACCTCCTCCTGGTAAGATTGCTTTCCTGAAGTACCGCCTCAGGACCACAAATCCCTTAGACAAAGCACTGGAAGTGTAAAAGAACTGCTCCAAATGTATCATTCCAATAAATATCCAGCTTGAGAGCTAAATTGGAAAGCTTACTTTTATCCTGTGAATATATGCACTTTCAAATATAACTGAGATGTCTTTTCAAACAAGAGATGTGTGTATAAAGCAATAATTGCAGAGCATAGCACTCTAACATGCTTTGTGAAGTCAAAGCTAACAAGTTATAGAGAGACCAAGACTTCCTATTCTCTACCACATGAGCCCAAAGGAATAAGATGCATTCAGTTTACTTTATTAAGAAAGGTTATGAAACCAATCAATCCAGGAACTAGGACTTTTATGAATCAAAAATAAGCAACACTCTATATTTCCTTTAGATTAAATTTCAAATCACAAAAATACCCTCCCTTTGGATCTGGATCTGCTCTCTAGAGCACAGCTGTATGAAAGACTCAAGGTAGTTTTTAAGTAAAACATGTACAAAAGGAAAAATAAATGGTAACCAACTGTGTTTTGGCACAGGGCACTTTCTCTACATCAAGTTTGCTCAGAAGAATCACAGTGGAGCACAAAAGGATGCATCACAAACTGCCAGCACATTGACTGATTGGAAACTACATTATGAAAGACTGGCCACTCTATCCACTAAACTTTTCTTACTCCTGCCTGGACTTCTTTAATTTCCTGAGGTTTATTTTAGAAGAATGATAGTCTTCAGAGAGAGCAGACTACAAAGGTACGCGAAAGGAGTAGGGCTACAATAAATCCCCAGGAGAAATTTTTTGTGGAGAACACTAAGCAGTAGGATGTGAAAGACAGGCAGCTTCTCAGATGCTGCACAAAGCTGGAATTATTTAGACCAGACAAAACACTCAAAAATTGATTAGATGAGAAGTAATAAGGGCAGAGATACTACAGGTGCAAGAAATTGGTTATTAAACCTCTTTCACTCTGAATCACTGGGAAAGAATGACTTGGTGGTATTCTGGTTCTGACCTCTCTCAAGTCACTTCCCATTCACTAATTTAGGAATCTCTAAAACAGCTGTCCCCAAGAGCAGAAAATGTGCCTGTCCATGTCACACAGAGACAACTTGTCACCCACACAAGTTGTGCTGAGGGTGTCACCACACGGGCTCACCTTCAGCAGGGAGCTGGGCTGACCTGCACTGGAGCTCACTGAGCTGTGTTTCTGTGGATATCCTGTCCCAGTCATACTCTGCTCTTCTGCAGGAGGATTAAACAGAGCTTTAGCAGGGCTCCCCCAACATACAAGTCAACAAAAGAAATAATCTTCTTCCCTAGGTGATGGATGGTTGGGATATAACACTCCTCATACTCCAGGCACTTTTGCACTTTCCTCACTCTGCAAGCCTCATCTAAGCCTTGTGTTACTGCAGCAAAGCAGACTTGAGCCTATTGATTAGATACCTATTTATGTTATAAAGCGACTTTACTACATAAAGTCATTTTTAAAAAAATAAATCCTATTTCTCCGTGGAAAAAAATCTGTTTAATATGTTTTAACCTAAATAAAATGGCCAGTTTGAGAAAAATTAAGTAATATGTCTAATAAAATAATGAAATAAAATTTTAAGCTACAGTGAGCTGACTAAAATGTGGCATAGGAGTCTGCATTTTTTATTAGAGTTCATGAATCTTGTTAATGACTTATTGAATATCACTGCACACTGTAAAAATTGATCCCAGTGGCTACATTGTTGTCTGCTTTAGCAACCTCTTGCAACAGCCACATTCAGCTGATGGGTATTTCTGCAGTCCATTCTCTGCAGCTCTGCAGGGACACTGCAGCAGATGTGGTTTATGGCTGGGCATGAGTTAAAAGGTTTCACATTGTTCTGAACTGAGCAGGAACATCTATTTTTCCCTCTTTACATGGGTAAGAGGAGTATATGGACACTCGTAGTAAGTTATGTCTGAATGCAAACCATCAGCTTTGCTTTCTCTAGTTTGCTGTCCTGAGTTAGGCTGCAATTCTGTTTCTGATGTAGAATATTTCAATAAATCTTACATATAACAAGAGAATTTCCGTCCCAAGCTTAAGAAGCGTAAGTGCACACCCACCCTATTTGAGGAAGGGAGTCCAGCAATACAGACCCAATAAACCTGACTTTAAATGAAGAAGAAAAAGCTGGCCTAGGGCTACTGCCTGTTAATGCTTCTGTTGCCCAAGCTGTCATACCCATATTTGTTTATTTTCCATAAATTTACTGAATAGCAAAAGTGAACACATCTCTTCATTTCTAATTCCTTGTTTAAATGAAACATTGACATATCTAGAAATAACCTGGATACAGCTAAACACAAATGAAAGTTCATAGTACCCATTAAAATTAATTACTTCAAGCCTTCTAAGTGAAACAGCAGCAGTTGACAATACCATTAAATACTATCAGTACTATCTATTATCAACTCACAGTTTTAGGAGAATCAGAAAGGAGGATTAGGACAACAATATTTCCCTAAAAAGGGACAGAATTTATAATGAAGACAAAACCAAACTACTTCAGACAATATATCACTGTTGGTTTAGATTTCCTGAGATTCGCAGAAGCTGGCAGAGGAAGCAGGCAGACGGACCCAAGATGGTGAAAGGAGAAACTTTATTTACAGAAACTTCTTTATATATCCATTAATAATCTAGCAACTATTGGTCAGCAGGGAATCCACCTCCTAAAACCATTGGTGACAGCTATACAACATCTAGTACCAAACACAGAGATTAAGAAAGTACAAAAATGCAGCTTATCTCTATACTCCCTGAGAAAGAAGAGAAAGATTTCTAAAACAGTGCAACTACATATCACTACAGGAAATACACTGTTACCTGTATTATAAGGGAATTAATTCCAGTTATGACTAGATTAGTAACACTGTTGCTTTATATATTTTTTTTTAAAAAGTATTTATTATACAATTTATTATAAATCTGGAATCTATATTCTATGAAATGTGATTCTTTTATTAAGCAAGGCATTGTTTTTTTAGCTTTGGCTTACCAACTATGAAGTAGCTTTTCGTGCAAAGTCTTTGGATTTTTCTAAGTTCTCCAAGCTGATTCCCATTCCCTCAGTGGGTCAAAGTCTTCTTGAATTAGTGGACTTTCCCCAGACATATGTTGCAGAAAATGAAGCAAGAAATCACCCCTGTCTAATTTCTCTCACAAACCCTTTTATCATTCATACTCTCATTTATCATGTTCCATGGGCACCCAAGGTTTAAATAACAATAGATGGCAATTAATAATTGAAGCAGCCAGTTAGATTTAACAAGAAATTAACTTTTATTTTATCTCAGTTTTCTGCCTTGCTGTTGCAGTTTTTGTAGGACATTTTCCCATTGCTCTTTTTGCTTACAGAAGTCAAGAATCCTGACAAAATGTTGAAGTCAGTGATGTGCCTGCTAAAGCAGTTCCCTGTAAAATATGCCATGCCAATTGATTTGTAAATGATTCAAAATTTACCAGCAGAAATAAACATACTAATTTATTTTATGTGTATAGGAATAAATCAAATTATTGCCAGAGTAGCCTAAGCAGATATGATGGAAACAAGCAAAAGCTGCACACCTGCTGTATTGAGAGGGAAGATTCACATGTCACTAAAATACCACATTTTATGTTCTTGAGATTCATCCCATTACTCTTTGGCTGGAATCCCGATGCTGCTCCCATTTAGTGGACAGCACATTTAATCATATTTTTATACGGCTCATAAAGGAGATGAAGTCTCTTCTATGTATGTCATGAAGCCATGTGCTTGCCACAGCTCTGTGTAGAGGAGACAGAAGGTGCTGCTTTGGAGTAAAAGCATTTTCCAAGTGGCCAAAAGGCTCGGTCTGCAGCATGTGGCAAACCTTGCTCTCCTATGGGATTCCGAACAGGAACGATCCCAGTGCTGGAACAGATGAGCTCATTTGGTTTACATTATTGCACTGTATAAACCCTTTGCACAAGTTACTGGTTTAATCTCTGGGATTTCAGATGGCATGATCAATCTCTGTAGAGAAAGTGGGAATGGTTGTAGTGCTGCACCCCGCATTTATTACTTGCACAAGCCAGGCTGTCACTGGGGTTAGGCAGCACTGTCAGTCAGGGGACCATGCACTTTGTTTTCCAGATCTTTCTCTGCCGAAGGTGGAAAGCACAATGGATATTTACAAAATTACGAAGTTCTAAGGAGTTCTGAAATGCATTTAAATATATTTTCTTTACAGCTAGCTTTTCTTCTGGTTGGATATCTTTTTACCAAAAGTAGATGACCTCTTATTTACTCTCTTCTTGCCCTTCCACTTTAAACTTTGCATTATCCTCCAATTTGCACTGTACAAAGTTCCACAAAGTTTGTGCCGTGTCCAGACAGATCTTATCACCTCACCTGACAGTCCTCAATTGCAAGCTCCCCTTTAGCACCATGTTTAATTAATGCCACTGAGCATTCTTCAATCTCAAAAACCAAAAAGTTCCTAAAAACATTTTGCTACTATTGAAAAGCAAGTTTCTGGCATTTTACATTTCTTACAGATTAAAGAAAACCACTGTAGCTCCATTGAGTTAATGGGATTTTCTCTAATCTGACTTGATGACAGCATGGGCACTTGTTTTTGTATCAGTCTCCCACTGCACAATTTTTTGTGCAATTCCCCCAGAGACAGTGGGGATTAAGAGGATGCTGACAGTCCTAACTGAATTCCAGCCAGAAAGTGCAGGAAATGGACTGCATTTACACTGGTGCCACAGATCACCTCCCACTTAGTGCAGGGAGCTGTGACACATTTGACTTCTCTGTGATAACCTTCACCTCAAAGGAGCAATTCAGCTCTGCATTACTGCCAGAGTGTGTAAAAAATGCTCATCTGTCCCAAGTGACTCACATGGGTCTCTGCAGAAACCACTGCAAAAGCAGGTGAGATAGGGAACTGTCACAGCTCCGCTGTGTTTCTGAGTCAACGTGGAGAGAGAAATATTTTCACACACTTAACAGCAGAACAAGGGAAAAAAGGGGGCAGGGGCAAGATACAAATGGAAGATCTAAAAGCTCCCCTAGAAAAGACACCAATAGGTTTCACATAATGGTAGCTGCACCAAATTAATTCATAAGCAAAGAGAAAAGCAGCATAAACCCTTCACACACATACAAGACATTCAAACCAACTGAATCATCAAAAGATAAAGAACACTCGCTCAGAGCTGTGGTGGTGAGCCAAGAGCATGTTTGTTTGTATCAGTAACAAACCAGAAGTTATTAATTGTGGCTGCTCACAATGATAACTGAGTTCACTTCTGTCCATATGTCAGGAACAGAATTTGATTTTCCATGTCTGCCTGAGCCTTTTCTACTTCACTTATGCTACATCAGACTGTGGGCACATAGTTGTCAAAACAGAAAAGATAACAGAGATGGGGAAGAAATTGTTTAGGGCAGACCTGCAAGAGACTGGCACAGGAAGAACCAACTGGGAGAGGACTGGGATATTTCAAAAGGTGAGCTACAAGAAAGAATGCAAATTGAAATGAATGTTTACTTTCCAGAGTGTTTTATGTCTTCAGGCAATTACTAGCAACACTCAGCAACACTTCCAAAAGCAGCAGACATTTAAGGAAGGAAAATACCAGCACTAGCTGGTACTGCACTGGGCTGCAGACAGTTGCAGGCAATCTCAATCTCAGTCAAGGAAATTCCAGCCTCTTTTTCCTGCACTCTGCATATTTTTATCCAACCAGCCAGGGCCTAGAGAGATTTTATTCTCTCTCTTCTGAAATGGCAGGCACTGGTGACTGTCCTCAAGTGGATTAACTGCGTTTCTTTTGTATTTCCTGGACAGAAGGAATGGACATTGGCCTGTCTTTGCCCAGGGCTCTGCCCCCACCTCCCCTGCTGAAGAAAGGTCATTCCTGGACCTGTTTTAGCAAGAACATCCAGCTTGGTTCCTTCATCAGGAACTTCAGAGCAACACTAAGCTAAACTGCATACCAGTCTCCCAGAAGCCTCAGTTTTCCATTTTCACTAAAGGTTATTCTAGAATTAATTCAATACTTTTCATAGCCATGTAAAAGAAGCATATTTTTCTAAATAAATATAGGTTTTATAAAGAAATTTAAAAAAGAAATCTTTGAATTACAATTTAGGTAGGATTTTCAATTAAAAAATAGCTATAAAAATAAAGACAAGGTTTGCCCCACTACATTACAGTCTCTCAAACCATTCTGATCCATAAATGTTTTAATCAAGATTCATCTACCAGACCTTTTTTCCACTGGATGATTCCATCATTGATTTGATACATGAAGCAATTTACATTAATAACCACAACATTACACGGATTATTTCTTTTATAATGAAAGCAGAAACATATCAAAATCTTGCCAGAAACTGATATTAAAGGGTTTCTAAAGCCTCACATTTAAATAGCCATAAAATGGTTCAACTGTACATATTTGGCAATGCAAATCTAATGGTAATGCAAATCTAAACGCAAATCTGAGGAATTCTCAGATTGTGTAAGGTAAGCCAGGATTTAGGAAATCTAATCATAAAACATTCTTCCCCCTCCTGCATGATTAGGAATTGTGAAGATACTTCTCTTAGCTGGTAGGGAAAAAAATAAAAAAAGAAAAGAACATGTGCCATCACTTTTCCTTCTGCTTAATTTTTACATCATAGCACTCTAGAGCTTTGTGGACCATATTCCTGGGCTCTATTAAAATATTATTCCTGTGAGCAAGTAAAAAAGAAAAAGTACCCTGTGAAAAGAGTGGATCCAATAGTGAAAACTTGCAAGGCAAAAGGGACAAATAAAGCAAAAGTTAAAAAAAAAAAAAAAGGGAATGAACTAATTAACATTCTAAGGATTAATTTAGCCACAGAACATCTGTTTTCACATGTCGCTCTGATGAGATCCAACATGAGGGTTTGTGTTGTTGGCTTTGAAGCTGTATTTTATTATCCAAGAGGAGGTTCTGCGTACAGATTTTGATAGGGATTATGGATACTTTAGTAACAGAGGGATTCCTGGGCCCCTTCTAACTATTCTTAGTTCCTTTATTTCCACTTGACTTGTATGCATACAGCATTCTCTATTCCTTGTTGAAAAGTTCTCCACTGGGCACACTTACAGTTTATATTCTATTTTAAGAACATTAAGTGTTCCATCCATCATCTGCTTTCTCCACAGAACAGGACATTTTAATTCTTCTTTCCTGTGTGTTCTGCTACACAGACAGCTAGTTACCTAAAAATCAGACAAAGCCCTTACCCATTTCTTCAATTCCTCTGCACTTGCTATTCCCCTAATTTAAGATCTGGTTTTCTAATAGTGTCTTTCAAATCACGTTCATACAGGCCCAAATAAGATCCCAAGGTTCTAACAATAAAGAAACCATCTGCAGCACTGTAAGAAATATTTTTAAATCTGGAAAGTTTCTGAGTCCCCTGCTTGCCCTCCTGATTATAAATACAAAACATAAACTATTTCCAAATCCAGAAAAATGTACCTGGCAGATCTCTCTGTGGACAAGGCTTACAGATTTGTATTGAAGAATACCCACACAGAAATTTAAATTTTTTAACACAGCAAATCTGATAAATTCACACTGACCATGGTAATTAAAAAATTCAGACTCAGTGATCAGCAAAAATAATTCATGGACACACAGAGCTGTCCTTGTCAATTAAGAATCAGGCAAATTGGTGGGCTCTCAGCAATGGTGACATTGACATTTATTTAACTGCACCCATTATATGTGGAGCAGATTTCTCAGGCCTTCAGCACTGGCCTAGCTAGACCTCTTCATGAATACAAAATTATTTTCATTAATGAACTAAACTAATCCCACCACAATTAATAACTAGCTTGTTTTCCTACCTGCAGGTAATGCAAACTTGCAGGTCATTAATTCCTCTCCCACTAGATAATGTCATTAACACATGCAATAAGCGCAGCAGAATGATGTTTTCCATTACTCTGTATTACTTCACTGATCATCACAACTAAAGATAAAGCTTTGAATTGGCAGCAAAGTCATTTCAGTTCACCCACCCCCAGCTAAACATTAATCAGTCTCTAACTTGGTCATCATATCAAAATAATTTTCCAGGAAAAACCTTTAAACTTGTTGACTGCTGAACAAATTGAACCGGGAAATAGCTTTTTGTATTTTTAAAGGAATAATTGATTCTATGGCTCTGTGGCTGCTGGTCAATACAACAGTAATTGGAATCATCATGACTAATGAACAGATCAATTTACAGGCCTTTCTAATTTGCATAAACATCTCATCTCACTTCTGGTGTGCTAGGCCAGGGTATTTCCCCCCTCTTGGGGGAATTAGTTGTTAAGCTACATCTGCAGTTCTTGTACGGCAGAGCGAAAAATCATATGTATGCTTTAGTTTATTAAAAGCATAATTTAACTTGCTATTAAGGTACTATTTTGAGTGTGTCTCTCTGATTACATAGTGAAACAAAAACCTCTTTTCTCATCTTGTGTGTATTATCAGTCTTGATTGCCATTTTTATATCAAGAAAGAAAGATTTTCAAAATACTTTCCACCTTCTTCTAATTCCCTTTTTGGAAGTGCCAGTTTGGACCTCTGGCATCTCACTGCTCACTTTTGGAAAAGCTGAAAACAAAGGCCAGTGTACTTTGTCCTTGTCAGAAAGAGACATTATCCCACCTTCTGCATATATCATGCGTTCCTCCTGCATCTTCTGAAACTCATATTTATTAGCAGACAAGTAATCTGTTCCTCAAAGGCTTTAATGCATTCCCTTGCCCTCGACTTGTACCTGCAAAGCAATTGTGATTCGAGTTGTGTCACTGTTAAATATGCCATTAATTACTTCAGGAAGACAATATACCACACTGTAAACATTTTATGTCATTAGGTAGTGCACTGAGGCTGTTTTTAATGCCATAACAGCTCTATTTATATACTATGTTGCATAATTAGCTACTAATGAGGCTCTAACTTTCACTGCTGTAAGGCCTAGATATCTGTTCCTCTTTCAATGAATTAATTTTTGCTGTCTCATTAACACACTAAAAAACCTGAAGATTGTATTTTAATTAAAAGCTAAACTACCTCTGTCTGGAGACATTAATAAACAGATACATTCCCAGGGAAACACAAGAACTTTGTCAGTCAAGAGGACAAATACCTTGCCAGAAGAGCAGCACAAAAAGATAACACAGTTCACTCTCTTATTTTCAAGGGCAGGCTCTTCTCTACTTTCTCCCTTTTTTTCCCCTTAATGTTCTCCTTTTGTATCTTCAGCAAGGCTGCTTACCCTCAGACTGACAAATTGCAAGCTAGATCCTAAGAAACAACAAGACTGTCTTAAAATCATGAGGTGTGAATGTATTTTGAGTCTTCCTGATGCTTGCTATTCCCATCAGTCTTCTCTATCACGTTTCCTGCCTTTTTTCTATAGCTGCAAGGGCTAAAAACACACCCTCAGAAACTCATCTAATTACATGACTTCACAAGCATTGCAATGAAATCATGAGCACTGACCACAGTGCTTCATTTCCTGACTTCTGCCAGCACTTCAAGCAATTAATTGAGTAACATTCTCAAATACTTCAAGCCATCAGGTAGAAACAGGGTTTGAAATGTGCTGGGGAAGGAACAGCATCCCACTAATCTTATCAACACACACACATAGGCAATTGATTGTACAGTGTTCCAGTGGCAGAAACAGAGACTCCGTTTTTTTTAAAAGACCTCATAAGGCAATACATAAATAAAATGGAAAATGCCATTCAGAACTAATGCTCCAAACTGTGATAAAGCACTCTGAAAACATGGATCCATTGCAAGCAAATAGCCCAGGAGTAGCACAGAATAAATAACAATTAACATAAGAGTGAAGGACCACACATGAAGGAAGCAGCACTTTTGAAACAATATATAAAGTTCTAGAAATATGCAGGAAGAAGTTCCCACAAGATCCTACAATTAAGTGCCAAAGAAGGGACTGCATTATTCTTACTGGAAATTCCTGATAGAAGCTGTAGCAGAGAAACACACCCGAGGGAAGATCATCATATAAAGATTTCTGGATTAACTGCCTGCTTCCCTTGCAAACGCGGGATTCTGAAATTGCTGTTCTGCCTCTCTTCTTGGGATAATTGGAAGTTCACTTAGTAGATGACACCAGACCCCTATACACTGCCAGGAGTTCTGGTTCTTAGTCTTAAATTCAGGTACTTCATTCCCATCTCCTTCATGTGAAGAGTTCCTTAATCTCTTATGAAGTGTTTTCCCAATATTAAACTAAGTGGCGGATATTAGGAATGCTTAGCAGCCTATTCTCCTTAAAGATGAAAATCCAAAGTAAGCCAACTTAATTAAGAATTAATTCCCTTTAAATCACAGCCCAAATTTCTCTCACTGATCCATTATTTGTGGCAAGAAATGATTTACAGGACACAGGGCAGATTAATTTAGGTGACAAAAGTGATTTTAACTCTCATCAGAGATATTCCATCATATTTTTAAAAAATTAACTTTTTAAGCTAAGTTTTGGCCTACCTACAAGGCTCTGTGTTTTGACTTCGATATTTCTTCACACAGAGCCCCAATGCCATTTTCATTCTAGTACGATCCCTTCTTTTTTCCTGCTATTTTGAAAAGAAAATGCATCACCTCCATAGGAACCTCTGAAAGTCTTCTGAGCTCAGCTGCTGGAAAAGTACTGGCTCCTTTAGAGCACTTTACATCATGACTCCGAATATCAGTAAGGTTCCAATGAATTAACACTGTTACTGCCCTTCAGTGGAATAACTCAACCCAAATACGGGGGTTTTTTCTGATGAATGAAAGATGATGCTGTTTAAGCAGCTGAATACACAAAGATGGCTACACAATTATGTGAGAACATTTTAACTTCCGGATACTACTTTTTAAATCTCTTCATTTGAGCTTCTGGATCTAGCAGTCAGAGGTAGTAGCACCAGCTAATACTTAAGCTTTTTTAAGAAATAAGTCTTTCTGACAAAAAGCAAATCATAAAAACAAAACCTATTATTTCATTATCCACTACAAAGGCTGAGCAAATAGTATTAGAGCAGCAAGCTGCTCTTTAGCAAAAGAACTTGAAAAAGTATTTGAATGTATTCCAGGTATCAGTATAGCAGGATATGAGACAGATAGTAGTCTTCAACCCAGACTTATGGAGAAGAAAGTGTCATTTGAGAGGATCTATGGCTTTACTCTTCAAACATTCTCTTGACTTATGTACCATATTGCACAAATCTGATCTATAACAAAGGCAACAAAATTGCTTTAGGAAGCATTTCCATCTCTCTTGCTGATGAGGATTATCTGTTTATAAATTACAGGATGAGTAGCTGACATATTTTAGCTAGTGCTTCTCGTAAATCCCAAGGAATCCTTTTCAATATACTACCAGATGATGATTTTTAAATGCTCAGGAGAGTTTTAATTTCAAACGTGTGTGTTTTAATGAGTCACAGGAACAAAGATGCAAGCAGGGTACTGCTTGTGAGGAAGAGCAGTTCAAAGAGCAACAGCTGCAAGAAAGCGTGGTTAGAAAAACTAGAAAACATTTGAAATATGGAACAAAATCTGCAATAAAAGCTAGGGCTCTGCATCCATTTGTAGGTCACCAATAAGTTTATCAAATGTTGATAAAGGAATATAAGCTGTTCTGAAATCAGCTGGTGAAATGCATCAGTTGAACCACTGTTTTCCAGTCCATGGTCCATGGACTCTTTGATGTCCATGGATTGTTTTGGGAGTCCTACGAAAGATTTTGCCTATAAAAACAAGCATTATTTGTCAAGAAACTAGAACTTGCTCCCCAGAACTCTTCAAGCAAACTGGCAGTAGATGGTTAGAATTCCCCACTGTCAGCTGTACAGCAGTCAATGCTGGAATAGCAAACTGCATGCAAAGAACCATTATCAGCACATACTTGAACAAAGAAGGATGGAGTTGGTATTTTTCACATGAGTAATTCTTATACTTGTCTCAATGTCATCTGATTGTGCTTGAAAAACGTCATTAATCAATGGGACTTCTTGTGTGAATAAGGAAAAGTCTCCTGAGAAGTTGAAGAATTAATTCCCTGATAATTAATTTTAATATACAATGGGAGCATTTCAAATGGCCTATTTACACAATTTTAATCTGAATAAAATAGAAAATGTCACCTCAATGCTAATACAATATTCCTGTAAATTATGCACATTTTTAAAGCTAATGAGGCTGCCATTATCTTATTAAAATTTGGCACAGCAGTTATTTTTAAGTTATCATTGTGACTTTTAAAATATTTTACAATTAAATTACTTTAATTCATTTGTATTACTTGTAGGCTTGTACAAAAACTATTTTTTTTATCGTACCTATTAGGATGAATGAAAGTACTATGCTTTATTACACATGTTCAATCGCATTCAAAAATATGGCTGCTTTCATTATCCACATCAATATGGATTCTTTCAATCCTGGTCTCAATGAGGGCAGAAACTAAATTTCAGTTGATTTCACTGAAACCAGGTCTAAATAATGAATCTATGCTGCTAGTAATAGGGATCAGGAATTACATTTAACACTATGTTTTTCAATAATATACTATGTATGGAATAAAATGATTGCAAATACATCACTTTTAATTTAGATTTAACTAGACAAACATAGGTCAGGCCTTAACTAGCATAATGAGACAACTCTTCATTTGAAGACTTGATCTTTCCCTTTATTTCAGTGCATATTGTCTGCATTTATAATCAGGAGTCCACAAACACAATAACAATATGTATTGCTGCTGGGCACCATAACAAAAGCAGTAAAAATTAATCACCTGGTGAACTCTGGTAATTAAAATTACACGTGTTCACACAATTGCCCTCTTCCCTGCACATCCCTGCAATACACTCTTGTTCCCTGTGTCCCAGCACAGACACCACCTGTATCAACCAGAATGTGCCTATCCAAGAACCTTTTCCATGACAGAAATACCATCTTCAGATGGCTGAAGATAACACAGATAATGTTACACTCTGCCATATCAAGACACCAAAGGCATATTCCCATTCTATTTACAACAGGGTAAATTAGCAGTAACTGCACAGTTGAGCTCTACCAGTGCTGGGAGTCACAACAAAATTTCTCCCACTGGGATTTTACACACAAATTCCTTTTGCTGGAGACAAATTTGGGGAAATATTGTATTCCTCTCACAGGCAAGTGATAGATTAGGCAGCCCCAAAGGATGCTCTGGCTCTGTCATGATGCTGCTCTGCTGTTGGCTTTCAGATTTAGGCACCTTCCTAGCGAAGACCTATGAGTGTCATTTGCTGCTACCAACACAGACAGTTGGAAAAGTCCCCTGAAAAATGGGGAGCTTTCAGTCACCAGAAAGACTGAAGCAGCAATTCAAGATTAATGTGCAACTAAGGGATAAAAAGACCTGCAATTAATCAGATGCGTCAGTAATTCCTAAACACTTTTTCCTTTCATTCTGCTTTCCTCAAGAATATGTAAATGAGACTTTAAAAATACACTTAATAATTTTTTCTTTGTAATGAAGATAAAAATTCTGCTGCTGAAATGGGAGCCAGTCTCATAAGGAAATGAAAATGCAGCTGGAAGGTGTGGTGGCATTTGTTGTCTGCTGTGTCACCATCTATTTATTAGCATGGCAGCTGCCACTAATCAAACTGAAGAAGAAAGCTGAGTGAAAAACATTTGTGGATTTCATCACTCTTAACATTTTGATAAGAACTCAGCTAAATCACTGTCCAGTAACTCTGTCTATAAAACAAGACTTACGGAGAGGCATATGGGTATAACACTAGATTAGGAAACTGGTAGAAGTGCTTTGCAGGCTTCATTAAACCTAAACAAGATACAACGTAGTGTACTGTAAATACAATACATTATTTCACAAGAAGAGGCTGGAGAAGTGGAGATTTTCTCCAAGACAGTATAAAAACATAAATGGAAATATTACCTTGCAAAATTAGGAACTGGAACACACTAAGCTGACAGATGTGAGCTCCAACATTCACACAGATGTCACGGTGAAAATGGGGTTTCTTTTCCAACACTAGCAAAGGTCATTACTAGGAGAATCCCTGAGACAAAACCCATAAAGTGACAACTGCCAACTGCTTATTTGCCTTTGAGGATTTCCAACACAACCTGCCACAACATCCTAACATCCCTGCGGTTTTCAGTTATGCCCCTGGAACAGCAGCAAAGCGCCAAACTCTAAAGCAGCATGAACCAGAGACACTTACCTGAAACAGCTGCTCTTCTGGCCCCCAGCTGAATCTGGTTTTGGTGGGAAAGGCTATTGTAGTCAGCAACAAGACAGTAACAATTAACCATGTTAAGGATCGCAGAACAAAATATCTGACTCTGTGTTTTGCTAGCCAAATAGCGCACTCTTGCCTGGGGACAAGTGGAGAAGCTTGGCCCATCCCCATTTTTCTGGATGGAACAAAACAATTCTGTCAATGGCTCTGTGTCTTACTCCCATCAGGGAGCCGTATTTTGTTGTACCAGCAGTGCAAACACCTCCCGAGCAGTTCCAGAAAATCACCTGGTGAATACACAGCAACCCAGACCGGGCATTAACCGGCTCTCATGCAGCGCAAGTCCTCTCCTTAAACCCTTAAGGAGCTGACCAAATGCTCACACCCCATTAAGGAATTTCTTGAATAAAGATCTAGGACAAGAAGCACATTTCTTCATTATCTTCCAAGAACTTGGAATAAACTGCTCCTGTTTGCCAGTGGGTTATGATTCCTGCAGGCTGCCCCTCCCCCAAAAAACCCTATCTCTCCATGTAGTATGAATTATTTTGATGATCTAGTGGGACATGTAAAATGTGGAACATTTCTGCAGATAAACAAGTAAAAGTACTTCATAGGTTAGGAGAAAAAGAAATTCATTTCTGCAGGTGATACAGACTCTCAGAATGAGAAAGACAATTATTTTTTACAGAGTTTCTCTCTGCAGTTTCAGAAGTAGAACAGAAGGAATTTTTCTACTGTGGTATGAGGATGCTCTTCTTATATCATTATCTCGAGCTTATTTCCTCATTTGGATAAGTTACTTTTCTATTACAGACTCTTCGAAAATGGAATTAAGATGAGCAAATATATATTATGAAATCAATGATAGTCTTTATTACATTTTTCAATGGCGGAGAACAGCATTATTTTATTTACCTTGTCTGTATCCTTACACTAACTTACTTGAAAAGGAAGGGAGGGAGGGAGGGAGGGAGGGAGGGAGGGAAGGAAGGGAGGGAAGGAAGGAAGGAAGGAAGGAAGGAAGGAAGGAAGGAAGGAAGGAAGGAAGGAAGGAAGGAAGGAAGGAAGGAAGGAAGGAAGGAAGGAAGGAAGGAAGGAAGGAAGGAAGGAAGGAAGGAAGGAAGGAAGGAAGGAAGGAAGGAAGGAAGAAGTAGGGAGTGACACATTTTTCTTGCTTCCCTAATAAAAACTGTGAATCTCCTACTAAGAGTAACACCTGTTTTTCCAGAGACTTCTGGTGTGATTTTTGCTATTAGTCCTTTTAGGATGAAATCCACAATAAGTGGCACACACATGAACTGATTTGTAGCTGACATTTAGATACTCAGCACCAAAATGACAATCCCCAGTCAGCTCAGTTCATATGAATCTGCTAAACAACAGTGACCTGGAGGAACTGACCCACACATCGAAGGGGATTTATTACATGCTCCACCTTTTCACAACAAAGTGCAATCCCCTGATGTATACCTCCAATTGATTTTTCTCTGACAGGACACAAATGATATTAATGGACTCAAGTAAATTTCAGCCCTACTATATTAGACTGTCCTACACAATTATTCTGAATAACCTTTATTTTACATGCACCAGGTAATTTATGAAAAGTCCTCATGCATATCCTTCAAGGTATTCAAGTGCTGCTGAGAGGGGCTTCACTTCTTAAATTATGGGAATATAAATAATTTTTTCTGTCTTCTCATAGGATCCTTCTTACCAAATTAAAACAGACATAAATCTACATTGCTGACTCATCTCTATGGCTTGTACTAATTCAGATTTCATTTACATGCATGAGTGGTCATATACTTTACTATAAAGTCTTTTGCAGTAAACACCATCCATATCAGAAACTTTTTAAAAACGAAAAAAAATTAGAACTGGATTTCTGTCTGTGATTGGGAATATTAATTCATCAGGTTAATATCCATTTACTCAGGAGTCTAAAACTAATTTTGTAACTACTGCTCTGTGTTTCGTGGGGTCATTGTAGGACAGAGGGCTGTAGAATGTTCACTCAAGTTAACCTATGCTGGGACCTTGGAAAGGTGCAGTTGTAAATACTGATCAGCTGTAAACACTGATCAACACAATTACACACACAATGGCTTGGCTCCTAATGACTTACCTCAAACCTCATCTTCTAACTCAGCAGTACTTTTGGGAAGACTCCAACCAGCTTCCGTTCACCAGAGAAAGCAGTCCATAGTAAACTCGTTGGCAAAATAGATAATGCTTGGCCAATAATGTCACAGTATGATCAGCAGGGGAAAAGGGTGCTGATTTTCCCAGGAGAAACACAATGAAGGAGTCTTTCTCTGAAACACCTCCGTCTGTCATCCCAAAACCACAAACACCATAGAAAAAGATTAAATGAAGTGCAAAGAGAGGAAGAATTATTCAGGCAGACATTATTTTCCATAATGGCAGACATCTTCCTTACCCTTTGTTCAATGGTCTTAATAGATACTGTTTGCTGAACTGGACTTCCACACTACTCTGGATTTGTGGTTTCACTAGAACAACTAAGTCCTGGAGGATAAATGCATTTACTGAATTGAAAGGTAAGTGGTGATCTGAACTGAATCGATGTTAAATCAGCTGATAATATCCTGGGCCTCCAAATAAAGAATTCATATAATATTGGTGAAGGCAGGTTTTCATTAAAATCTTTTTAGAATAAGTTCTTAGCGAAATTCAAGTTTTGCACAATTTGTAGAACTGGTCTTCTATAAATTACACCTTTAGCACTGACTTTAAAATATGCCTGTAGTATTTTTTTTGTTTTCACACTGTGAAATCTTCCAAGAAATCATAAACGGATTATCACTCAGCAAATGTACTGATAACAAATCTGACCTGTCTGAAAGTCTAGAGACAGGTTGCCATGGCCAGCTCTAAAGGACGGCAAAAAAAGGAGGCAGAAGCAAAGGAGTCGAAAAGGAGGAGCTTTTCCTACCCGAGAAGAATCACAGCAGGAGAGGCAGCACCCTGCAGAAAGCACCCTGCAATAAATTGAAGGCATACCTGCGGCTTACCATCCCTGTTTCGAAGGTCTACTTTGATCTCCATCTGATGTACAGATCTTAAGGAAGGGTGTATTTAGCTGCTGCCTTTGTAACACGGGACATGAATGCAGCAGCTCCCCACAGAGACAGGTTCTCGGAGTTTTGCAAGTGTTTGGGGCCTGACCAGCTGGAAGGGTTTCCTCTCCCCGTGGCAAGATTTTCATGTGGGAAAACCAGAGAAGATAATTCACTTAAGAATAGCTGCTGGTTGGAGTGTCTCCCTTGGAGGTGTACTCTGTGAGAAGCTGTGAGTATAAATAAGCTCCTGTGCCTCTGTGGGCACTAAGCCTCCAGCCTTTACAACCCATCTGTCCCTTCCAGAAGCCAGCACAATTTTAGGAAATCTGTGTGGCAAAAGCCTGCAAGGTGACTCCTGTCCTCTCTCATCTCTCTGTTCCTTCTTCCAGCCCAGCTAGATTTTCCCCATCTAATCTAATAATCTACAAATACACACTATTTTTTGATTTTTCCCCCCAGAGAATTTAGTTCTCAGCCTCAGAGTGACAGCTGATCTCTAAACCTGCCCTTTGTTACCTGAGAAAAGGCCAGTCTGATACCTGGTCTGGCTTCCTGCTGTGAAGAGGATCTCGGTGAAGCAGAAAGGAAAGAGCATCTGAACCTCTTTATGTGGTAGTGAATTTTGGGCTGGGCAGAACCAAGTGACCCTAGTGTAACTCAAAAGCAGCCTCAGAGTTGCTCTTAATCTCAGGCAGCTGTGGAAAATGTCCACATGCTGGCTTGGATTTTCATAAATAAATGAAGCACAAAATGCTTTACACACAGAAATGAGCCAAAGGTCTCAGGATTTATCAGGTAATTAATCCTGTCATTGATTTCTGTGCCTGATTTCCCAGTCTGAAAGCAGCTCCCTTATTTCCCACCCAGATGTGGAGTTGGGCAGTCCATGCTGGCTCTAGGAAACACTCTGAGCCTGCTTCCCCTCTGCCCAACACTCCAAATTTCTAAACAAAACTCCAGTGCTCATTTGAAATCAGAGCCTGCCTTTGGGATGAGGTTCTGTGGATCCTGTACGGGGTGCTGAACATTTCTGAGTGATGAAGTGTCCTTGGCAAAGCCAACTTTTGTATCACTGAGTATCAACTGATTTTCCATAGAACTTCATTTGTTCCCTGTCTAATTCTGCATAGCAAGAGCAGTTTTAAACAACCTATTGCAACCACTTCTCTACTTGCTTGCCTTTCATTTTCTCCAGAAACTAAATACAGCAGCATATTTTTAATGTTTATTATAGAACAAATGTGACGTATTCTGACATAAAAATATTTTGAGCCCTGCTGTTATATGTACAATGGTATAATAGATAATCCAAATTCAGACAGTAAATGTGATGCCAGAGAACATCGAAATACATATTTTATCGCAAGAAACTTGTGCTCTTCAGACGTAGCTTTGATTTAGTATCTGTTTGGGCATTGTAGCTCAGTTGAATTAACTTTTAGTCAGGAAGATGAGTAATAAGGATTTAATATATATGGTTTTCAAACTGGAAATTAGTTATCTGACTGGTTTTCACTTAGAATTATGTAAAAGTACTGAAATTCTTAAATTATTAGTCTAGCAAACAGTACCTTCATCAATTTATATTTCTTCTTCACTTTTCTTTCTTTTAATAGATTACCAGAACTGTATAAATTGATACAGTTCATACTTCTTTGACTGAGCTTTTAGACTGAGGGAAAAGAGGTAACCATTTATCATGTAAATGTAGGGGGAAAATTCCTTTCACAAATTAGGATCTCTTCACAGATCTGATCTGATTTGTACAGTTGCTGAAATCAGGTACTTTTGAGAAGATACCAAAATTCAAGCATTGTTGGAGGTTGGGGGGGGGAAGTGGAATTTTTCCCATTCTGTTGCTAGGCAAGTAACGATCGGTACTTAGAGGACATTTTACTCTCACAAAAGAGACAAAGACTTTTTGGCTGGGCGGGCACGGGAACAAGAGATAGCAAGACTTGATAACGACACACGGACTCGCTCACAAGTCTCGGAGGAGACAGCAGTGGAAGGAACGGCTCTCCGTTTTTTTGGCTGCGACTGCAGGAAAAGAAAAGCCCGTCTTTGCACTAGTTTTTCTCTACCTGGTGGGTGAGTTCTCGGGGCACGGGACTCCAATCATCTCTTCCCCTCCGGGAGGGTGCATCTCCCAGCTGCACTGCAGCGGAACGGGACCCCCGCCTGCCACCACCCCGCGCCCTGCCTGCTGCCCCGCACCCTGCCTGCCCCAACTGCGGAGTTTCCTGCCGCCTCCTCTGCTGGCTGGCCCGGGTGGGCTGACCCGGCCGCTCCATCTCCCAGCTCTGGGCTCTCTGCTGCGCCCCCCGTCCAGCTGCGCTCCACCCTGCTCCAGCCCGTCGGCCATTACGCGCGACACAGATCCAACCTCGCGCCACAGCGCCATCTGCAGCTTCCCGGGAGTCATCGCACCTGCCCTGCTGGTCTAGGAGCCCAACAGCGCCCCTGCTGGCCGTGACCGTGACTGCACCAACCGAGAACGTGCCTGACAGTCCAGGGACATTTGCCACCGAGTTTTTTTGGTTTTGTTTACTGGGTTTTTTTTACCTTGTTTACTGTTTTTTGTTACTGATTGTTTACCTCAGTATAGATACTAGTAAAAAAACTCTTATTCCTTTTCCCATACCTTTGCCTGAGAGCCCTTGATTCTAAAGTTATAATAATTTGGAGGGAAGGGGATTCACATTCTCTGTTCTAAGGAAGGTTCCCACCTTCCTAAACAGACACCTGTCTATCAAACGAAGACAAGCATGCATATCAAAAAGAATGAATCATGTATTTCTTTCAGAGTGGAATTCCTTGGCATGTTGTGTTCCAATAAAATCTGCTAAGACACATTTGGGACAGGGAGATAATGGATGAAACCTACGGTGATCACTGGAAAACCTCAATTAAATAAGAACAGTTTCATATTGGAGCAACACATTTCTAATTTGAGATTACTTTCTTAATAACCTTGACTAAATATTACAGACTGTGACGTGGACATCCTCAAATATTTGCCGGTAATATGAACAGGAGACTGTGCACATTGGAGAGGCTGAATCCATGCAAGATACTTTTTATTAAAAGCACAGGTGTAATCTACATTCCCCATGGCTGCAAAGCAGAAATTTAGAGAAGTTAATGTAAGTAAGGGTGAGGAGATCCATTTTGGCAATGCGAACCCTGTGAATAGTGCTGCTAGAGAGCACTGTGCACGTATATCTGAGCTTTGCACAATCAGTTCACTGCCAAACACTGTTATGACCTGAGGAGAAGGAGCCCCGTGGTCCATCTTGTCCCTGTGATGGACGAATGCATGTAGAGGAACAAGAAAGTGAGAGCCAACAGCCCCAGAGTAGCATTCATCCCACATTCAAGCACAGCTCTACTCTGCATTCCATGCCTTTTTATGTAACTAAGCTGCCGCCGGTGTAAATCCATAGACATGGGTTGATTCCCTCAGTAACTGAAATAAATGGCTATTCATTTTTAGTCCTGCTAATGCTACAAAGCTTATGGAGTCCTAGACAAGGGGGCTGGTTTCAATTTTGGCTTACCAGCGTTGGCATCAACTCAGCTCTCCCTGCAAAATCTTCATGACTGATGAGGCAGAAAGCAGAAAAGGCAGAGCTTTGGCTTTCAGACCACTGACAGAGCCTCCAAAGGTTTCCTCTCTTTCGTTTACTACAATTAAAAATATATTAAAACAAAGTGACTGTAAGCAACATACATGCAAGCACAAACCAGTTTTATGCTCCATAAAGGCAGAATCACACTCTGAGATGAAGCACTGAAACATGAAACTGGTCTCATCCCACAGTCTATGCAGTTTAGAGATGTGTTTTAGAGAGTACTCTCCACCCCACCGATAGCATTTCTGACATGGCAAGAACTGCCAAAGCCTGCTTTCCTGCTTCTGCTCTCTCTCTCTACTGTGTCTGAAAGCACTTTTAGGATTTAACTGACCTAAAAATGGCTTCTGCCTGTTACTGAAAATGCAAAAAAGGTTCTACTAAAAACAGCACTTAGGGAGAAATTAGGATTAAAGAGCCACAAGTACTTAAACTGTGTAAAACTGAGTGATGTCAAGCTGGCTGCAATGACAGAGCTCAAGAGTGATCTAATGGATGCTTTCTGCTGTTTCAAGTGAAGCATTTAAACATTTTAATATAATGCTGTTTAACATGCATATTCTATGCCACTTTAACTCAAGCTACAGTAGCGGTTTGATAAATTTCCTATTTCTGATTGGCACATAGCAAACGATCTCCCACACCTTTGTGAGTTGAGTCCTGTAAATTTAACAGCTTTTTTTTTTTTTTTTTTTTTTTGCACCACGTATCCTGCAACATTTTTGTGTTGGAAAACCTGAACTTATAAAATCAGCATCTCTCAAATTTTTGCTGTAGCCTGCAGCCAGACCATGACACATGGCATGTTTGAAGGCCTAAAATTCGCAGCTTTAAAATTTCTCTGACTGGAATAATTAGATACCATCTTTTATGCCTGCTACAATGTTTTGCACATAAATTACTTATAAACCACTGTGAGAATCAAAAAAGAATTTGACAGGGAAAAATAGGTATTAACTTCTATGAGTAACTTAGGCTTGTCAAAACTATAAATTGTTGCCTTTTTTCTTTTCATGATTTGTGACACAAGAATGGATTACATCTGCACTATTTTCTACTTTGGTTATGATTTTTGTCATTCAAATGAAGGCAGAGCAAGAAAGAATGAAAATAAATTATTATGGCTCAATGTAAACTATTTGCATGATAGTCTTAAAAAGGAAATTAATAGAAAAATATATGCTCAAATTTCAATTCTAATAATGAGAATTGTCGCCTTAATGGGAAAATCGGGTAAAATTAACTAAAGTATATCTAGTTCTGGTACAATTGTCTAATTCTCCATGCTGCAACATCTGCGAGCAACTAAAATATGATGACCTTGAAGTTCTAAAAACAATTACTAGAATTTTTACCTTTCTTCTCCATTGTTACAGTTAACTGTCACTACAATTAATTTACCTGGTGTCATTTTCCTGTCCAGTTATAATTCCTGTCACAGAAATGAAGAATTTGAAACCTTTTCCAGGCAATTTTTAACATTCTGCATTTGGTTCCATTGCTAATTCTATCTCCACATTCATCTACAGGCACAATCTCTGAATGCATATGTAAGGGTTCACTGAGTCAACTAAATGAAATATGGAATATTAACAAGATGAAACTTCTTTTTCCTTGCTGAATGGTGTGTTCCTACATATCACTAGGAGACATCCCAATTCTTATAAATCACACTGTACCATGCATGAGAAAGGGGAATGACTCAGTAGGAAAGTAAAAATACCATTGGTGTGCTCTTAAAGTAATGTTAGAATCATTCTTAGATGCCTACAGGCGTGGTTGGACTGTGATATGCATGTGTATTTCACCAGTTTGGAAGAGATTATATCAATATACTCTATTTTAACAATAGAATTACGTACTCCAGATAACTCTGCATGCCAGTTCTAAGCCTTACTCCAAATTCCATCATAAACCCATCATTCCATGAATTCTGTTGTACAGACAAGGGTCAGCAAACTCACTGTGCGAGTCACACAGCCTGTTAAGATTTCCTCAAGGGACTTCTTGTCAAGTACTGTGAAGTTTCAGGAGCAGGCTCACAGTCTTTTGATTTGCCAGTGAATTTGTCCTTCAGCTAAACCTCTCCTTGCAAAGAGGTTTCTTGCAGGACAGAGCTGCCCCGTGCCCCTTTTGGTTTTGCAGAAGGTCTAAGTCTCTCAAGCACAGAATTAGTAACAGACTGTAAGGAAATACCTCATCCCAGTTCCCATCCCTTTTCCCTCCAACACATATTATCAGGTATGAAACATGAGGCAAACACAAGCTGAAACACCGGGAAATGCAAAATATGGGCAGCGCGTGCTACTCTAAATTCAGATTGAACTGCCCGGGGCCAAACTCTTGGAGAGGTTTGTGCTCAGCTCTGCACAGGCAGCAGTCAATGCTCAGATAAATAGGCAGGCAGGCAGTGCTCAGTTTCCTTCCCTTTGTTTAATGTGTGCCCTCGGGCTCCCTTTATTCAGCGCTATCCTGTCCTGAAGACAGACCCCGAATGTCAGCGTGATTCATGTCCACTCAGGCACTTAAACAAACAAGGAGTAATACATTGACTGCTGGGAAAAAACGTCATTTTAGCCCAGGATTTTTAAAATGGAAAGCTTCCATGAGAATTAAGTTGCTTGAAGAGATTTTCTCCTATTTTAGGATGTTACCAATCTCTTGTGTGGAAGAGGGACATTTTAAACAATGTTCATTTTTTGCTTCATTGGTAACTTTGGTATAAGGGATCTGTGCAATGGCACAACAACCACACGGGTCCTAAACCCCACACAATTCTGAAATTACAAAACTTTATTGACTCATTTTAGTATTTTCCCACCATCCCTCTTTACAGAGGTGCAAAACACAGAACGTGTAAGAATTCAATCAAGCAACAAGGTGTCATTTGTATCACAAAACAGATTTTGTAGATGTTTGTAAAGGTTTCAATATTGTTATTTTTCTACTTAAAATGCTTCTGGGTTTATGTCTAACATGAGATGTTGCTTCAATGCTGCCAATAAAGCAGAGAAGCACTTGCAGTATCTCTGCAGCATTATGAACTTTTATATGTATGCAGATCCATCCATCCAGTCACCTACAAACCTGATGTAACAACTGTCTGTCATTTCTCACTCTATCAGAGCTTCATTATTTATTCAAAGCCATTTTACAAAACTATTTTCTACTTTTACTAGATGGGTAACTGCAGAAGGTAAACAATATGAATTTAACTTTTTTTTTTCTAACAGAAATAACATACTGTTGGGCTGCAACCTAGAAAAAAGAGATTAACTGATATTTGAGATTCACCTGTAATTCTATTTCTCTTCTTAGCAAGGACAGAACAGAGAACCATGGGCTGGGAAGCTTGCCTTTCTTTTCCATTCCTATATATTACCTCTGCAGTTTAAACAAGAGTATAGTGGTTAAAAACCACAGCATAGTAGCTCTGGAATATGGTATTGCATCTGGACACCATTGATTTTCAAGATGTGCCATCTACATGACTGACTTTGGATCTAGTCTGGGGAGAAGCCAGGATTTCCAACACTATCCATTTAAAATTTGGTTATTTTTCTCTTCCTTTGTTTATAAAATCATGTAGACTTATGGGAAGAAAAAGCTGTTCTGAATGTGATGTGTTTATAATCAACAAGATGGTCTGGAGAGATTTGGACTTTCAGACATTTGGATTGAATTTCAGCTATGTCTCAGCACAATAATTGATTATCACAAAAATAATTCTACCTTCAGCTCAAGTCTATCAGACCAGACAATTCCAAATGTTTTTAAAAGTCAGGCTATTTTAACCACTTTGCAAAATGCCAGTTTACCAGATGGAGAAAGAAAACCCTAGCAAGAAAATAATGGGATTATTATGTTACTTTAAGCCGTGGAAGTTTTGTCACAGATAAAAACATCTGTTGTGTCTATGTGTGTGCATATATTTAACAAAAAAAGATGGCATGTCTGTGTGCATATGTGTACGTGCCTGTGTACAGTCTAGCACCTGAAGGCTTTTCATTTGAAAAGCTATTTCAGAAAAAACTCTTTTTTTTTCATGTTCATATAGATTTTGCTGATGTCCCTATGGAAAAAAAATATAAAAGTGGGACAGAATTTCTGCTAACACATGAATTAATGAAGTCTAGTCTCTCATGGGTGTAGTCTACTGGTTCCTTATGTCGGAGTCAAGAAGGTCTGGCTAACATCTTCCCAGCTGTTGGAGAATAAAAAGGGATCTCTCTCAACCAAGAGGGAAAGAACAGCCTGTGGCATGACAGTGGGGTCACACAGACAGACAGACACACAGACAGACAGACTCCTTCTCTTCCCTGCCCTCCCTTTTGTTCCTCCATCTCCTCTGTCATTTCCCATGTGATTGTGCAAGTCTAACTTCCATAGGAAACCATGCAAAAAAGTCTGTCAAAACATAAATATCGAGACTTATCCTTCCCTTGTGGGAACATCACTGTACAGCTTAATGAACTGCTGGAAGGCAGTGAGGTGGCGTCATTTTCTGTTCCACAGAAGAAAGAATAAACATCACAAGCACCATTTTTTCTTCTTTTTCCCCCCACCAGCAACTCTGGAGTGAGAACATGCATGCAAAGTAGTTCATTTAATGGTGAGAGACATCATCATGATCAAGGGGAAATAAAGCCTTGGAGTTGCAATCTGGGGACAAACATTTTCCCTTCCTCTCAACAGCACAGCTGTGCTTGTGCTGGAAGCCAAGCCCTGCCAGGGCAGGGGCTTGGGCAGAAACCCTGGCACGCAGTTTCCTCTGCTCTTACACTGGGGCAGTGCCCACAGCTGGATTTTGGCTTCTCAGGATATTCCAGAGACCATTCCCATCAGGCGGCCTTGGGACAGCCTTCCTGACTGTGAGGTTAAGAGAGTTCAGTTCCAAGAGCTCATGGGATGCTGTGCTTTTTGCCTTCTTGGTACCAAGCAGCCTGAAATAATTTTTTATTTTAGAAGTACAAATGCAGGCTGCAAGTTCAGCTCCTAGGGCTGACACATTGTGAGAAAGGCCTCTTCTACCACAGGTCAAGTAAAGCAGTTTGTTCTGTACTGAATTAGTTTTCAGAATGTTATTTTAAGCAATAGATGCACTGCTAAGATTTGAAGCTCTCCTGATACAGAGGCAAGAAGACCCAAACCTGTGTCAATCAGGCACATGTATTGAATCTCCTACTTATCTGAAATACCACTCTTAAATATCATCTTGAACCCCAGCCTCAGCCAAAATTTCAGATGGTAGCTTCCCCTTCAATGGGACTCTTTCTATTTCTTCATCATGAAATGTGCCAAACTGCACACCCTTCTAAAGTCAGTCAGCGTATTTCATGGGATTTAAGCGGCTGCATGTAAGATTTGTAATTTTTGGAGTAGCACAGGTATGTTAGCTCTCCCAGACTGTTATGCAGTTTATTTCAAGGGAGCTGGGATCTGTTTGGGTAGAATTGCAAATTAGTTGGTGGGTCTTAATTCCACATTGAATCCAGCAAAGCCAGCTCAAAAACGTAGCCGGTGAGGATTGCTTCACACAGACTCAAAAGGGATATACTGTGTGTGGTATTAATCAAATGGCCACCCCAACCCTGGATAAAGCAGGTGATTGTAAAAAAAGCCACTGGCAACACAAGAAACCAGCCACAACTCTGGTCCAAACTGCATCTCCACAGAGAAGACTGAGCCAAAAGTCAGATTCTGTTGTCAGCACCTCTACAGGACTTCAGAAGTGACTGCAGTTTAAAGAGATTTTACAGAGACTAGATCACAAAATTAATGATCATCAGATCATTTTAAACATCATTTATTTTATTTGTGGTTGTTGTTGGGGATTTGTTGGCTTTTTGGTTCTCTTTTTTTGTGTGTGTCTGTATTTAAGAGCTCACAGGTGCCAACATGGGGGAAAGAAATAGCACTATGGAAATTCTGGAAATGGCAGAGCCATTTTCAGTGTGACTCGGGACAAATGCAGTCCTCAGGATCAGGCACAGATGCCAAGACCCCTACAGAGTGAATAATATTGAAATTAATTCACTGAATTTCCACTTTTAGCAGCAAAATACAGCAACTTAATACCAGTGGATACCACTGATACTATTTTGCCTCTTATTTGTGAAAATCCGTGAAGGAGGTGGGAAACAGAATATACATCCCAATCTAATTTCTACAGTTCAAATAGACATGGGCAATTAGTTGTGTGTATGTCTACAACCACTACAAAATTCTACAGAAAGAATCTCAACGTTTCTCCTGACCAGTACTATTCACATTATAGAGCTATTAAAACATTATCATGTTCTCCACACATGAATCTTTTAATGTGTGTTCTCTGGGGAAATTGAAGGAAAACCACGATGAACAATAACCCGGGTTTAATGAAAATAATACTGCAGATGTAGATTGACCTGATGTTAGTCATGTTCTATACATGTGAGAAGCATTAGAAACAATCAATATGGATTCATATATCTAAATTGATAAATTCAAATTTCCAGCACTTTCCTGCACACACTAAGCCAAAGCTGTTTTGGAACACAAAATGGAATAGGCAAGAAGAGAGGCCTTTTCAATTCCTAAATAATGCAGTATAAAAGTAGTAAGAACAATTTTAAAATGAGAATAAATTCATTTTAAAGACTGATATTTCTAGTGTTTTGCCATTAGTATCCAAATCCTGAAAATAAGAAGTAGTAGAAGTTTGGATGCAGGATCTAAAAATACAGTACCATGTTACTGCAACAGGAGGCTGAAAAGGTATAGATTAGTGCTGAAATAAGAGAAACAATTTAAGGAATATTTTTACTTGATCTGATTTGCCAAGAACACTACAGAAATTCAGATTAGGTATCAGGAACTCAGGGGAAAGACACCTCTTTAATCTACACTCACACCTGCCCTCTTGCTTTCACAAACTAGTTGTTCATGTGGAAAATTCTTAAAGACTTATTCCAATATCCTGGTCACGACTCAAACAGACTTCGTAAGAATTTGGATCCATATAGATTTTGATTTTGCAACCACAGCAGCAGCATCAGGAAGCTCTGCTTTTTCAACTGAAATTATAGGAGTTTAAACATCCCCTTTGCAAATAGTCTCCAAAGGTATGGAGGATGCTTTTAATTAAGAGCTCTAAAACTGAGTACCAACCAACACACCCGAGTCTTAGACTGATCAGGAAATGACGCTTGGATCTCTGTTTACATCAGTTCTGTCCTTCCCTTCTGCCTCTCTTGTCCTGTACTCACCCACAATGTTCCTCAGCTAATGCTGCATGCTGAAGTGTGCAGAAAGGCAAAATGTGTTCCAGTGGAATTCAGTAAAAAAGCTGTTCCCCTGCATTAAGCCACCAGTATTAACCTTCTCCAATTCTTTTAATGTCCTGTTCTTTGATTAAGGATTTTTTAAATTGCAGTATAATATTAAATGCCCCCCATCTGTTCAGGAGACTACTGCCATTCTTCAGTGGCATGAATAAACTGAAAAGGATTTGCTCTGTAAGTGTCTTTTGGGAGTTTGCTGCTGTTGGCTGATGCTTTCATCACAACCACTTTATAAATATAACCAATTGTATGTGTCAATTGGCAAGAGATAAAAGAATGGCACTGATTGAACCCTATGGATAATGTCTGAATTTGCTGGAATGAGATAGACTGTTTGGTCTGTTTCCCAGAAAAATCCTTCCATTAGTGATATTGTGATAATTTCCATGATTATAAGGAATTCATTTTGTTAAGGCAGTAAAAACACCCCCCCAGAGCTTTATTTATTGTGTGCTCTAATTTTGTTATTTCAGTTTAACACATTTATGTTCCAAGTGTAATAGTGTTTTGAATTCATGCTCAGCTTACATCATAAAAATTCATTTGCTAAGATGGCTTTCTTTTAGTATCTAGTGTCTTCTAAAAGGACAAATATAGCTCTGGCACTTTACTTCTCTAATCATGTTATTAAAATATATTAAAAAACCCTTTAGAGATTAATGTGATCTAGTTGTTCAGATATGATTAGAGTTCTTACCACCTAAAACCTCCATTAAAAATCCAGATAATGAAGGAGAATAATGACAGCTCCCCATAAATCTAGTTTGATATCTGAAACTTACACAAAAAAGGAAGAATCCATCATTAAGGAGCAACAAGAAAAAAACATTATTTTCACAGTACCTCATGTATCAATTCAAAAGATAAAAACCTATTGGGATTACAGGACCCAACAATTTAAAGCCTCAAACTCTATGCATGGACTTCCCTTCAGTGTGGAACTGAAGCTCATAAGTGGCACTGTCCCACGGACACTGAAGCAAATCGGTGAATGCAGCCCACCTCTGCACTCCCCCAGTCAGATTTGGTAAGCTTGCTGTAAACTCCTTGTTGTGGTTGGGCTAGAATTCAACGTGAAGATGAAGTGGAACACCAGAACCATCTTTTCTCCTCAAATCTGTGCCCCTTGCTGACCCTGTGTGGTGTCCCTGGCCTTGCTGGATGCACACACTGATGCCCCAGCCTACCCCCGCTCCATGCACTAATATCACTGCTCTCCCTCTCACCTCGAAGCTCACTGTTCACACAAACTGCATGAGGCCCCTTTCCCTCCACACCAGCCAAAATCCAGCTGGGAATAGAAGCTCCTCCTGACAGTCCACAATGACCTTCTCCTTTCCAGGCTCTGGTCCATTACTAGATTTCCATATCCTCTGACCTATCCCTCACCCTTAATGTTTTTCTACCTTTTTTTATATTTCTTTTCATTCTTCTGCTAGCCTGACTTCTCTCATCCCACCTTTTGCTTCTTATTCTGTCCATGGCCTGACTGTTCCTTCAACTCTTCCTTGGCAGAACCCAGCTCATTCCCTCTCCAGTTTTCACTAAGGTTCCTCATTAGGCTCAATCTTTGACTGAGCACCTTCTCCCTCTGCACCAATAGCACCTGTAATGACTTTAGCCAAAGTTTTGCAGGAGGACGTCAATTCTGACAATTCTAATTCATGGAGTTCATTTTTGATGTTATAAATGAACGATTAAAGTTGAAATTTGGAAACCAAGCAGTTGGTTCAGGCAAAAGCTGTTATTCCTTCAGAGCAGAGCAAACAACAAACTTAATACAAAAAATCAGATTTTTCTTCCCCAGATGATGTTATCTATGACCCCAAGGAAGACCTTTTGAAAGGTGAATGAGTTATATGAGATTAAGGTGTCTTGAAGACATCAGTGTCCTCATGAATTCCTGCAGGAAACAACAATATAGTAGGGAAATGATACTATGAATAAAGAAGCTGAGTGAAGTCCAGCTTCAAAGGGATCAGAGGTGAAGTATAAAGGTGTCCATTTAAAAGGGAATTTGAAACATTGAAATGTTTAGCTCATCTAGCTAAATATATTATAGACATCTTAGCATTATTTTTATAATAGCAGAACCGTATTTAGCTAATGCACTCACAAATGGAACTAATTAAGCTGTATTAAAAGTGTTTTATTTATAATTGGTAAGTCTCCATTTCCTGCAGATCAGACTAATGAGGCAAGTACTTAATTTTTGATGATATTTTTTAAGAGTTTGCATAAACTGGCACAACTACTCAAACTTTATACTCAGTTGGAAGATCTAGACCACTCTGGATAATAATTTAGAGAGGTGATACGGTAGGTGAGGGGGGGCAAGCCAGCCTTTACCACCTCATTGCTGATCATACAGGCAGGTAAAACTAAGTTCTATTTTCACAGTTCCGTGGCTACAATCTACCAAAAGTCTGCCCAGACAAAAAGCTAAGTAAACTTTCAGAGAGAAATGGAAACCAAATTTTTCCTTATACCTTACTATTTATAATGCTCCTCTTCATCTCTTGAATCCGGTAGAATTTTTTAAATCACAGCACACATGCCATTGCTTACTTACTAACCCAAACCCTCACCTGGAGTCTTAGTACTACAAGTGAAACAAAAAATATTAGCTGAAAGTAACTACTTTGGAGCATTTTGTGGAAAAAAAATGGATCTAGAGAAGAGAGAAAATCTTCAAGACCCTGGTTCTTTAATCATCAAAGTCTCAAGTTTGTATCTGTACAGAATCTGCAGTCAAATCAGTTCTACTGCACAGAGTGACTCTAGGGAATGCCATGTTCTGCTCTCACACTTTTGGGACAAAAACATGATAATGCATGTAGTTACATGAATGACTGAGTTACAAGGAGCAGAAAGTGGGTGACGATGGGCAATACCATCTTCTGCCCATTTCTGATATCCCAGGCCACTGGGAAGGAAGTGAGACGCTTCTTTTTCCAAACTGCTCTTTCTGTCCGTAAACACAGGGGAAGCAGAAAAGGCTCAGAAAATGAACGTGAGCCATTCTAACTCCCTGGCAGCACACACCTGATGTTCAAATCTGTCTCTAGCCCACACCACCTGTTCACTGAGCTGTGTTTCTGGTCTGGCTCTTAAAGTCCGTGTAAGCCTAAAAAGAAGATTAACAGTGTGCCAAAAGATACATGAAGGCAAATTAATTAAATTTGACTAACGTAGCTGATAAGTCTGGTTTGCACTGAAAATATCTGGCTGGTATTGGTAGGCATATTTGTAAATTACCCACATGATTTTCCACCAATATAATCTTCCTTCCCACTGACTACTTTAGAGAACTCCAATTCTTTTTTAATTAAAATTCAGTAAAACCAAACAGACCAATTTAAAGCTTGTCAATACCATCCCTCCTTTCAGGCAGCTCAGTTTCAGACAACACAGATATATCAGGTGTCATTAGACAGAAACCTCAAATTAAGGAAATTTGTTTAAAGATCCCTGTTGTAGACGAAAGCAAAAGAAGACGATGACGAGGCAAAGGGTGGTGGGAGGATGACTTCTGCCCAAGCTCTCCTTTATTAGGGTAGACGGTTCTCGGTGGTCAGGAGGGAGAGCAGGGGAAGGAGGGCCACGTCCGTAGGTGGCATGAGGACAAAATGGCACCGAGTGCCTGGGAGCACCCAGTTAAATAGGGAAAGGGTTGACCAATGAGGGCAGAGGGAGAGGGCAGTATAAGCTTGCATAGACCAATCAGTACATAAAGGGGAGGGGTACAATTCAAAAGGGCCAATGACACAGCCAACGGCCAAGAAGGTTCAAGAAGGAGGGATAGGTCTTGAGCTCTGGCCACGCCTTACGCCCACAAGCCAGGGGCGGGCCCAGAAGCTTCTACCCCAAAGGTCCTCCCACGGCAAGCGGAGCCGGGCTGGGAGGCGGGAGCAGCGTGGGGGCAGACCCGCTTCAGATCCCAAACATTTATTTAGAGGCCCTTATTTCCTCACAGAGCCCTGTTTCAGCAGGTATAAAGCACTTGGTAAGTTCTAAACTGGGGTAAAATACCTTTAAAGGAAACATGGCTTAATAAAGTTAGCAGTTTCACCAAATACTCTTGTAGCAGAAAGCAAACACAAACACCCATTTGGTGGGACAGAATTATATATATGTATTTAGTTAGTTGTTTTGTTTTGTTTTTTTAAATAATTGAGGGCCCTAATTCATTGAAATCAGGACTGATCTTTCCCTAAAAATCAGTGATTCCCATACTGCCTACTATGGACGATCTGAAATTTCTTCTAAACTGATTCAGATACCAGTGCACGTTCATCATACCAGTCTCTGCTGGTAAAAAACTCATCAAAATAAAGCCATTTTGAGGAAAAAACAGTTCCCACGCATCCAATCATGCATTTTGCTGCATGTGCAGCAATTTTTGCAAACCCTTATTGCTCAAATCAAGAGCTAACATTCTGATTAATTTTGACAAGGACTTGTACAGAGAAAAGTGCTGAAGAATCCTAACACGCTATTTTTGTAAAATTTAAATGTTTTATATTTTAAACATACCTCTGTAAAACTGTAATAAAAGCCCTGCAAGTTCACAGCTAACAGAAATTAAACCTGGTATGCCTAGATCTTAAATGGAGGGGGTTTGCTAATTTTATAAGAATTCCATCATTTCATTGCATTATTTTCTACTTCTCCAGCAAACCTTTCCTACAATGTTCATCCTGAGAAAGAAGTTTAATCTACTTGAATGCCTGACAATCTGCCAGAACTCTTCTGCTGAAGCTTTCATTCAGAATTATATTGAAAAGAGAAGCTAAAAGAGAATAGAACTGTGAGTGATTTGAGGCATTTTCCCAGTATTTCTGTGTTTATCCACAACTTCTATGAGACATAAGTCAATGGTACAAGTGCAGCTACCTGGTGATATTTTCCAAATGAGCAGACTCTAAACTCCTGATATTACAGACAAGAAATCTTTCTCACATCCTTTTCTATTTTGTTGCTAAAAAACCCCAAAACTTCCAAGGAGTCATTAAAACTTGTCAGGCTGGCAAGGTATTACAAGAGGAGAGAGCAAACATGCTGTGCACAGCACAGTCTGTTTCTCACAGTCAGAAGTGAGGGTCAGTTGGAGGGAAAATATCTGTAAGCTCCAAGGAAAGATTTAGGTGGAAGTAAGTTAGGCATTTTATAATTTTTACCCTTTTCTCTACATGCTTTGAGCTTTGGGGGAATGGGGGGGACAGGCAGAAGCGTTTGAAGATGCTGGTTCAGAGTCAATTTAATCAACTTCACCGTTCCTGAGACTTAACGAACTTACAGGTACCAATTTCAGCTGGATTGATGGTATGAGCCCAAACTGATAAAAGACCCAGCACTAGAACAAGCAGGTCACACCATTTCATCCTCAATGAGATGCCAAATGTCAGCCCCACCACTGGAGGCCAGAAAAAACATGTGACCACACAGCATACACCCAATTAACCTTTCCTGCTCTCCAGGAATTAGTTCAGTCCCACTGGCTGCAATCTCAGACCACCACAGGCAGAGCGACCTGCACAGCTCACGAGTTTCACGGCCACTGCTGATTTCAGCTGAGAGAGAGAGACCCCGTTGTCTTTCTGAGCCTCACTGCGCCCTTCTCTCTTCCTACCCCTGCAGCAGCTTTAATTATCCCCAGGAGGTGGAGATTTCTTGCACCTTCCAAATCCAGACTCTCCTTGACTGGAGCCTAACATTCAGCCATCTTAAATAATGAGAAGTAATCACTCTTTTCTCTCTCTTCTTTCTGGCTTAGACCTTTCCTTAGGTCAAAGAGAGGTGGACATTCTTTGTGTCAAGCAGCATTGTCACCCCGATGGGTGATAGCTGTTTGGGCAGTTTATTTCGCACCTTATTTAACCACAGATAGATCTGAGCCATTCTCCTAACACAACACAGCACCTCGGAGCCCGAAAAATGCCTGAAGCAACTGGAGCAATTACACAAGTGCTGATCAGGGAGTACAGCCCAGACCTTACCCACCGGAGGTGTGGGCACCTGAGAAGCTGTCTGACCTGGAAAACAATTCCAAGAGCCATTCCAGCTCCAGCTGGAGCATGTGGCAAGCCACCTTACACCATGGAGGGTTTTGAAAACATCAGCCGCAGACACATAGGGAAAATATGGGCTTTTTAATAACTCCACTTTATAGACAGAAGAAATAACAATGCTAGTTTCCTCCAGCTGTCCACTAAGACAGCTGAGTTCATAAACAAAAAGTTCATAATCTAAGAGTAATAGATTTTGCTTCCTCAGGCAACACAGGGCTATGAAAGTGTTTAAAATGGACTTTTCTCTGTGTAATCAATAAAGCTTTCACAGAGATTGGTTCTGTTCCAAAGACTTTTTTAGTTGCTTGCACAGGACTCCCAAACACCAAATAAGCCTTTTATCAATTTCTATTTTATAACTTTCTCCTATTTCTTTATAATCCCTCCTCAAAGTACACAAAATGTAATGGTGAAGGATTTATTTAAATCATAACCGAAAAAAAAATCAACTCATAATTTGTAACTCGAATTGTCACTATATGCAACTTCAGTTTTACTGACAGAAAAGGTATTTGTATTTTAGAGCGTATTTCATTATATCTGCATTTGAAAATACATGTCCAGGCTCAGAACCTCCTAATTGCCATTGAGTGTTTATTGACTTTACGTGACTCCATCAAAAAGTGGAGGTTTAAATGGTTAACATAACCAAGATCAAAATCTTTACATTCTTATCAAAATAGATCAATTTACAAAGACTTCTCTCTTTTTTTTTTGTTTTCTTTATCATAAAATTTTATCTGTCACTGTAATCACGTGGCAGAATTTTGACTGGGCAGACCACACCTAAAATCATAAAACCTTAATTTGGGCTTTTACGTACAGTAACTCTGTAATCAATTCAGTGGAAATGTATTACCCCTCGTCCCTCCACGGTCCTTGCCCTCAGACCACAGGCTGTGATACATGGAAACCGGTGGCTGGGCATTTGCAATAAATAATAAATGAATTTTTCTGCATATATTTCAGAATAATTCACCTGACTTTCCATGACTCCTCCAGGTTTCTCTTGTGGTTGCTGAAGTCAAAACTCTACTGTGCTGCACGTCTGGGTACAATAGAACCAAAACCAGCTCACAAATCCCCCATCCTTGCTCATTTTCCCAGTCCATCTGCACTTTCTTCCCCACTGAAATCAAGCTGAGTACACTGCTAAGCAGAGTTTTTGCTCTCAAGAATTCTCTTCCTCTGCCGAAATCATTATCCTGAATTTCTCCCAGAGAAAACGGTACAGTGGAGAATTTAGTGAATGTCTTACCCTTCATTCCACAATGCTGAAAACTGCCATGCAAAGCTGACTTCACTACTCTTGCAATAAAAAGTAAGGGAAGCTGGATAGTGCTAGGAATAGTTAATGTAACATTTGGCTTCCCTCATATTCCAGCCATTTTCTCTAATAGAATTACAGCAACAGGAACCCTGAGCATCCATTTTTATACAGTATTCAGTCTCATTTCAGGAACTGAAAACTTGTCTGAATGTGAGGGAATAATAAGTGCCTTGAGGCTCAATCCCACAGGTGCTAAGTGCCCACAACTCTCTGAGGAACCATCTACATTCTGAGATTTCAACCTGCTCTCATTCTTCTCTTGACTTCTCTTGCAGAAGGACATTGCACAAATGAGGCATAAGGAATGAGATCAGAGTGTCTGCAGATGAAAGCCACCATGGGATAAATCAGGGAAGGAATTCCAAGTCTAGCAGTTGCTCTCCACTACTCCCATACGTGGCCACATTTAGTCCATACAAAAATACTCCTGATGTGGAAATTACTGTGCCTGCAGCAGAGCTACTGCAGAATTTCCACACAATGGGAACTGGTGCTGCTCAGTGTGTTTTACAGCTGGACCTGTGCACTAATTACATTATATCCTAGATAAAGTGTTTCTTTAACATGGTTAATCTCCAAGGAAATATTAGGCTTTTTTAAAAAATTTATTTGTAGCAGTCAATGACTGGTGATCTCATAGTTCTAATCTGATATTTTTAACATCTGAGCACTGTCTTATTGCGTTCCCCCGCCAAGCACGTGCTCTTGATCTACCACTTTGAACTCTGAGGATCTCAGAAAAGATCGATTTTTTTTTTCTCTGATCTGTGGGGAAACTACTAAAATTGTGTATAATCTGCTCTGAGAGGTAACAGGGACTTGAAGAGCTCTAGTACTTTTTTCCCCTCTGGGAAGATGTGGTCAATGTGGTCACAGGAGAGAAGACAGAAAACTGACTACCGCATCTGTACAACTTACATATTAAGACGGCAGAATACTTGGCAGTGAAAAAGTAAGGTGGTCTAGAGTAGTAGTTTCAATTTATTTCAGCTACTGATTTCCACATCCATTTCAATGCTCAGGAGGTGGTATCCGTAGCTGTGACATCTTGGTAGCACATTTTTGCACTCTGCCATAAAGTGCCTGCTGTCCCTTCTGTTTCAAATGTCACCATCACTGTGTTCATCTTCTCTGAATTAACAGCAATAGCACTGAGCTTTACTGCAGTGTGTCAGGATGATTAAAATGCAGCACTCATGGCTGGCTGTATTCGCCATGACAATCAAGTTACTTCAGATTCATTAAACAACGATGAAAAAATAGCTTTGGATTGCTGATCTGCCACGAAAAAGTCCTGTGATTCTGTGATATCCCCTGCATGTTCCCTGCCACAGAGAATCACTTTGTCTTAGCCTTCCATTGCCTAATGCATTTTATATGTACTCTTTAAAATATATATTTATAAGTCCAAAAAATTGCAATGCTAGTGAATATTGAACCCAAAGCAAATATTTATGAGAAATGTGGGTCAAGGAAACCTCCTACAAAGAAAGACACAGTTATTAGAAGTTAAATCATAAACTGCTGGAGATTCACATGTAAGATGCTTACACTGAAAAAGGACAAATGCTACACTTGATTATATTAACAATAACAGTGTATGTCAAACCAGCACAAGAATCCTTCTGCTCTGCTCAGTAATGCTCAGGCTTCAGCAGCAGGACTGATGTGATTCAGTTTGGGACATGACGTTTTTAAAAGACAAATTGAAAACCACGCAGATGAGAACAAGAGAGATGACAAAATAGCTTAGAAAATATGATTCAGAAGGGTTTATGCTTTGCATTCTTTCCACATGTATAAAGAAACTGGTTCTTGAGAAATAGTCCTCAAAGAAAGATGGAGTAAGAAAAAATGGTAGTTTCATTGAATACTAAAATTGCTGTGTTTATCACTTTCTGTTTAATAATTTGTGTGAAGACAAGAAAAATGAATGGGCAGAAAAGTGAGGTTATCTTCCCATTTGTTATGGTAGAACATTATTTCAAGATGTCATAGCTGGGGAATATGAAGAGGTGTATTCAGGTGTTCTGAATGCAGGAGTATTTTCATGTCTATGTCCTGTGGTTGTGAGCACATATTCATTATTTAATTACCTGCCCTCACTTCATAGCTCAACACAGGGCTGAATAAAAGGCCTTGTATTTTTTGTAAGGGCACTATTTCTTTCCTAGTCATTCCAAGTTCTTCTGTAATATTCAACATTACGATTAAAATGGTACAGAAAATTAATTTCCTTTAAAAAAACCCAAACAGACAGAATATTCTTTTGCTCTCCTCCTTCCTTTCCCTAGAAACATTTTGCAGAAGAAAAAGAAAATAAAAAAGAAAGGTATCCAATGCTATCAAAATTAGACTCTGAATGTTTCATCTTGTAGTCAAGAACTGGGGACACCATGAACAGGCAAGGTCAGTCACAGTTTGTATGGCCCTGCAGGAAAACTAGCTGCAGTGGGGAGGAATGATAACACAAACAGTTCCCTCAGAAGCTGTATTTCTGGAGCAGATTTAGTGCTCAGGGCATTTTCAGAGACTTCAGCTACCAAAATCCATATGTTTCTAGTAAATGTCCGTAAAATGGGATTTTTCAAACACTAGTGGCTCAATAGGCAAATTTCATAAAGATAGAAAGAACTCATCCCAGGCAAAAGATTGTTCTTCTAATCTCAAACCTCTGCTCCATCACATAGAGGATATGAGATCATTTGGATTAAATGCTTATGTGATTTTATTAGCATGGGTAATAAGAATTCTTCCTTAATTCAGTTTCAGAAAATGGCTATTTTAGCTGAAATAGCAGGAAAAAGTTATCTGAAAGGAGACAGTGGTAGGGGGAAAGGGGAAAGGTCACATGCATTTTGAAGCTACAAAGGTACCTGAAAATGAGGTATTACAGTAAAATGTGATGGGGGATTGTGACAATAAGGAGCACTAACAAGTTCAGCTTTCCTGTGGAATACCAATTACCTGATGTAAATATAACCACTCACAATCTTTTCAAACTTAAAGGCTGAAAGGAATAGCCTAAACTGAGTGGAAATCTGACTGCAGGTTAGAAAACATTGACCCAAAGGTAGCAATATTCACTGCCGGTTTATTGGGATGGTTGTTTGGGGTTTTTTTTAGAAATATACATATGCAAAACTAATATATGCATTTTTAAATAAATTTTTATACCAAACTGTAATTTCAATTCCAATTTTCATGTTATTTATATGTGAACTTCCATGAAACAGATGTTTTCAGGAAGAAAATTCTGACCTAATTCTGTAGTCACACATTGTCCCCTCCTCACCCAGGTCCCTGCACACTGACACTTGGGCCCTTATTTACCTTCGACTGCCAGAGGGGACAAGAACATTATGGGCTGCAAATGCTCAGAGTAACAACAGCAACAGATGTTTATTGCTTCTGAGGAGTCTACTCCCCCAGCACTAAATTAAGTGTTTTAAAATAAACAGATAATAAACCAGAAATACCAGGCCATAGATCTGTCATACCTAAAACAATACAACCACCTGGTAATTCCTGCATGTTTATTCAGGGCTGGCACTGTAAACAACCCGATGGTGAATGTTTGTATTCATGATATCCAAGAGCAGACAAGTAGCTCTAATGCATCACAGAGTTTAATGAATAAATGTCTGACTGCAGGGCCTGAAAATGAGTCTCAGAAGATGAAAAGCTTAATTTTTGAGTCACTACTCATAAAAGGTTAAATATATGTAGTGAGAGAAGCTAAACCAAGAAATTGACAATTACTTAGCAAAATATAAAATCTTTCAGTTGCTGCAAACTTCAGACTTGGCCAATTTCTGCAATTATTTCACTGTTCTTTTTTGAGGACTGCTGCAAACTTCGCCATGTTTAATGATTGGAAACCCATTTCTAATTTTCAGAGTTGCTTTATACATAATTAGTTCAAGCATATTTGTTTGTGCCTCTAGTATCCACACTTCTGATGCACTTTGAATACGTATATATAATAATTGTTTGTGTGTCTTCCCTGTGCCTAAGCCTGTCAGGCACTTTTCCACTACTCATTTTCCATTCCCTCCTAGGCCCTCTGCATCTCTCCAGCCCCATCTTTCCTGTGTGGGGGTCTCAATCTGTATATGGCTTCCCAAGCACAATCCCATTAATCTTTTCCAACAGTATGAATATTTTTCTGTTGGAATTACCTTGCTGGATGTGTCCTACAACACATCTGCCTTTTCTTCACTATTTTGTTGTGTACCTTCTGTTATTTATAGCCGGTCCTTCTCCATCTCTACGTATCATGCACTCAGTCCTTGATGTAAATTCTTGTTACCTGTCACCAAGAAAATACTGCCTCATTTTATAAATCCTGGTATTTTAGTTTTGAAGGTAATTCAGTTCTCTGTGAATGATTTGCTAATTTGCTATTTGATTGATGTCATAGATTTTATTCTCTTTTTATTTTATGTAGATTAAAACATACATGCGTCTCAGTTTTGAGACAAATATAAGAGAGGACACTCTGCAATGAGTAGTCTCCTCAAAAGGATTTCAACAATCCCCCTCCACTAAACGAAAATGAGTACTATTGGAGGAAAGTGAAAAAATAAAACCAAACCCAGCAGAATGCCCACAAGGCAGGGAAGAAAAGTAAATAACTGCTAAACACCGAAGCATCAGAGCTCACCCTACCCCACACGCACCGAGGAACAAAGACCCAAAAATGTCCGAAGAATGGAGCAAATGTTGAATACATATCCTTTCCTGATATGCGGGGCGAGACGGCGCCGGCGTTCTCCCTGAGGGAAGCGGAGCTTCCATAGAGCTTCCCTTTTCACCCTGAGGGAAGCGGAGCTTCCACGGAGCTTCCCTTTTCACTCTGAGGGAAGCGGAGCTTCCACAGAGCTTCCCTTTTCACCCTGAGAGAAGCGCAGCTTCCACGGAGCTTCCCTTTTCACGCTGAGGGAAGCGGAGCTTCCATAGAGCTTCCCGTCTCCCCCTGAGGGAAGCGGAGCTTCCACGGAGTTTCCCTTCTCCCCCTGAGGGAAGCGGAGCTCCACAGAGCTTCCCTTTCCACGCTGAGGGAAACGGAGCTCCACGGAGGCGCTCCAGCAGGACGCAAAAGCTTGGCGGCTCCCTGGCGTCGAGCTCCTCTGCAGGGCAGAGCCTCTCGCTGCGCTTTCTCTGCCGGGCTCGGCTCCCCGAGGCTCGGGGCTGGGATAGGTCGGCCCCGCTCCCGCTGCTCCGGCCTCGGCTCCCCTCAAGGCAGCTGGAAGGTTGGTACTGCAGCCTCTCCGAGCCAGGGAAGGGAAAAGCTTTTTGCTTGGGTCAACAAAACCGAGCTGGCTAAGCCAAACCGAAGCGCCACGGAACGCCTGGGCCGTGAGGCTTTGGAAATGGCCACGAAAAACCCCAAAGCTCGGCCGGCCCCGGCCCCGGCCCCACACAGAACCGGGCCTGGGCCCTAAGGATCAGAAACCATCTGGGGCATAAAGCTGGGCATTATGGAATAGGCTGTCATCATCCATCCCTCCCTGACAACTTGAAAGCATGGTTTAATAAGCTTTGTAAAAGCCAACTTTGTTTTACTTTTGTCAGATCTGTTTTTAGCCCTATATTTCTTGATCTCCAAAATATGACTGTTTTCTTCGTCAATCCATTCTACTTTTTGGGGGTTCTTCTTAAATCGAACACTTTTCTGGAAATGATCTTATTATTTTTAGAGCTCTTTGAACACTTTCCTTCCCCGTTCTCACACTTTTTATAGGCATTTGTGATAGATTTTCCTCTTTTGACTCAAAGAAATTCCAGTCTTTCCCCACTTATATCCATGCAATTGACTTCACACTAAGAGCTCCTGTGAACCAAAATATGTCCTATTAAAAGTGACAACTTCAGTCACAGTTGCGTTCTTGCCTATAGTTCCTCTCACTTAGAATGAGCCAATTCATACTTAATCTGGATTCTGTATGCTTTTCTCACTCCTATTTTCCTTCCCTGAACGATGCAAAACCTTTAAGAGGTGGTGTGGATGTTATTCCACCGTATTCCTTTCCTCAGTAGTATAACACTGTATATTTTCATGAATTTCCCAAGTGCCTCCATTTTGCTCCTTGAATTAAAAAGCAGCCTCTTTCTCCTGGTGACACTGCTGAGACTATTAAACCAACTACCATTCTCAGCATTACCAGGTCGTGCTGCTTCCATGTCGCTCCTTCTCCCATTAGGAATATTACTTAATAACAGCTTTTCCAATCACCAGCCTTTATCTTCAAACAGGGCACATGCCCCTCAACCCCTGTGCAAGGACAGGTCACTTCTCAAAGCTGACATCTAGTCATGCAGGAGAACAGAGCTTGAAGCTCAGCAATATATTGGTTAGGCCAAAGTCACAGTTCAAAGTGGCATTTACAAATAAACCAGCAAACTTCAGGCTATTTTATCTAGAAAAATCCTGGAAAAAGCCTTTGTTTATTTTACAGCTGAAAAATAGTTTTATCTGTGAAAGAAAAAAAGATTTGTTTTTCACTAGAATTTAGAAAGCCAGTGAGAAGAGCAGAGAAAAATATATCAGCAACAAAGCAAAATTATACTGCAATAAGAGAATTTTAACGGCCTTTCCTGTGAACACATTGATCTCTTTGCACAATTCTTCTGTCATCAGAGAAACAACACTGTTAGGTTCCTTTACCACTAAATTCCACTTGGACTGATTCCTTTCTTAGCAATGTTGATAATAGAGTCTGGTCTGATTACTCAGTAATACCTAACTTATCCCCTTTAAAGAAAACAAATATGTTTTTTAAAAATTGGTACAAGACAATCCAGATAAAATATTGCCTATTTTTACACAAATGTTTAATACAACCAAAGGAAATTTCTGCCAGCGCTAGATACTCTATTTTTATATACACAGTGGGTAAAGAGAATGAAATTAAATTAGAATAGCAACAGCTGGAAAATATCCAAAGATTTGCTTTCCTTCTTGATGTAGCCGTGGTTTGAACTGTGTATACTGGTATTTTTCTCTGTTACTATTTATTTCTCTCATCATTACTCATTTTTATTCATTCCTTTGTGCTGTCCCTTACCAGCTGCTTGCTATAATGGTCATCTTTGCAGTATCCATCTCTGCTGTTTGCATCTTGAGATATAATTGCAACAAAATATGCAACAAAATATACAAAACTGACCAAAAAAGCAAACAGGAACAAGAGACATGCTAGAACCTCAGACTCATGAAAGAACAGGCATGATTTGATGGAAATCTGTTTTCATTGACTCATAGAAAGCTGCAAACATTTGGTCACTTCTGTCTTCATTGTCCATTGGCAGAGATACGACCTCATTTAACAACACCATCTCCCCATTTCCAGCCCTAGCGTATCACCAGCCCTGCTCTGCACTCCAGTCTGACTCAAGTTCTGTTCTTTGCTCATTTCCCATCTCCTCTTCCCTCTCAATGTCAGTAAAAGTTTCTTTATATAGACACATATCTACGTCCTACATGAATAGGAGAAGCTGTTTCATACTCCTGATGCACTTCTTGAGATAAAGGAACTGGAATTGCATGCATTGTTGTAGATGTAGACAGATATTTTCATAGTCCCTGTTCTTTTCCTAGTAGCCTGTAGCGATTGATTTGCATTTTTACCTTTAATTGATGAAGGCAATCAAAGGAAAAGAAAATCTAATTGCAGAAAAGGCATTTGTAGTGCAACATTTAAGAGAAGTGGGAAGCAGTCATTTCAAAATTGAATTCCTTAATCAAAATTCAAGACTCCAGAGCTGTCAGCAGCCACAAATGTTTTTGAAATGGATGACAAGATGGTATACTATCAACAGATACTCTCCTATATTGCAAAAACAAGCATAATTTATTTCAGAGTGGCACAGCCAGCAGACTGAGGAAAGTTATTATATACTCAAGGCAAAATAAGCCAAGTGTGCTTTACTTGCTTGTTTTCAATTTGGCAGATTTTAAACTCTTTTGACAACAGGAGAGAGGCTGAGAATAGAACTCAATTTATGAAACTTATTGTAGCATTATTTACAAGCAAAGAAATAAAGCTGACTGATTATATTATCCCATAAATTTTTCAGCCTAATTGGGATACTGAAAGAGGGCAGAGCTTCTTTGTTTTAGCTTTAAAATCTTCACTATCCCATGAATAAAGACCGATGCTGTTTCCATGGAGAATAGCCCAGAACTTTCCTCAGTGCTAGCTCTGATTTCCTGTATAATGTTCAGATTTTAAGGCAGCAGTGCAATCCTAGGGATTTAAACTGAATATCGCTTCATAGATTAAATAAGAAAATAGTGTGACTTTCTGTTATTCAAATAAAGGTGAATAGGTAATATCTTCATATATATCCAGGTAACTTTTCTGGCAGATTAAAATAATTTGACTGCAAAAACCTTTAAAATTAACCTACAGTTACTTCTGCACTAATGAAAGAACTTCCTCTCCAGCAAAAGAGATTTTCATTAAATTCTTATCTTGTGTAAATGAAGAAACACATTTTCCAATGCTGAATGAGAGCTTCAGTGCCAAGAAATCTTGCTCAATTTGACTATAAGGAATATTTTCTAAAGATGTAGCCTTGATTCTTTCTACAGCTATCCAGATTTTTCACTAACTCAAGTGCTATCTTTTTTGCCACTTAGAGAATTGACGATGATGTACGTGTCAGAAGATTCTAAATGCTTTGTTTCTTATGACAATTTACCTCTGAGATAAGAAATATCCACAACTTATGAGCTTTGCCTGCTGCTTATCTCACTGTGTACAAAACCCCAGTTAAAAACTGTAACTTCATTCCAGACAGTGGAAACTTTTCATCTCTTTTAATAGGGCTAAGATTCCACCCACACACTTGCACTTCACAGACGTTCTGTAGAGTCCTCCAAATAGAATTACATTCTACACATGGAATATGCCAGGATAGAATAGTTAAGAATTAGAAGAGCCACTTTCATACTTAAGAAGCACAACAAATTGGTATAAAACCTTGCTGATGTCATGTCCCTGATGAAAAAGAACAGTTTATACTCTGTCCTGAAATTGATTGTGGGAACTCACTCATCACCACAAAACTCAACTGGATTTAGGTGAATGCACTTAGCTACAAATATTTTCCCTAATACTGTTCCCATTATGGAACTTCATTGTAGCAAAGAGACGGAATGTATGGGTAAGTTTTAGAAAAGAAAGGTTTGAAATTTGACACACAAAGTGTGGGCAACCATTTCATATACAGAAGAAAAATACTGTTGATGACCATGCTTTAAAAAACCCCCAAACAACAATAGATAATACCAAAAAATGCACTAAACTTTCTCAGGATACAGCTGGGTCGATCTAAGGCAGCACAAACACCGTGTGCTGGGGCAGGAAGGGAAATCATAATTGGAATTGGTTTTGTTGGAGCTTGCCAGCTTAGCCGGAGATGGGAAAATGGCCCATTTTCTCTGGAGTTCACTGACTGCAAACTCTGCACTTGATAACATTGCCCATTTTTCTTGCTTTATGCACATTGATTTCCAATCCACAAAGCTTGGAATGTTCTCATTTGTCATCAAAGGGAAAATCTATCAGAAACCTTCTTGTCCTCTCCTTTGAGGAAAAGGAAGAAGGAAGAAAGATCAACCATTGCCTTTTGTCTTAGCTCTTTCCCCCTGCAAGTTGTGCAAAAGCGAATTACAGAAACTTACATTCATTTATGGAAAGTGAGGTGTGACATGGTTGAAGTTGGCTGGTGGTGGTTGGTTCTGGTTTTGGTTTTTTTTTTTTTAAATTGAGACAAATGTAGAGCTCATTGCAGAGTTCACCAATTTCAGTGGAAAATGTGACAATGGAAGATTGTCAGAAAAATTTTTTAAAAAAAGGAAATGTGGCAGCAGCAAAAAAGGCACAAAAAGCATCCAAATTATTGCAGCAGAACTCCTGAGACTTGTTTAATGAGTCTTTAAATATATTTTATAGGTGAAAACACAGAAAGCTGTCTTAAAGCATGAAGAAGTTTTTCACAGCCATTTAAGCTGTAATCTGATAGTGAAAGCAACAGTGAATAAATAGGATTCTTAAAGCTAAGAATCATGGCTCAGCTGGAACCATTGGGGATGTCACTGAGATGAGGGTTCAGAACAGCAATTTATAAAATAATAAAATATATTAGTTTGCACCATACTGCACAGGGTGGTTTTATTCTTTTCTTTGATACTTAAAATCTTCTATCTAATGCTTCACCAGATGAAGCCACGAGGGCTAAAATATTCAACAGGAAGGACTTGCTAAGTACCTAATGCTTGAACCAAGTTACCTGCATCTGAATCATCTGACCCCCAGTTCTTTCAATATCATTTTGACAGAGAGTTTTCAGAAAATTCTAATTACTCTGAAACTCTTCAGTGAAGTGTCTTCATTTAAATATAGCAAACATATTTTTGCTACCAGCCTACAGAACATAGTGATTAATTCCTTCAAGCTTTCTGTGAGCACCATCTGGCTGTCATGATTGCTGCTATTTTACTTATCAACATGTTTTAACAAATTTGCTTTTGACAATTCAGTCTTTGACAGTGTCTTTTTGACTGAGAACATGGGGTACTTGGTATTCTCACCACATTTGTGTTATCCACAGCGGGTGCTGGAACCTGTCAAGTGAGATGGAGAATGTATGGGCAAGGCTTGTGTGGGGAAACAATTTCAGATGGTGCTTTCTTGGAAGGAAGGGAGATTCTTCCTATTCAGAAGGGGAGTGCTCTTTCCATAGGTGTTTTGGTACCCCCAGAATGATTGTGAGAAGGCATTTCCTCTTTACTGAATAAGTCTTGCATTGAATGCAAAGCCGAAAAAGCTTTGGACCAGATGGGAACACCCATGTCAGAGCAGTCATTTATGCTTAGGAGATCCCCTAAGCTGTTTCTGTTTGAGAAACAGAGGACTGTGGGAAATGAACTTTTAGGAAGAGAGGTGGCCCATCTGAATACACATAGGTGAGGAAGGAGAGCTTAAGATAAGAAAGATGATAAGAAATCGCAGAGGAATGCCCCATTAAAACAAGTAAACTTGTTATTGAGGGTGGATACGATCTCTACGTTGAACTAATATTTACCAGCAAGAGTCTGTGTCTACTAAAAGCGAATGTCTAAATGACATATTTCTGGGAAAAATTCCATATTACCACTGATCACCTACTGTTACCAAGGCACTTGCCATCAACAGGGAGGATTAGAAAAACATGTGAAGAACAGTACAGAAAACATGGACTAAAGGCTGGGTTTAAACCTCACAAGCAATTTACTTTTTCAGCATCAAGAGGCTTTGGAGCAAGATTTCAGTTTTTATGAAGCATTGTCTTAAAGGTGCTGTGAAATAAAAGCTGCTGTTTTAAACCTGTTTGATGACTTTATTAATCTCTTCCTGTTTTTATGATCAGCTCAGCAGCAGAACAATCCCCCCATTGTCCATAATCCCACATCAGTAAAGGAGCATGAGCCTCTTGTGGAGGATAGATCATAAAGACGTATTGAAAAAAAGCAGAGTTTGGATTCCTTTTTCTTTTAAATTTACCCGAGCTTCGAGCTTCGTATTGAACGTGAATTCTATTAGACTCCAAGTGAACCGAGTCAAAGTGGTCCAAACAAAAAAGAAATTAACATTAATTAATGGCTATGATTTAATGTAACAACACAATGGGAATGCTAGTGTACTCCTTCAAATACATAGGGCTTCATAGCATTTGGATGATCTTTTTGAAGAGATTATTGCTTTACAAGAAAACTGGAAAAATTATCGTTTTTCAAGTTCTGATTGGAAAAAAAAATTACATTTTAACTAGATTAAATCAATAGGTGCAGATCTGCTGGAAAAAGAAAATTAAACTGATCAAGAAAAATAAGGAATGTTTACACCTCTCTGTTATTTGAATATATTCACCCATCGTGAAGCTGATTAAGCATAAATTGATTCTGTATATCAGATATGGCCTCAAGGTGATAAAAATCTCTACTGTCCTTCTGTTATTCTCAGCTCTGCTCAGAGGAATCCATGTGAAATCCAGCCAGAAGAGCCAAACACAAGAGCCCCAGGTGTTTAGTAAGTCACCTTTACTGCCCACAACCCAGAGGAAGAAATATAGTCCCTTCAGACTGGGAGCATTCAACATAAAAACTTCCTAACTTACCTGCCTGCACACAAATTCTAGAAGCAAAGGGAGTAACTTTTAACATCAAATTACTGATTCTGATAGCATGTTCCTTGCACCAAATACATGTTTTAAAAGAGCCTTCTTAAGAATATATGTTTAAGATATAAAGGCTAAGGATTTCAAAGATACATACACCAGATATTGAAATATCACATATACTCAAAGGCTGAAAAAACAAAGTGTTTAAAAAGCCTAATGTGATCCCATACTTTTAATGCACAGGCACCTTCGTTGGGCTATACTGGAATGTGGTTTCAATTAATACCTGGAATAAACAGTTGTCTTGTACTTTCAGGGCTCACAATTTTAACTACTGAACTTTTCTTTGTTTTAGAAGTCTGAAATCACAGGCATCTCCCACTCAAAGCTGCCTGAGGATTAACATAAAAATTGACTTGGATCATTTTCATGCTGAATTTTTTCTCGAAAACATATTAGGAACTAACACCAGAACTGTTTTGATGATACAAATTATCCAGGATTCCAGTCCTGGGCAAAAGCCCCTCCTGTGGCTCATGTAAAGGAATTTCGAAGATAATTGCTATCCTGTTTCTCACTGTACATTGAACTTTTAACTGCTTGAACATAATCAGCTTGATTATGCTTGAGCATTCAGTGGGGTAGACAATTAACTGCTTAAAAACAATCTGACCCAAATATTGCACACTGGTATAGCCACAGATTGCAAACATCATCAAATAACACAATTTTCCATCAATTTAATTTCTGTTCTGCAAAAAAACCACTCTAGGCTGCTTAAAATTCTTTCAACTAAACAGAACAAAAATCACAAACAACGGAAAAAAAAAAAAAAGCCTCTCAAATTGTTTGAAACACCCAGAAGGTTTCAGCAGTGTATGGTGAAGAGAGAAAGGGCTGAGGAATATTCTGTTGAGTGGATGCCCTTAGCAGACGGGGAAGTGTAGACACACATTTCAGGTACTTGATGCAAGACTTCAAAACTCCTCTGCTCAGAGGCATGTCTGTGAAGATCCAGATTTGCCTGCAGTTAATCCAGCCTGAAATACTGCAAAATGTTATCTGCAATAGTTTGTCTTTCTTGCTTCTCTGCTGAAGTCATAATTTAAGGAACATACAGTGATCCTGTATTGTGAGCCTTGTGTTATGAACAAGGAGGAAAAAAGACCTAGTAAATGTATTATAAGTCTTAAGGAAGGATATGTGTCTTCATATCCAGTTTCCCACCCTTTGTGCTGTCCTTTAGCAGTGATTTATGATGAAAAAGCAGTTAAATACTCAATATTACATGAGGCATAAAGTCTTAGAGAGATTAACAGACTTATCTGTTAATGGCACAGTAATGTTTTAGCAGCATCACTACAATAATCCAGATCTTTTTGACTGCTAAAGCACACTACTTCCTTTTCATTTCATTTAACTTTTCTGAACATCTGCTTACCCTCTCTATTCCTAGTTAAAGATACAATGAAGTCTGGAGGCTTTCTGTTTTTGAGGAGGGTTCATATTATTTCCTTAACTTTTAAATGGAAAGGTAGCATTTCAACAATGAAACAACTGCAACACATTCTCAGAATATCTTGCTTTGGGTTTTGGGCTTTGTTTCTTTGTTTGTATGGCTTTTTAGGGGGGGAGAATGTTTGTTTCTAAAAGGCAACATTTTCTAATGGACACTTTGACTTCCATAACATGGAAGGGGGAAAAAATATAAAAACATGTCTAGAAATAAGGCTGGCATCCTGCTGCACAAGACTTATAAATCTCTTATGGCCTTGTTTTTAGCTATCCAGCTACACTGTACTTGGAATGCCTACTGATGGTTTGGAGCATCTCGATAGAAATACATACAAAGCCAGGTATCCAGGATGACAGGAGTTGTACAGGCATGCAGCTGGGAAATTGCTTTGAAAGTCAGGTGGGAAAAAAAGGAAGTTTTTCAGCCTGCTAAGGCATAAGGGCTACAGTAAGAAGATTAATAACTGGCCTCACTAGATTATACCTTCTCTGGCTCAGCCTAAGACTAGATCTCTTTCCTTCTGTGCCAGATGTCCCATTCCTGGAGATAGGAATGAGAATGATGTTTTTTGCTTTGTGTCTGATGCCTCTGGTCCCAAATGAAGAGGACTTTTCAACATGAAGCTGTCAGCAACTAATGGGAAAAGGAAGATGCTGCATTAATTGAAGCAGATCATCCCAGTTCCCTTCACAACTCAAATGAGAACTCTCAACTGAGAAGCTTTACTGTTAAAATTCACAGAAAGTCAATTAAGAGAGGCCTAAAGCAGACTGGAGTTGCCACAGGGCCTCTTTGCATTACCCCAAAAGGTAACAAATGTCAAGGAACTGAAGATGTCAGTCCCAGTGAGCTTGCTCTGTTTGCCTGGGAAAAGTTCATTAAAGAAATTAAAAGATTCACACTAAGGGGTGGAGGACCAAGGTAATGTGATTTTCTTAGCCAGTTGGTTCAATATTGAATCATATAAATAACTGATATAGTCAGTGATTTGTTATGGATTTCTAGTAATTTTGGCTAATTGGAGGTTGAATCAGAGATAATAATACAAAATTAACAGAATGAAAACTTTATCTTAATAATAACTAATTTTACTCTGTGGATAAACTTCTGAAAATAAACCTCTTCATCTGTTGAAAAGGCAAGACACCAGTTACAAGAATGGACTTTGCTAATTTTCATAAGTAAATCAATTTTAGGGAAGCATGTGAGAGAGAGAAACTGTAACTGGTGCAAGATTTAGCCACTTCACAGTGGAAGACAGTGTTGTCCCAAAGCAGTGGTGAAAAAGCAGATGCTGACCTTGGCACTTAGCAAGCATGGAAAGAAGAGGCTTTGCCTCGTTGTCCGGGGGACTTTGATGTAGAGAACATCTGTTGTGATGGGACAAGGATGTTTTGGTCCACATAAGGAATCAGGATGCAAACTGTGAAAGATTTTCCTGTCTATGTGTTGGGGTGAAAAGAACAACTCCCTGTTCTGTCCTGCTGGAACCTCATTGAGAGAGGTAAGTTGTGCTGTTGGCTCCAGGAAAGTCAAAAACCACCAGTAATTTGCCAGGGTTCATAATCTACCTGAGGAATATAGAAACTATGAGTTAATCAGAAAGAATGCTGCAGTATTAAAAGACTCATTCAGGTATCAGGAAGTTCTGCCAAAATGAATGTCCCTGCGTATGAGAGACACTAAACATTTCCCTTCTCAGTGTAAGAAATTAAATTCTCTCGCAGAAAAGGTAGCCAGCCCATCATTAGATTTCACGAAAGCACCCAGGAAAAGCAAGTGTTCTGAGAACCTTAACAACTCTGCTGCTAATGGTTTTTTTTGAGACAGATGTGCTCTCATGCCAAATTGACATCACCAGAACAACAGGTTGTAAGTGCCACATGTATAAATGTTAAATGCTGAAGTGGCCATTCATGCATGGCCCCAGCAAGGCAACATGAATCTGCATTAATTGCATGGCCATATTAGGTGGCTGAGTGTTCTTCCACAGTTTTGAGGGAAAAAAGTTACTAAGCATTACAAACACAGGCATCAATTAGTATAATCAGGCAGATTGTCCCACAGGCTCAATTTAATTTTTTTTCTTCTTTTTTTTCTTTTTTTTTTTTAGTGCAGAAATGACTGTTCTTCCTAACATTATTATGTTATGTTCAGTACAGCATTTCCATCTACATTTGCTACCTTAGGTATATGCCAGCACTACTATCCAGCCTAAGATAAAAGTACAAAGTGGATTAAAAAAATTGCCAAGACATTTAAATGAAGTAAATTAAATAAGCCCATCTTTTCTACTTCAGTGATTCCGTCTGACAACAAAGCAAAGGTGAGCAGCAGAAGGCAGGTGAGTTGGTCCAGTCAGGGGTAAGGATCAAAATGAAGTGTGGTGGTTACATACCCAGTAAGGGAAAAGAAGGTAGAGCAGAGGAATCATCTCTGAAATTAAGATAGAAATTTAGCTTCTTCCTTTTCTGTTAAGATTGATAATTGGGTTGTCTTTGAGGTTTTCAGACAAATTGATTTTATTTTATTTTATAAACTTTGTATAGATTCATGTTAATCAGCTGAGTCTCTGCTGCCATCAAAATTGAGGGAAATAACACTTTTCCAGCACAGCTTAGAAGCAGAGGAGATAAAACTAAAATATGCAGTCCCAATGAGCAAAGGAATTATGTCCTATCCAGCTTCAATAAGTCCCAAAGACCAAAATCTCTTTAGAGCGTGTCGTTAACTTTCAGCCTTGCACAGCAAGCCCTCAGCTCATCATGGATCAAAAGATGCTTCAGTAAATTACAAGAAAAATGGTTGCATTCTGTTTAGTTGCAATCCTGTTAGTCATAACAAATCTTGTGTACATCAGTGAGGTCCAGGAAAAGCATATGCAGCAGCAACACCGTTTTCAGAGGCTATTCCAGAACCTTATATAATAATTGCTCCGTGACTGTAGAAGAATTTTTCCGCCCCACCTCTAGCAACAGATCTACTGATCTTCCAAATCCTTATTAAATTCCAGATCCCTCTGCCATGGGGCTGCCCACAGGACAAAGGTCCAGTCTCAAAAACTGCTTTTCCTCCACATCATAGACTGGTGCTCTTGAACCGCAAAACTTATCAGGAGTGCCATCATACTTAGAATTAGGGGAAAAATTCTTTCTGCTATGTTAGGTTTGAAACAGTTCGAGGTACAGGAATTATTTATTATTCATCCTCATTGAATGTCCCTGCCCTGCAGTGCTCCAGCTCTACTGTGCAAAGCATTTCATGGAGCCAAACAGAAATGACTGCTGTCCCAAAATAAGGGTTTATGAGGAATTCCCACTGTCCTTCACACCTTGAGAAAATTAAAGAGCATTCAATATTGGGCTGTAGGGTACAAATTCAGTTCAGGTGAAAAACATTCCATGATGATCTCCCTCCTCTTTATGTTCTAACACAACTACAAACAAACAAAATGAGAGATTTTATAAGGAATAAGGGATTTTTAAAATCAAATCTCTAAACTAACCCTGGAATGCTCACTCAGCAGTTAAACACAGGAAGGCAGGCACTCTTCACTACCTATTTCACGTTAACAGATTTCTAAACTCTACAAAGTTAAATTAAGAAATTAAACAGAGAGCAATATAAGCCTATTTTAATTAATTTAAAGGTATGTAAGAACACAGAATGTTTTTCATGAAACCGGGGGATTTTTTCCTTATTTAGTGCCTAAGTAGGATTAGCAATTGGAAAAAAATCCACTGAAACTGTAAATGCATTTTGCCCCAGGATAGAAACAAAAGGTAATTATTTAAAAACTAGAAAAAAAAATCCAATCAGAAAGATAAAACATTATGGACCATGTATTACTTTTATCACCAAGAATTCCCCATATAAAAGGCATGGAGAAAATCATAATTCAGAAGTGGGGAAACAGAGGCACTATAAAAGTGAAATGGAGTTCTGACAAATGATACTGTATAGAATCTGGGTGCACAGAGCAACAAAACACAACACCCCAGCACTAGCAAGCTAAAATAATGTATATTCCAGCTGAAGCACAGGCTTTCTGTACATTCATTGTGGAAACTGGACACTTACTTGCCAAGGCTGCTGAATTTCTTCTTTTACATCTTAAACCACAAAACCTCCCAGTCCTTTCACAGGAATCACTTAATCGAATGAAGACACATCAAAAACCGTTATTTTTACAATTCACAATAATATCGAGTTACATTCCTGATACATGATTTTAAAATATAAATAACAAGCCAGCAAGTGTATAAAACTGGTATTTGAAGAAGTGATAAAAAGATGGGAAACTCAAGCCCATGGTTAATACAAAACCCCATGATTATTATAATACAAATGCAGATGGTCAAGGACATACCTAATTTTCCCAGTTTTGGGACATAATAAGCTAACATTATTAAAGCAAAAATGATTTCTAACAAAAATTATGTTTTCCAGAATTGAATACCACTTGTGGTGGCCACTCACGATCTCTACATATTATTTCAGAAGTTCAGTTGGCACTGATCTCTCTTTCTAGGTACAAGCAGGGAAGACATATCTGTTCTTATTTTTTAAATACAAGTTCCTAATAATATGGAGTTCTGTAAATTAATTAGAAACCTTTCATTTTTCAATATTTTAAATAAAAGCTAGAAAAGAATCTGTTTTGACACCAGCTATCCTTAGTAGCAACATTTCACAGCACACAATTTGTAAAGGTCAAAACCTGCCAGGCAATAACATATAAAAATTAAAATGAGGGCAAGGAAAATCATCTTTAGGTGAAATAATTTTCTGCAAAACCAAAGTGATACTAAGATTCATCCAGATACAACAGATTCTTCAGCTATGAGAGAAAGCATGATCCTTAAAAATCTGTTCACGACATTAAAGATAGAAAATCAACTACAAATCAGGTGTTAGCTTGTTCAGTACTCAGGCATCATAATTGTTATCACAGTCTTAGCATAACAATCACATAAACACATTCTGGGTAAGCATTTTAATTCATTTCCCTGTGTCAGCCATGCTATGCTTTCATGCTGTCAATACATCCAGCTGCAAAAAGGTTAAATTGTGTTTTCAACATCATGTAAAATCAGCTCCTTGACTCATGGCTCACCACAGACCTCTAAACAAGAGGCAAAGATCTACACCAGTTCACCTTTCAGAACTTCTCACACATCTGTTACCTTTCTGTGGGCAGCTTCAGAATATGGGGAAAAGCCATTGCTAAGAACAGCACCCAGGAAATTGCACAGCACTATGGGCTTTTTCCAGGCATGAAATTTTTAACAGATCATATGAAATAACACAGAAGCAATTCCTGTCCACAGAAAAGATTTAAAATGTTTTTGTTTCAAGGACAGTCACTATATGTTTAAAATTTCCGGTGCTGAAAGCTGCATTAGGTCCTTGACACTGAGTAACCAATATCCCCACAATCTAAATTGTGAAATTACTACCTCTCCAAGGAGAACATTTTCAGGATTTACAACTCATCTCAAAACCTCGGTAAAACTAAACCAGCAGAATTTTCCTGAGATGATGTCATGTTTTATTACCCTTAAAGTACTTATGAAAACAGACTTGCTTTCACTGTGACAGCAGTTGATGTAAGTCTGGGGTAAGATCTATACGAAATGGCAGTGTGCACAAATGTTCCTTTCCACAGCAGGCACAATCAAATGCTCCTTTGAATGGCCTAAAGGCTGAGCAGCACTCACAGGCACAGCCTCTCCTCCTGCCTCCAGATGAGTGACTGGCCAGGCAGGGCCAGCCTTCACAGAGATGGGCAAGGACAGAGAGAGCAGAGGCCAACAAGGGATATAAGCTGCGCCAAGGGACATTTGGGTTGGTCACGAGGAAGAGCTTTTGCCCAGGAAGGGGCATTAGATACTGGAAGGGGCTGCCCAGGGTGGAGTCACCTCTGGGGGAGGTGTTCAAGAAAAGCCAGGGCATGGCACTCAGGGCGTTGGTCTGGTGGCCGTAGGTCACAGGTTGGACTCGATGGTCTCACAGGCCTCTTGCAAGCCAATGCATTCTGTGGTTCTCTGGGCTATGTCAGCAATCTGACCAGTGAGGCCCAGCCCTGTTTCATGTATTTCTGGGGGGTTTTGTATTTATTTAATTGTGTTTATCCTGTTGACCCTCAAAATGGGATTAGAATTCATCTTCCTTCAAAATAAAACCTGAGGTCTTTTTTTTTAGAAATTAACCATATGTACTCCCTGCTTAAATGAATTCTGACTTATTCTGCATCTTGCTGCTTTACACCACCACCAAGATCTCTGTTAAGATACAGATCCCTCACTGGAAGCTGGACAATCTTGCTATTTTCTGAAGAATGTTAACTTTGATGGCTTATCCATTCCTACAAATCCAATAGGAAAAAACCTACAAATCAGCTTTACCATTTCAAAAGGCAGTTCCTCAACTCTTACACACCAGTTTCATTATTTGCGACGTTTAGAAGTGATACCAAGGCAGCACAGAAAACAAATGGAAGAAGAAATGCAGATAGTCAGCAGCAGACACCACCTACCAAAGTATGTTTTAAATCTGGTTCTAAGGTATCTAAGAGGAAATTAAAGGTGTAAATGGAGACATTCACACAGAAGTAATACCAGTTGGTAGTTTTGGCATTTCTCTGCGTTTCCTCTTCATTTTTTTATCTTTCACTGAAATAAGAGAAAAAAACCAAACAAATGTGACCTTACAGGCAGAGAAAAGATGTGGTTGGTCTTTAAGAAAGCATTTTATTCTGCCTGTATAATAACCTGCTGGGAAAAATATGAGCTTTTAGCAAAATGTCATTGTGCTGTTGCAGTTGTTCTACCACTGTGATGAATAACAGGCAAGTCTGTAAGGCTCCTGTAGTTACCCTCTGCGATGGTCATTGACCACTTATCACTGTAGGGATCACTGGGAATAATGACGGTGGAAAATGTGGAGGGAGCTGGATAAATAAATACATGCCGTTTCCTTAGCGAAAAGCCCCCTCAAAACAAAGCTGTAAAAATAGTTTGCCTCTGAATTAGGAGAATTTAAATTAACTATTTTATGTCTGCTTTTGGTTCAACATAGGATGCATAGGATAAGTAGTTAAAGGTAGCTGAAGCTTAAATATAAAAGTCTATTTACTTGTATGTAACCTATATTGAAACACATTAAAAAAATGTTTTGCTTTAAATCTGCTTGGTATTTACTTCATTCAGTCTTATTAGATGATTAAATACATGGGGAAATATATGCTTTGTTTCATGAAAAATGTCTTATTAATTAGGAAGGCATAGCTTTATCATTGTCACTCTGATACTAACATTACTTGGATAAGTACTGACACAAGAACATTATAACAGCAGCAATGTTCAATATAGCCTCAAAAACAAAGATGCAGTTCAAAGTTTTTCATATGTCCTACAGTTGCTAAGACATCTGCAGAAAGAGGAGTAAACTGAAAATAGCACGAGAAGTTTTACACCCATTTCTCTTTTTTTGTTCTTAACCTTCTTGTGTGCAAAAGAAAACTCCTAATACAGAGCATGAAATGTAGTTTTTGCACCTGAGTCATGAGTCTTCCCCTCCATTTCAACCTGATCCAGTGCTCAGTGGTATCTTGGAAAGGGTCATATCATCAATATGAAATTTAAATTGTATTCACTAAAGTAGGTATTTTTTCTCCCTTCCCCTCCCTCCCCAACATATATCAACACCAAGTAAGAAAGTTTTCATTTGAAAGACAATTATTACAAAATTATACTTGGACATAATAAGTTCACTACAAGTTCCAGCAGAAAGAGAAAGAAGAATCAGAGGTTATCAAGCTCAATATAAAATCCAGCTCATGCTTTCCCCAAAAGCCTCATTTAATTTATCTGGGATTTTAAAAACAAGTTCACATAATAATATTTCACATATTCTTATGTTAAATACTATTGTTTCTATCTGAAATATTCATCATTATTATGCTTTTCAGAAGTGAATGATGAAGTCTTCTGCACCCATGTTCCCAAAATCTGATTCTAAGCATTTGCAAGTTTAATCCCTTAGGAAGCAAAAATAACGCCAAGTGTCTCAGGATCAATAGAAACTAAACAACAAAGCTTGACAAGGTATGCTAAATTGTCAATAAAGTCAATAAATATTTTCCACTGTACAGATAGATATCACCAGCTTATGAATTTTGCTAGTGCAGGTTTAGTGAAGAAAAAATAGATCTCTAATGCCAAATGGGTTATGAGTCGATCTACTCTACTGCCTCAGTATGCTGTGGGTATGAACAGCATATTCTTCATAGTCTCATCCATGAAGAATTCTGCTTCAAAATTAAGTCTGTTTTTGAGTTTGACCAAACAAATTCTCTATTAAAACACAGTGATGGCAGCATGGCCAGCCTTTGAAATGAAGAGCTAAGAACTAACAGTAGATTCCTGATCAGATGCCCAAGGTGGAGTGTACATGGCTATTGTGGTGGCCTGGCCCTTGCTGGCAGCCAGCCTTCCACCCTGTCATTGGCTCATCCCCTCCTCTCAGGAGGACAGGGGAGAAAATAAGAAAAGCAGAAACTAGAAAGCTGCACAGGATAAAGTCATAGAGATCACTGATGAAACAGATTTAACTTGGAAAATCTTATTTATTGCCAATAAAAATGAATATTTCATTCTATTGTTATTCATTGAAATTAGATAGTCGGAGACAGCCAACCTGACCTCAAGGATGCTGAAGCATCAGGGGCAGGCGTTGCACATCTTCCCAGGAGCTAATCTAGCCATCTTTCTCCAGTGAATTTACCTGCACAGGGTTCCACACTACAACTGCTGAGCTGCTGGTAGAAAATATCTCTGGCTAGAAGTCAAACCCCAGTACATAAACCATATTAAAGGAAGAATGAAACCTGCAGCATTTGATTGACCTTCCATGCCCTGAGAAGATTAAGAATTTCCTAAGATTAAGGAGTTTCCAAAATATAACGCAAAGAACTGATTTTTATGGCTCAAATGTTAAATAGGCCTGTAAAATTGGAGTTCTTAGATTGTACATGAAAGGAGGGAAAAAAAACCCACCCCAACCTTCAAATGCAATTTTACTTCCTTCTTTGAAAATCTGGTTTTAAAAAAGAGGAATGGATGCAATCTTCCCCTCACCTGGAGATTTTAATGGATTAAAACCATTTCAAGTCTGTGAAAAAAGCCCTACCACAGTCCATGTCAAATAACATTTTCTTTCATTTTTTTTCTCATTACTACTTCAGAACAGTCTAAATAACAGCAAATAAGGAAATTAAAGTTGCGATTCAAACACTAAGCTCTGGAATCCCCCGTTGCTTTCAAACAACTGTACAAAACAGAAACTTTATGCTTGACACTCTGCAATACATACAATTTATGTATTTTATTTGTCCATTTATCTGCATATCATGTGGCTGCTAAAGCTATAACTTGCATTTCTATCAGCAGATGGGGCTGATTCTTGCCTTACCCTTACACAGATTAGCCATGTCAACCCTGACTTTCCAGAAAACTCATGCTTGGTTGGTTAAAAACCTTGACTTTCGGTAACACTGCTCTTCCTAAACCCAGCCTAAGGTACTAAGCAGCCGCACACCCTCTGAAGTCTGCATTATTGATATCTGCCTCTCACTTAGGATGCTTTGCAAAAACAGTTAGGATCAAATGCTGCCTGTGTCTGCTGCAAAGGTGAGCTCTCTGGGGTTTTTTACTCCTATTTTTAGAACATTCTATTCCTAATGCCATGGAAGCTGTGTACGAATATAGAGAAACACCTCAAAGCATTAATAAACAGAAGCAACAGAAAACAAAAGCTCTCTCATTTTCTGTGGCCATTTATGGGTGAAATTCCATGTGCAAAAATATTGCAATTATGTAATATAGCGACATGCACGTTTCAAAGTAAATATATTAAAAGCAGATTATGCAGCATATACTTGTTGCCTGTTTTAAATTATTACTGGAAGGCAAAGAAAGATTTATTTGATTGCCTCATGGGTTTATCTTCATAATTTACAATACAGCAACTACTTTGCTTTAAATTTGACTATTTTTTTCCCCTGATAGCTTCATGTACCTGGTCACTAAGCTGATACAGAATAGAGTAGCACGGATGGTGCAAGGAACTGATTTTTAATTACATAAATGGACCTATCACGTGGCTAGGACTGATATTTTCAAGTCCTTTCAGACTGTGGACTAACAGCATACGTCAAATTGTCCTGCCTTTCCACCATTTCCTTGTGGCATTTACAGCCACTGCTTCCACATCAGTTAGAACAATGCACTTTTCCTTCAGCCTGAGCAAACTATTTTATAGTCAGTAAGAGGGGGAATGGCTGCCTTCCATATAAATCAAAGTGGTTCAGTTTTAAAGTGGTTAGAACTATCAGTCTTCAGACCCAAATATGTGTAGCCTCTGTGTAATACAGAAGCCCTTATGAGAGGCTCACTCGGAAGGAGCATAAAAATCTGCATTCCCTAACACTGCAAAATTCCACCTGAGTAAAATCTTGCTCATTTTACAATGAAAGGAAAATATTTTAGTGGTGATACCAGGGGCAAGGTGAGGGTATAGGGTACCAGGAAGAATTCTGCACTTGCAAATGCTGAGTATCCAGCCAAGAGACAGATATTCATAATGGAACAAGCTTCTACAAACTGAAAATATTCTTGCCTGAGGTAGGTTTCAGTCAACAGCTTGGATCCTCCACAGGCAAAAGTAAAAAGCGGTTTAGTCCTTCTCCCCCCCATCTCTTTCTCCTCCCCAGTTTGTACAAAGAAAGGAAGTGTCTCATACAGAATGAGGATATAGGAGCTTCTTTCCATGTTCCAATTAATCAAAAAATGCGAAAGAAAAATATCTGCTCAGCATCTTGTTTAAATCTGCCATTTTAAACCATGTTCTGAGTTTATCCATGCTCAGAGGTACTTACTTTCTAAATTTTACTTCTGTTTCTCTGGTCAGAAAAATGTTACCACAAGTAAACTTCCCCTTAAATAGTCTGTCAGAGAGGAAGAAACAGCAGTGTTCGCTATCTACCACCAAATTTCACATCCTGTCCTATAATCTTATTTACATAGGCTAAAGGATCCTTGGAAAAGGCAGAGAGAGGTCTACATTTTTGCATCCTAGCAGGATTCTGCGCTGGTAGATACCAGTGATTTGTGTTAGTGGATCAAAATGACTTTATACTAAGTGAGGGTCTGCACTCATTTGTATCCTAAATGAATGTAAGGACATTTATATTAGGTTATAAATGCAAAATTACAAGTTGATTGCCGCATAGGCTTGTATGAGTGCCTTTATTTTAGGGACATTATCAGATTGTAAGGCTGAAGATACTGTGTGGTGTCTATATTATGAACACACCCTTATATCCCTTAAATATAGTCTCTAGCAACAAAATATTTTGCAGGCCATATACAATGGTGGCCAAAGAGAAACTTATTAAGGGTCATCAAAGCTAAGGGACCTTATCAGCATTTTAAGAGAAGCCTTATTAAGATGAAATTCTGTATTTCAGCTCATTGTGAAGTTATTTGACACTTCAGTGTCACATGTAATATTCCTTATCAATAATGTAATATACTGTACACCAGATTTCAGTGAGTGGAGAGATGGGTTTGCATGCATCACTTATCTGCTGAGTTATCATTATAAGAGACTCTGCTGTTAACCTGTCTTTCGATTTATGCTTCTTTTCTCTACTTTTGATCAAATCTGTGATCATTTTTTTAAGATAAAATAGAGAGGCTGGAAGAATAGCTCATCTGAATGCAAATGAGCTTTTCTCCCCCCTACATATCTCTCAAGGCTTATCTTTTTATTACTCTCACGGAAAGCAGAACAGTGTGGTTAGAGCCAGGGGCTAAATGACTTGACAATCCACTGATAACATGGCATTTTTAGAATATATCCTCTACTCTAAGCTCCAGTGACTAAGGGTGAATCATAAAATTGCACAAGTCAATCAGCTTAGGATCTGTTTTTTACATGAAGACTTATGAAAATTTAAGTGTACTTTATCACCTGAAACGAACTTTTATCTTGAACATCTACAGCAGACTACAGTCATAGCCCAAAAATATGACTGCAGGAGAATATAAATGAAAAAGGACTATTGCTTACTAGATTTGAGGGGGGTTGGCTTGTTTTTAGTAGTCTGAGCTCTGCCACAAGTAAGCCAGTATTAATAGCTGGGTTTCCCAAGAGTCATACAATGTCTATTTAGGTTCCCAGAGGAAATGTAAGTAGGGAGGTAAATCGGTATGTCACACATCATAAAGCTGGGGATGCACATATGCAGACGTGCACTAAAGCCTTCCAAGGCACCAGCTTTCTGCCCCACCTCCAAACCCTACAGGAACACACAGTCCAGGCACCAGAAGTACCTGATGGTGGCACGTCTTGTATCTTTAAAGCTGACAGCAATAATTCCACCTAAATGCATTCTGCATCTACAGTTGACTGATAGCTGTTCACCTCCTGAGTTGTGCTGCTGCATAACAGTGCCCAGTAACAATTTTACTACAAAATGTACTGACTTAGCTTCAAAACAATACACGGGTTTGCTTATTTTCAAAGCCTGCCCAATTTTTAATTAAAAATAGAAAAATAACCAGTCTTCACATATATCATTACTGTCAAGCCTTCTCTGTGTTTTCAGCTTTTCTTTTTTAAGGTATAGGATAATGAAAAGTATTGAAATGGGATTTCAAGGCAGGTGGTAGACAAAGTATGGGAAAGTAGGTGTTGTCTGAGAATCCTCAATATCAGCAGACAATGTGCTGAAGCTGAATTATTTTTCCAGGCAAAATAACCCCTTAGTGTCTTTATCTTCCCTGGTGTTTCCAGAGAGAACACTATTAGCTTTGTAAGTATAGAGTTTCTGGCTAGTTGAATATATACTTTTATCAAACTAGGTAATTTTTAGGACAGACTGCTGAGTGTCCTAATACACTAAGCAGTATTCTATAAGATATTTTAACAAAATACTTACTTTATGAAGGCAAAGTGTTTCAAATCACAATTTAGACCTCCTTTATCCTTATTAAACAGTATTCATTTCCTAGTGTATAGGTAAATTGTTAAAGTGAATGGGGCATAGATTTGTTGTTACTGCTGAATATATATTCTGCTATACTGCCAATTATCAGAGAAAAAGTTAGAATCAAAATATGGTTACTTCTCCCACACAAAAACCAGCACAAGCTTCCCAAAATGCAGTTTTTGAAAGGCATGCATGTTGGACCATAATTACATGTAGATCAGTGTCATTGCTTCACTAAAGGGGAAAATTAAAGGAGACCAACTAACCAATAGGTTAGCAAAAGGTGAGCGTTAATGGATCAATAGATCAATTTAAGTGCCAAGTGTCCAGAGCAGCTTTCAAGGGTGATAATGGATTTTAGTACCACTGTAGGGACAGATTTTAATTGTGCACGATAACAGTGCTGTTTGAGCCATTATATGACTGAATTATTACTATTTCTGTAACAACTTGGATGTAAAACTTGACTCTGGGCTGAATTGTGGCACTTAAGGGATTCCAGGAGGAAATTATTTTACACATTCAACAAAATTAAATGTATTTTGCATTCCTGACATCACCATTTACCAACTTGAGACAAATTCTGTGCCAAACGTATTGTACAAAACCCACGCACTGTATAACCTATGCTGGCATCTTCCAGGCAAGGAGAGAGCAAGAAGGAGCTTCAGCGTGTCCTAAGAGGTCAAGATCCACGTGTTCAGCAAGAGAGAGTAGAGAAGAAATGAGCCAAGGAAATAAATAGCAAGAGGGAGAGGTAGGCTGATATAAACTCTCTTTTCATACTGGAGTTGGTTATGCCTCCACAAATACATATGCAGACAGTAATTCTACGAACAAATCCTGAGCTCTCCCTGCCCCTCCCAAGGAAATTAGTAGATCTAAAGTTTAGAACAAATAAGACAGAAATCTCCCAAGGCTTAATGGCTTCATCTGTCATATGGTGACTATACCCCCGACACACAAAGTTCCTTAATCAATATTTACTTCTCGTATTCTTGTTTTCAAATTAGAATGCAAGCACCATATCCATAATGCAATGCTTCTGAAACCTAAGAGCTGATATTCTCATCCCAATTAAAATGCAGCAAGCAGATTGGTTTTAGCACTCAGTGGCATTCTTTTTATGGACTCTTATTCCTTCATAGACCACATAGTTATAAATAATCCATGCATAGAGCAATTAGGCCTTTTTCTTGTTTTATGGGTTACAGACTCTATGCCTGTGCTAGTGCCATAAAATATTGTAAAGCACTACAAAGCAACAAAACACATTTAAATCCCTACCTTAAGAGTAATTGAATAATTTTGATATTTAATTGCTCTTCTGTCATATGTTTACAGTCTTTTGAGTGAATCACACTATTACTGAGTCCAGACCAAAGAAAGACTTCTACCCAAAGTCACTTTAGAAAGAGCATCTTTAGCACCTGCAAATTATTAATTGTGATGATGAAATAGGACACTGACAAATTTGAGGACCTGCAATTTTCACACAACTAGCAAACCAGAATTGAAACAACAGAAAAATATTTCTACACTTTTTATGGTAGAGAAGCAATAGAGTTTTGACTTATTTGAAAGACTGGTTTCGTGTGCTTATAGGATCCTGATGACAAGGGAGAGTTGGGTGACTGAAATCAGAGGTAAAACTCTGCTTTAGTAGGCTTCACACCAAGACTCCCACAGTTCTTCTGTTTTGTGCAGAACTTAGAATAAAACTGAGTTAGAGGGGAAGCCACAGAAGACAGAGGAATGCTTGGCTTTGCCTTTATTATTTAAAGCAAAATGTCTACAGTGCTTTCTCTTCTCTTGCAGAAATGCTATTTATAACCTTTATACTTTAAACATAGAGTAGGTTACGCTGAATTAAACAGTATCTGTAGAAATGCTTTAGGAGACTTAGCAGCAACAACTGAAGTCTCTGCCCTCCTCTACGTAGAAAAGATTCAATATTGCCTAGGGAATTGTATTCAAGGACAGAAATAGAGTGAGAAAATCTTCCTTAGTAATTTTCAAAAATAAATTTAGACTGTGAAAGACTGGGAAGAATATTAATCTGTTTGATTCATACGCACTCTCTTTTAAGACAAATTAATTATGCAGCAGAAGCATTTAGCATAAAAATACAAGCTTTGAAATGTGGGTGTTAAGTGTAGTACAGGGAAATGAAACGGATAGAACTGATAGAAGGAGATTGAAAGAGGCTAATCAGAAAATGTCTGGAAGAGCATAACCATTTGACAAAAAGGACATAAGATAAAGCACTGTGGGCTTTAGCAGATTATTAATGCTTTGCAAGATTTAGTGTCCAATCACCTTTGAGATCAGCTTTTTTTCTGTCCAATTTAGTCTCAACTACAAAAATGCAAAACAGCAAATGCAACCGTTGGTTATTATGAGGTCACAAGTTAATTGTGTCCTTATTTCAAATTTTAGAGTAATAGCCATAGGAATATAATGTCTGACAATAAACATTAGTTCAACAAGCTAAAGCTATAAACTGGAAAACTGTGACCACATTCTTATCTTTCTTGGTTTTTCATAAAGGGTGAGCATAAACCTTTGTTCTGTGCATTTCAATCCCACTGAAGGTATTAATGCTCCGAGAGAAATTCCCTTTAGTAGGTCTAAGCAGATTCCATTACTGCAATGATTTTTTCCCCAAGGAAAGATAGAATAGGCAATGTTTCACTCCAGCAGTCACTCACTGAGTCACGTGGCTGAGAAGTATTACTCCTCTCTGTATGCAAGGTTCTGAAACCAGACCCATGAGAAGAGTGACTTGGGGCTTCACTTACCAATTTTGAATGGAGTTAATGTAATAGCATTGCCTTTAGAAATCATGCAGCAATTTTATGCAAAACGCGAAGATTTAAAATCATCAGTTTCTCCATCAAAAGGAAACAGTATTTTAAGTATTTGGGGGGTAGATTAAAACGATGAGTTCTGCATCCCCTGATCCCATATTTTGCCTATTAATCAGCTTTAATAAGCAGGAGGATGTTATTGACATTACACATTAGAACAGGGAGTCAAGTAGAAGTGGATGTAAATTACAGACCTATTGAATAAATCTGCAGTGCTCTGCTGCTTCTGTGACCCAGGTCTTCTGATTCACCGGAGAGCTTTACATTTCAGAAAATTAAGAGGAGTGTGTTTTCTCGAATTTTCAAGTACACTGATTTATGGTTGATCATGACAGACTATTTGCTATTATTTGTTAATAATCACACTCTGGTCTTACCACAGATTTACAATAATGTAGCAAGAATCCCATATGCAGTTGGATACAGTGAACAGATGCGCTTACATTATTTATTCAGAAGTAAATAAAGAAGCAAAGGGACTAGAGTTTTATGAAAGCTTGTGTTTTACATACTAAAACAGTGGCAGGGTGCCAATGAGGACAGCAAAATAGGCCTGTTTCTGAAACTACAGTCCTACATCTGTGAGAACTCCGAAGTACGTGGATCTTACTTTCCTACGGAAGTATTTACTGTTCACAAAACCCACTTCAATAGAATATTCAGAGCAAGAGATTCTATATAATTGTAATGTAATGTTCATTTGAAGAAATGCTCAAAACATTTAGGCCCTTAATGAAATAACTGAGTGAAACACACAGTATAATGCAACGTGTCATTCAAGTAATTTTGCAAAATGACTCAAAGGTTGTAATTCTTTCCTAAAATGCCTGGTTTCAGAATATGACCAGCATAAATAACATTTGTCCTACTTGTTTCAAAAATCTGCAGTAGCACACCAGGGAATCAGACCCACATCACGCGACGTCATGACCTTGAAAATAGAAACCAAATAATGGCACTGGAACTACAGGTATTTTGTTGGTCATGGATAGTGTTTACAGTAATTTAAAGCATAAATGGCTGCTAGGGAGAGCAATGGGAGGCCAGGACATTCAAACACAGGAGTAGTTTCCTGTGAAAGGTGAGAGGTTCAAGACCTGTCTATTACTCCAGCAGCAATCTCAAGTTTATCAAGTTCTGCAAGCACTGGTTTGCCTGGAAGACGGAATGAATTCTGGTCCAACGATGGAAAACTCCCTGAGGATTTTTTAATAAAACAATGAGGACTTTGTGTAAGTGACAGAATAAACTACTTTTTAAGCTAAACATTAAAATAGGACTGATTTTCAGAGTGGTTTTCAAACATTTAAGATTTGTTTTGAAAAGAGAAAATACCTACTGATTTACATGTGGTATTTACAATAAGTAGATAAAGTGGCAGCTACATTATGTACACATTTGCAACTGTTGCTATTAAAAAAAGGAAATGATGAAATTTTGTTTCAAACCCTCTCTAAGGTAATTTCTTCAGGGCTAGTTAGATCCTTAGTCACTGCAATATTAGTGGGAGGGAGAGGGGGAAGTTGCAATGTTCATGAATGATTAAGATTCTTTTAAAAAATGTTGCCATCTGCGTTAATAAAATGTACATACTTTTATTTTGCTTGGAACTTCTGAAAATGACATTCATGTGGGCATGTTTCATGGCTGGTGCTCTGTAAGGTATAAAATTGTTTGCAAAATACTGATCCTCAGTGCCATTCATCAGAGGATCCAAACATGCATTAGCTCTTCCTATTAATTGGTGTTGGGTATCTTGTTTGAAAATTCCATAGCAACAGTTTCTATATGAGGTCTGCCTGGGAAAAAGTTTGCAGAATCATATCCCTTCCTTTTCATAATTCAATAGAACTCCTGCAGAGAATCAGGTATGAATAATCTTATATTAATAAATCCCATTCACCTTTACCTTTGAGACCTGTCCCATTGAAATTTAAAATTAAAAAAGTCGAAGTATTTCTTAGAAAAAAAAAAATTATGTATTACTTTATGGATGTTTCCCACTGAAATGTGTCTTTGTTCATTAACTATTTTAGGCTGACTTTACTTAGACTCTGTTTTTATTCTGGATTTAGTATGTTTTAATGGTTACAGGGCTATTAAATGGTGAAATAGTTGTGATCACAATTTTCCTTTTTTGATCTCATTTAGAGATAACAAAAGTCAGGTCAGCACTACTAAAAGAAACGTTGAGCCTGCCAAGATCTTGAATCCAGGTTCTCCAGCTCCATCTTCTGGTACAAAAGTACCTAAGGAAAAAGTACTCCCACAGACCATTTTACCAGCCATAGTATCTTGAATACATAACGGGATTCCAGCAAAAATGAGCTTATCATTCGTAATATATGACCAGATCTGGGTTGGTAGCTACTTTACTGAAAGGCAATACTTTTGTCTCCCCAAATCTCACGTATTTTCCCCATTTCTTCTAATCCCTAATATATAACGTAATTAGTCTCAAAGATGCTTCAATCCACAGGGACTAGATAAAAATAATTTTGGGATTATATTTCAAGATTGAAATAGACTCAAAATAAATCTTAAAATCTTCTGGGATTCATGTATTACAGATGTCATATAACATGCACAGAGTTTGAGGAAGCCATTCCAGTCTGCACCAGAATAACAGAACCAACTCAAGACATAATCCTTGACTCCTTAGAATTTAAAATTTCCCAGGATTTCTATGGGTTTAGCCAAATAACTCACATTACAATGAACACTAAGAACAAAACTCTAGAAACCTTGTTCTTGCTTTCTCCGCTAAACTATGTATGTAAGTGGTGAATATTCTAAACTATTCCAGTAATAAAACAATTCAGTGTTAAGCAAAATTAAAACTAAAACACAGGAAAAGGCAAATCACTTTGCTAAATCTGGTTCAAAATCACCTTGTTAAAGCAATGTAGTACTTACACTCTTTTTAAGATTAGGAAGTACTTTAAGCTGCTCCTGTTCTCACTAATACTTCTTGAGGACCTTGAGCTCAAAAAACCACAAATGAGATTGCTCTCAGTGCACAAACAGCTCCACCATGTGTGGCTTTCTGACACAAAACCAAAGGGAATATTAATCCCCAGATTTTTCAGGACCTTTAGAATTTGAGTCCTTAAAAATTGCAATCTTGGAGGTTAATTCAGGAGTTTAGACTTCTGTTAGTGGTTTTACTTATTTGTGATATTTAAAAGTATTCATAATAGGTACCGGAATTGTAATATTCCACTATTGCTGCAAGTATATTTATTTGTGATATTTAAAATTATTCATAATAAGAACCAGCATCACAATTTTCCATTGCTGCTACTGTCAATTTACTTTTAGCAAATTGTTTATGCTGTCAAAGCACTGAACTGAATTACAGCATTTGGTTGAGAGTCTTCCAAGATGTACAGGAAGAGACATCTGAAACCTGAAGCAAAGTTCTCCCCATAGTTTCAATTCTTATTTTCCTGCCCAAACCATTATATTGTCACATGAGCTACTCAAACAGCTCCTAGATTGCAAGAGAAAATGGAAGTGGCTTACCTACCTGCCTCACTGAAATGATTTGTTCTTTAAGGGTTTTGAGTGAAGAACATCATTGAAGAGCACAAAGAACAGTGATTTCTAGATTTGTCCTGGTAGATGTCTACATTTTCTTGATGGAGGGCATTTTTCTGTAATAGAGAGTGCAGAGTTCTGTAATGTTAAAACAGTATTTGAAGGGAGAGGAGAGTTGGGAATATTTTCTATTTGAATATAGCTCCCATTATTTTTGTATTACAGAAAAAAATTACCATTTTGTAGTTATGGCTCCTTACTGTGTTGCAATGGAGAAAGCTAGCATAGTACACCATTTTCAGTCAAAAAATGCAACAAGGAAAAGTTAAGGAAGGTAACAATAAAAGCACACTAAACAGTGGGGTGAATGCTTCACTGGAGCTTAAAGGAAGAAAACTTTTAAAAATTGTCTTCTGACATGAACAGTACAGTCACACCAAATTTCAAGCTTTTAACTCCTACGCAGTCTCATTACTCCCTGCCTTCCTCTAGTTTACTGAACAGTGAGTTATTTACATAAAACGGAATTTCTTCCATAGGAAAGGCTTGCATGCTACTTAAAAACCTGAATAAATCAGGAACTTCAGCTTGAATCTCTAACACCCAAAAAATCCTTTCAATATCTGGATGGTATTATCTTATCATACTACTTGTCCAGCTGAATTATTTAGGTGTCTACACTGAAATGCTAGACAATGTCTCTCTATGAAAGCCGTGATAGCTTTTCAAATTAAAAAAAATATTTAAAAATCCCAGTTTGCTGCAGATTAACTTTCCATTCAAATTATGATGTACTACACCCAGGTCCTTGCTATAGCAGGAAGCTCACTTAAATCTGGAAGTCTTCATGTTGCAGCCTGCAAGAATCAACCTTTTTTCTGTAGAGGGCTAGAAAGCCCTACAAGAACTGGTCCTGGCTGAAGAACTCCAACATACTTGCTGATTTATCCAGATCAGGGATCTATCTTAGTTCCCTCTTCTTTAAAGTTCAGTGTCCAACTGCTTGTACTGCTGTTAAGAAAAGCAGAAGAATCATCTGTCTATAGTGAGTGCTGTTCTGGTGGGAAAAGCCCAAATTCTATTTTTCAGAAAAAAAAAAGAAAGGTGAGGAATTAATGTTTGTTCAAAATTTCATCTTTTTTTAGTGAAAGCATTGGAAGTGTATGTGTATGTTTAAAAATGGAATTTTCCTAATTTAAAAACAAAGATAATCTAGTTCCATCACCATTTTTCTTTGCCCTACCAATCTTTAACTGGAGATCCAAACAGCTGAGAAAGCACAGAATAGTTTGTGCAAATGGTGGGCTAAGATAAAATGAGAGATCTCTTGTATCTTCACAAGGTAAGATACAAATCACACAGAAAGGCATTCTGAGAAAAATATTTCTTAGAGGAACACTGGAGGCCTCAATTACTATCCAGTGAGGTGGGTAATATACATTTGGCTATTTGTTAAAAAACTATGATTGTTTTTATACAGGATTCTACTCATCTATTAACTATCACGTATTTTGTAAAACAAAAAAAGACCACAGAAAAGTAAAACCCAAAATTTTTCCTATATTTAAACCATAGTATTTCTGAAATGGGAATTCAGAGTCTCACCAGATTAATATCGTCACCTTTCTTCTCTCACTTTGATCAGGGAATTTCCCATATCTGCTTCTTCTGGTTTCATTCAGTTGGAACTTCTGTTTGTACAGTGATTTCTTTTAACAGTTAGGGATTTAAACCAGTCCCTGAAGAGATAGCTGACAAAAAAGTGATGTTACTTTTTAGATCCTTCCTAATTATTTCTACCCTCACCCTCACAAACATCTGATTTCCTTCACTATGCTGCAAGCTCACTAAAATTGGAACACTAAATGAGAATATTTAAAAGATTACATTTTGCATTTCTAAAGGCACCACTACAGGTACTTGACTCATCCTTCAGACTAGAAATAAATAAATAAATGAAGTCTAGGACAGGTGAAATAAAGGCACAACGGGTTGGGGTTTTTTTTAAGAAGAATTAGTAGACTTGGAACGGGCCTTTTATTAAGGAAGAGTTTCTAAGGGAATTGCCTTACAGAAATTACTTCATACTTGGCAGTGCATCTAATTGATTGCAGCTCTTTTCTTACAAATACAAACCCACATTTTCACTACCACATGTGGTGGTTGGCAATGTTGAGACTGAAGAGTACTTCAGGGTTCATTTCTCCTCCAGCCTCCATTATTTTTATGTACCTCAGCACTTTCTCATCCTTACTGAGACCTGCTGCAAATATTTTAAATGCCCTAATAGAGCAGAGAGAGTATAGCAACAGTGTTTATCTATTGGATCATTAGGGTTCTTGTTACCGTAATTTCACAGTTCTGAGCAACAATTCTCATTTTATGGGCAGGTAATTGAGCTCTATGATTCAGTAATTGATTTGCAGGGGAAACACGTTAAAATCTGGTTGGAAAAGCAAATTATTCAGGATCTTCACTCTGATTGCCTTTTAGAGCTACCACTCTAGGACTGCTGAAGGAGATTGCTTTAGCTCACATCAGTGAAGCTACAATTCAGTATTTGTCCAAAGAATGTTCACATTCTAAAATGAAAGTGAGGTTGCTGTGGTTTCGTGAGTTAAAAAGGCATAATTAAAGATTACTGCTGATTCTTAGTTCAGGATCACTTCTCAGCTCAAGGGAAGAGCTAAGCAGAGCTGTGGAGATCGGTCAGTTGAGCACTTTTTTGTACTCCTGGCCTTAGCCTGTGGCGTTGCAAAGCAGAGCAAGCTAAGTTCCCCAGTTTCTCCTTCCCCCTTATCCACCTCCCATCTTTCCCATTCCCCCAAACCTTGTAGGAGGGGTGAAGCAAGTGTAGAAAGCCAAGAGGCGCAGGGCTGCTACCGGCTCCCTGGCACTCCCGGCTCTTCTCCTTCCCCTGCTTGGAGAGGACCTAATCAGTCCTCTCTGGGCAACCCTAAACGTGTCTCCTTTCGTTTGCCTTCCCCAGTTTCACAACCCAAAGTTTATTCCCCAGTTAATTCCTCTGTCCCCAGCCATCCTCGTGCTTCTCAAGATGGCACCTACAGCCACCTTGGGACACAAGATGGTGGCGACCGCATGGCTTTCCTCCCCCCATCTTCTTCTTCCCACAATCCCTTTTTTCCCGCCTCAACAAACCCGTTCCTCCCACCCTATGATGTCACTCCTTTCCTGCCTTCATATTATCCTGCTCCCTCCCCCTGTGCGGGCCTGGGAAATGTGGGTGGTCCCTCAAGCTCCTCCCCTCTCCCAAATCCCTCCCCTTTTCTCAACCCCCCTCCCTCCAACCCTGTCTCCGCCCCCTCCACCTTCGACCCCTCCCCAGTAGGCGGTGCTTCCAGTTCCCACGGTCCTCTTCCTGGTTCCCACAGTCCCCCTTCTGTTTCCAATGGGGGGGCGGGGAAAAAAGCCACGGCAGGCTGGGATCCAGAACCCCTTGAGTGTCCCTTTGCCACTCGGGTACAGCTTAACCGCCCAGACCTGAATCCTACCTGGGAACCTTTTAGCTACGCAAACATTAGGGAACTTTGCAAAGCTCAAAAAGAGTTTGGCAGGGAAAGCAAGTATTTTAAATCTTTGCTGCATATGACTTTGGCCAGCAACACTTTAGTTCCCCATGATCTTAAAACGATCTCTCTCCCACAGAGTACGAAGTGTGGGAGAGAGATTGGAAAAGGCAGGTTAGGGAACTAATCCCTGCCCTCCCTGGTTTGCCTAGCGGACAAGGGTTCCCTTTCGATCTGTTGGTAGGGGAAGGGGACTACACCAAGCCCACTGATATCCCCATTGCGGTGACAGGAGCTGCTGAAAGGGCACTCTTAGTATGCCCCCCATCACTACCCCGATGATCTCTTACCTAGAAATCCATCAAGGCCCTGTTGAGCACTTTGTCATTTTTGTGGATAAACTGAGAGTGGCCATTGAGAAGCAGGTGCCTGATCCCAAGATACGGGGCAGCATCCTGCAGGAGATGGCCAAGGCAAGGGCAAACAGGGTTTGTAAGGAGATCATCCTGTCCCTTCCCCACGACCCTCCACCTACGGTGGACCAAATGGCAGAGGCCTGCTGGAGGCGCATGAGCCTTGCAGCAGTGACCCAAACTTCCCATTCCACACCATCTATTAATGCTATTAACATGCGGGAAGTGACATGGTGTAATTGCGGTATAAAGGGTCACTTCTCCAGGGACTGCATGTACGCCAACCTGAATCCCAATGCCTGGCGTCCGAGGATGCCCTCCTGATCCACACCTGCCCCCACCACCCACATCCCAATTGTGCCTGTCCCCTCTGTCCCTACCCCTACTACCCCAGCCACCCCAAATGAGGGAAACTAGGTGAGCGACGTGAAGAGGCGGACCCACGTCGCGCAGAAGAGATGACCTCTGCTGACCCGCTCAAATGGACAGTTCGTCCTACGGACAATCCACTGGACTTCCTCCTAGCTACCTCGGATGAGGAATGCCATTTTTCCGGACTGGACTTCTGTGCTATTCTTGCAAGGACATCTGCAAAGATCACCTACGTGCTGGTGATGCCTGATGCCCAAGGACCCAGGGAGTTGGAGATCATCCCAACCATCGTTTGGATAGGTGAGGATGGGACCTTTCCACTCAAGTTGGCATATTATAACCCGCTGTTTTTTCACCCTAGGAATCAGGTCGTTGCCAGGGTAAAGCCCTGTTCACTCCAGACAATTCTATCAAATTACCTTTTAGTCTGCTGGACCGAGGAGATTAAGAAGGGCAGACCAGTGGTCGGCTGCAGACTCACGAGCAATGGCTCGACCATCCCCATCCTGGGGATGTTGGATACAGGGGCAGACGTGACGGTCATCTCAAGAACCGCCTGGCCGTCATCGTGGGAACAGCAATCTGCGGCAGATATCATCTATGGTGTTGCGGGATATATCCCTGCAGCTAGGAGCAAAGACATCATTCAAATAGAGGGACCTGAGGGACAGGTCGCCTCTGTGCGTCCTTTTATTGCAAACTCAGGCGTAACTCTCTGGGGCAGAGATGTCATGGCCCAATGGGGAGCCCGGCTCAAATTTCCATTGTTCGATTTCTGGGATTTTTAGCTGGGGCCACTGTGGAGCGCCCGACCCAGGCCTTGAATTGGAAAACAGATTTATCAGTTTGGGTAGATCAGTGGCCCCTACCGAAAGAGAAATTAAGAGCGCTCAATGAGCTTGTGGACGAGCAGCTGGAGAAAGGACACATTGTCCCCTCCAACAGCCCCTGGAATTCTCCTGTTTTCGTTATTAGAAAGCTGGGGAAGGACAGGTGGAGGCTCTTCCATGACCTCAGAAAAATAAACGATGTCATTGAGGACATGGGATCGCTGCAACTGGGGTTACCTTCTCCCTCTATGCTCCCTTGGGGCTGGAAGATGGCGATTATAGACATCAAGGATTGCTTCTTCCAAATCCTGTTGCACCCGGATGATGCCCCCATATTTGCTTTTTCTGTGCCGTCTATCAACAGGCATGAACCAATGCGGCGCTTCCATTGGTGAGTGCTACCTCAAGGGATGGAAAATTCCCCCACCATTTGCCAGTGGTATGTCGCCTGCATTCTGTCCCCTATCCGGAGTCTAGCTGCTGGCTCCATCATCATCCACTACATGGATGATGTACTGGTCTGTGCTCCTGATCAGGCTTATTTAGACTGGACCCTTTCCAAGGTTGTGGGGGCTTTGGAAAGGCATAATTTTGAAATTCAGTCTTCCAAGGTCCAGAAGATGGCTCCGTGGAATTATCTAGGAATGAAGATGAGGGACCAGATGGTTGTTCCCCAGCAAATTACAATAATTGACAACCCAAAAAATCTGAGAGAACTTCAACAATTATGCGGCTCTCTAAATTGGATTCGGCCTTATTTGGGGATTTCTACAGAGGACCTGGCACCACTTTTTAACCTCCTTCGGGGAGATAACGACCCGACCTCACCCAGAACACTCACACCTGAGGCGCGTGAGGCTCTGGCGAAATCACTGGATGCATTGGTGAGTAAACAAGCGCACAGATTCGACCCTAAATTGCCCTTTAAATTGGCTATCCTAGGAAAGATGCATCCTAGGACTCATCCATCAGTGGGATGAGAAGCAGAAGGATCCATTACTCATTATTGAGTGGGTCTTTCTTTCCAATCACCCCACCAAGACCATCACAATGCCACAGGAATGAATGGCGCAGGTAATTAGAAAAGTGAGGTCCCATCTTGCTGTTCTAGTAGGATGTGACTTTACATGCATTTACCTTCCAATTACAATTGGCCCATTGGAGTACATCCTACAAAACAACGCTGAACTCCAATACACATTAGATTCCTACCCCAGATAGCTTTTGATTCACTATCCCAAACACCAGATTTTCAATTTGAACTGGAAGCTTGCTCAAAAATTGGTTCTGAGTAGGAAACCCTTCAAAGCCTTGACACTTTTCACTGATGGCTCCGGCGCATCAGAGAAATCTGTCATCACGTGGCAGGATCCTACCACACAGAAGTGGGAGTCTGATGTGGAAGTAGTCAAAGGATCCCCACAGGTGGCAGAGCTGGCAGCTGTTGTCAGGGCTTTTGACAGGTTCCCTGAACCATTCAATTTGGTCACAGATTCGGCTTATGTCGCCAGGGTGGTCTCCAGGGCAGAGGGTGCTTGGCTCTCAGAGTCCAGCAACCCAAACATCCATCTGCTGCTTTTGAAACTGGTACACCAGATTTCCCACCGAAAGCAGCCATTCTTTGTAATGCATGTGAGGTTGCATACTGACCTTCCTGGGTTCATCGTGGAAGGGAATAGGATGGCAGATGCGCAAGCTGCGCCGGTGCACATGGCCAACTTGCCAGACATATTCCAACAGGCAAAGTTGAGCCATGCACTGTTCCACCAAAACGTTCCTGCCCTCGTCAAGATGTTTAATTTAAAAAAGGACCAAGCGAGGGCAATAGTTGCAACCTGTCCCAATTGCCAGTCCCTCCAGCTACCATCAATGGGCTCAGGAGTGAACCCAAGGGGACTCGGCAGTGGAGAATTGTGGCAGATGGATGTCACCCGTGTCCCAGAATTCGGCCGCCTAAAATATGTCCATGTGTGCGTTGACACCTTCTCTGGTGATGTCTTTGCCTCGGCACACTCAGGTGAGAAAGTCGAGGACGTTATTTAGCATCTAATCCATGCTTTCTCAGTTCTGGGAATTCCTAGAGAGATTAAAACGGACAACGGCCCCGCATACATCTCGGAGGCCTTGAGGAAGTTTTTCCAGGAATGGGGCATCTCCCACATCACCGGGATACCTCATTCCATTACGGGTCAGGCCCTGGTGGAGAGAGCTCATCAAATGATCAAAAGAATGCTTCTTCAGCAAAAAGGGGGAGTAGAAGTGGAGACCCCCGCTGTCCAACTTGTGAGGGCTCTTTTTACACTAAATTTCCTAAATTGCTCAGAGGAAGAGCCAGACCCCCCCCATGCTCCGTCACTTCCATAACAGCACGAGAGCATGGCTGAAGGAGCATCCTCTGGTCCTCACCGAAGAACCCGACTCCCTAAAGATCACTGGCCCCTTCCCCCTCCTCACCTGGGGAAGAGGATACAGGTGTGTCCAAACACCTGAGGGTCCTAAATGGGTGCCTGGCAAGTTTATCAAGCCATTCCTTAAGAATCAGGCACAGACTCATCACCAGACCACCAAAGGCGTCGCGGATACCACCTGGCGCAGGAAGCAGAAGACAGAGAAGTCCAGCCACCAGAAAGGAGAACCGTCCACAGAGGAAGAAGATTCCAGTCAGGAAGATCCCAACGGAGAAAAGGATGAAGCCAGTTTCCCACATTTCCCCCCTTCTCCTTAACTGTTTTCATGTCCCTGCCCCCTACTCCAATTATGTTTGTGTTTTTGAATTTAACACCTGCTGTTTATTTTGTTTAGACAAGGCTTTCCCCCTGTGATGAGTCTTTGGGCCCTAGGCTGCCTCCTGGTGATGGTGATACCACCAACAGCCCCGTGGATCATGTCACAACCACGAAAGAATGTGTGGGTAACACTTGCCCATACGCTGCGCCAAAAAGAGATGTGCATGTCGACATCTGCAGTGGACAGTCCACTGTCCACAAGCCTGGTTGGGGTCCCCGTAGAACCAGACAAGTACCCGCAGACCCTGCGCGACCTCACCCAGGAGGTAAATAAGAACCAGAACCTCCGGACTGACAATCCCTTCTACCTGTGGAGGGAATGGATGGATTAGCTGCTGGCCCTGGGTGGACACCCTTCAGAATTGGATTTATTTGGCTCACTAAAAGCGCATCATTGCATCCATTTTGATTCTGACCCTGCACAACGTTGACATCCTTAGAGTTTCCAGCACGTAAAACAGACTGGGCTGGAACTCACGGCAGCCACGTGGTGTAGGAGTGTTGCCCATGTCCCTCTTCCCTCCTCAGTAGACGAGTACCATCCTAAACCCCTGGCCCTTCCGAAGGGGATGTTTCTAATTTGTGGGGATTGCGCATGGCCAGGGATGCCATCTCAGCTTGTAGGAGGCCCCTGCACCCTAGGACACCTGACACTTGCATCCCCAAACATGACTCAAATTCCAAATTGGCGCAATCACAAATGCTCAAAAAGAGGTGCAGTCAAATCCGACCCATACTGTGACACCCAAATCTACCATTGGTCTAAGACAAGAAGAATTGCAGTTTCTATTTTTCTGCCCTGGGTGGCAGCTGCAAAGTCACTTGAGGAATTGGGCCATCTCGAGTGCTGGGTGACTAAGCAAGCGGAGCTTACTTTGAGTTCCCTAAGTGACCTCCTATCAGGGAAGAAAAAGACCAGGCAGGCTACCCTCCAAAATTGGGCGGCCATCAATTTCCTCCTGCTGGCGCACAGCCATGGATGCCAGGACTTTGAAGGAATGTGTTGCTTCAATTTGTCCGCCCGTTTGGAGAGCATCTATGTGTCGCTGGATAAGATGGGCAAGATAATCAGAGACATCAAATACGAGACTAATGAATGGTTCCAACAAACACTCAACAACACGGTCCTGAGACTGACCCACACCGTAGGAGCTGTTGCCAGGACATCGGGAGGATGGCTGAGGCAGCTTTTTCATGAACTGGGACTCTCAGAGTGGGGGGCATCCCTGATAAGGGATGTTGGGCTTGTTCTGTTTTTGTTCCTCTGTGTACTGATGAATTTTGCTCTCAAATGTTTTAGTTACAACCAGGTTTCCCTTTTAATTAGTAAAAACTGGGGAGGTGTGGCAGGTCCATCCCTTGTGGCAGCTGTCTCTCATGCCAGCTCCACATCCTCGGGTGGAGGATCCCTGCTGGGGGAGGACTCAGGGGCATAAGACCAGCCCCTGTGCTGGAAGGAGAGGCATGCCCAGGGCCCTGGACCAACCTCCTCTTCCAGAGGCTTCTGTTAGGTTCAATATGTTATTGGTTATTGTTCACTGTACCCTCCCCTCATGTATTTTTACTGGACCCCGGACCCTCGCTCCCTCCCCTTGTCCTTTCTCGTATTGGTCATCCCTTCCCCTTATAACAGGTCAACCCGGGAACAGCCCCCGGGATTTTCTCCTCCATCATTCTCCCTCCTGGATCCCCGTGCCTGACCCCCTCCCGCACCTTTCACCTCGTCTCGCCTCTTTTTCCACTGGCACCTAGCTAGCTCGCTCGGTGGGGGCTGCCCCATCTCGGCAGGAAACATCCCTGCAATAGGCTGTGGTGGCCCCGGAGGCTCGCACCCTGACCGAGGACAGCGAGGACAGCCAGGTGGCTTTTATTATTCACTACAACAGCAAAAGACAAAATTCAGCAAAGTGCTGCTGATAAAGTGATTTATGAGTTATCCAGGAAAATATTAACAGGGATGATCCAGTCAGAACTCATGTCTCCCTGTGATTCTGTGCTGCAGCTGGTGACACCCAGAGTGCCAGTGATCCAAACATTTGTGAGGAACAAGTTTTTTAAAATAACTACTGTTTTTTCAGCATCAGTGAAAGATAAGAAAGAGTCAAAATTGATGGTAATCCCTCAGTGCAAACAGAACTTTCACAGTGATGAATTTTCCCCCTCTGGTCCTATTTTGAATATTCCTGTTTTAAAATTCCTATTTTTATCAGCTTCTCATAAAAGGCTTTAATACTGAAAGAAGTAAATTTCAGAAGTGTTCATTTGGATGAAATAAACAATTAAGCAACATCTTCCTTAACCTGATTTTGTAAAAGTTGAGGTTTTGCTGTCTTTATGATCACATGCAAAAGTAGGATCTGAAAGGGGAACGGAAAGGGCTGGCTAAAAGGAGTCAGCTGAGGGTAACCTGCCAGTGACCTCCTTCTGCAGCTGACCTGCTGGAATTCCATAAGAGGACAAACACTTCATTTTTGATAAAGTCCATAGAAACCACAGGAAAGGCAGAAGGACAAACATGATTCATAAAGGCAGCTGTCTGTGGCCAAAAGCAGCGGAGTCAGCAGCTAACATTTCACTTCTGGTGATAGTCCACTGGCAGTAGTTCCAGTTGAGTACCTGCTGAAAAGCAGAGGTTGTTCTTCATTTATATGTCAAACCGTAATAGCCATACTTCTGGTGCTATTCAAAGAGCAGAGATAAACCCTGGGGTTTGTTAGGCTTTAAATAGTTTCCAATTTCAGGCCTAATAGAAAGCCAAATGGAAAATATCACAGGTAATAGGACTTAGAAATATGGAAGAACACAACATTATATTCATGTTACCTATTGCTTTTTTCAGCAGAGCAAAGTCTTTGCAAACACATAAATACATATTTTTCCCCCAATGAAGGAAAAAAAATCTATCTTATAACCTGTAAGAAAAGCCATAAAAACAAAGCAAACCTGATTCCTGTAAACAGAAAATGTTCTTTAAAAATTCAGTTTGGTGAGCATAAATATTTAATTACCTTGGGCATGTCTTAGAAGCTCAGATTTACTCAAAACAGTGTCAAGAGCAAACAAAACTGCAAAACAATCTCTTTTAGTAAGAAATACCTTGTGAAAAAAAAGTATTTTCTTATAACCTTTCACTATTTCCTTTTATGTCTGAATCTTGTAACTCCAAATCCTAACAGCATCATTGGGAGAGAGACAATGAACATTCCCTCTGTTATCTGAATCACTGCAAGGTTTTGACATGTACAATATTAATAAAAATAATTTCTTCTCACAGGGTTTTGTTAGAATAACAAGCTGGTAACTTTGTATATGTTTGAGAAGCAAAATGAAACATTAAGTAGTAGGACAAAGCCTTCATAAAAAAGATATATACATACTGCTTAGTACCATATATATGTATCCATCTCCAATTTCCCAATGCTTTGGTCTAAGTATTAGACAAATGGCTACAAAATTTAGATTTATTAGGTTATTTATGGACTGCTAAGTGAATCCTGATTGATCATTAATATCACTGGGGACTATTAATGATTAAGTATACATTGCCCAATCTTTAATAAAGAAACTTTCATAAGATCAATTTTAAACCTAAAGTTATGAACAATTTCTAGGACACTTACTTTAAGAAATTGCACTTATAAATAGTAAGAGATTATATACAGTTAAATGACTAGAAATTAATTTATATAATCAGAGTAACAGTATGTTATATTTAACAGTATATACGTATTGCAATTACAAGTGCTATGACTTCAAGAGTTTATCTAATCATAATATCCAAGCATTACTTTCTAAATAATACAAAGTAATTTGTCTGATTAAATCTTTGTTTAAGAAAATATGCAATGGACATGACTAAGAGCTGAAATTAATGGCAAGTGTTAGCCTGGAAAGATAGAAATTTACTGCTGACAAGTAGGAAGACACAGAGAATATATTCCTACAGTTAACACATATCTTCATACTATAGACATTAATTTTCAATAATTTTATTTCAGATAAAAATTGACATAGAATCATAGAATCAATCATACAATGTTCCGCTATATAGAATTTTTTTTGAGTGACCATTGTTCTGTCTGAAAACAGACTAGAAACTGTCCTGCCTCTCAGAAATATTATTCCATTTCTACTTATATATGACAAAAATAAGGCTTTCATGGCATTTCAGCCTTTGTTGCTCTGAGCAATTTTTGCTATGATTACTAATAATAACTATTCCTTATTTATTTTAAATTACCTCCTTCTATTTTGGGTAAATTCCTGAAAAGAGTAAACTAACTTGAATATTTCCAATATCTCATTTTAAAATGTCAAATTTCAGATAGTTCAGCTCTGTGCAGCCTCTCAGGGTTAATTTTCATATGTATTTTCTGAGTTCAGAAGAAATTTGTAAACTGTTTTATTTGGGTTGAATTAGACTCATGAGAACCACACAGTCAGCCCTTCAAAATTTACACTCACATTCTCAGCAGTGCTAATTTGATTTTTCTGCATAGGTTACTTTCATTCTAGCAGCAGCAAACCAGTTTAAGTGGAGAATGACTTTGTGCTGCTCCGCAGGCAGCGCTAATCACGGTAATCTAATCTGCTCAAATTAACCCTCGTGCTGCAGTTTCACAGACAATTAACCCTTGCATTGCAGTGGGCTGTGCAAATCAAATCTCAGGCACATTACCTTCATCTTCTGCACGCTGTGCACACTGCTCCAGGATCCATAACTGCTCAGAAAGGGTCTTCTTCTCCATGCTTACTCCTGAGATTTGAATAATGCCTGGGTAAAATTCTGAGGAAAACAGAGACACCAAAATGCATCCATCGTCTCAACACCTCCCAATGTCATGTCCAGGTCAGCTCCGTCACTGTGCTGGGGCAGCAGCCTTGTTTCCTGATTTGGAAGGACAGGCCGGGATGTAAGGATGGTTTGCTAGTGCAGTGTTACACGACTGAGGGCAAAATGCTCTCAACCACAGCTGCTTTAGCAGTGTCTTTTGGCATTGCTTGTGCTTCATGGCCTATTAGGTGGCACTTCAGAAAACATAGTAGAATTGACCATGGGACAGGCTATTAAACTTCTTGACAATTAGTTTGACTTTCTTAGGACTTAGTTGACTAAAAATTCACTGCCCTGTGTCTACTACTCATGTCTTTGTCTAAGGCAGTATGAAATAAGAGAAGAGCGGATTACTTCTAAGCCAGCGAGACAAAAGGTTTGTGCCATATCTGTGTGATGTCTCAGACCATTGTTTTGGAGAAGGATCTGAATTGTATTTTTATACACGACTCTCTGAACTGAAAAACAACCGGTAATAAAATCCACTTGAATAGCCTGTGTTTTGTCCTCTGATGAGTTTTCCTGACTTTGGGCCAAGCTTGCAGAGTCATGAGAGAATTTCCCAGAAAAGAGAGAGAACAGAGAAAATAGAGGGTGAAACACCATGCCAAAGAGAGGGAGGCTCTGGAAAAAGGTGTAAAAGACATATTTTATGGCATATAAGGATACTCATATTTATCATTCTTGATGGTCAAGAGACATTCTGATGAGCTGAATCACTGATGGCCATAGAGCATCCAAGCCAAGGAGTGGAATGGGAAATCTCCTTGAGTATCTGTGTGATCCTCAGGTATTGATTTATCACACAAGTAGATATAAAGCTGACAGTAGTTACACACAGTTGGAGATTTTATGATTGGTACATGAACCCAGAGACACATTTGAGACTGTGGACTGCTTACAAATAGCTCACCAAAAAGAAAAAAAAAGCCCCTCTAAAATTAGCTTCCACAAATTCTATGGCAAAAAATCCTTTAACTCATTTTCTAGTGTATGTTACACAGAAATTATTTCTTTTGACCTTTTCATATTTAAACTGAATTTCTTTAATGTTAAAAGGACATTTTGCAGGGTAAAGTCTGCTTATTGATGAAATTAGCAAAGTTCATGGAATCAGGCTTTTTAAAGTGTGTTTAAAACCTGTCAGATGTTATTTACAGACAGTAATTATATAAACACAGACTAAGTTCATTTAAACTCTTGAAGGAGTACTCATGTAACTTTCTTGCACTATACTGCATCAACAAATTGTCGTTCAGTACAAAATAAAGAGTTACGAATCTGTAATATAGACTAAGCCCTGCATTCAGCAGCAACAAGAAATTTAGAAAGCAGGGGCTGTTAGAAGTAAATGGAGGAGTCCCTTGCATGACAGCTTAGAGGGGCTGTGATGCACTCCTCTAAGGCATAGCTAGAATTGGATGGAGGAAAATGCAAATTACATTTCAACAACCATTTCCTGTGTTGCACTTTCATAGCCCAGTGCAATGATTAGCTCTGCCATGCTTCAAGTGACTTCAAAGTCATCATTAGTTGCCAGAATACTGCTTAAAATACAAAATACTTATCAACATATTCCAAGCGTTTTTAATTTAAGAGATTATTTGAAGATCCCAGGATAATGGTTGAGTCCCTTGATGATTTTTCCATCTGACAGTGCAGTCCCATGCTTTGTGGTGTGACACATAACTCAACTTCATGCTGCATTATCAACACTTTGGGACAGCACAGATATTAAACCAGTCTGAATGCACTGATGTGCAGCTTCCTGCCTCACCATCCATTCAGCCGTTCCTTTAAATTAGAAGCATTTACCGTTCTGCCATATACAGTGGGGGGGGTTATGTTGTCTTGCTGAGAGGTTTAAGAAATGTCTCTCTGCAGGCAACAGTGGATTGCAAGAACAGACATACAGAAAAGCTCAGATATTTCAGAAAAACAGAAAATTTGGCTGTCTCACTGCATTTAGCCTGAGACAGAGATGATAAGTCCAAATTCTCTTGCAATTACCAAGCTAAAAGAATGAAGTAATGGGACAAGAAATGGAACCAGTGCAACATTTTAACCTACTCTATCCAAGTGTTATCACTTTTCTGTCACATTTTTCTGTGTTAAACTTGAGTATTAAGCTGAGTTTTCCAATATCAAAGGATAAAATGCATTAAAACCTCTTGTCTTTCAATCAGAAAGACACATTCAGTTGCTTGTCTTTCATCAGGGACAGTTCCTTAAGCATTATGGTGCAAATTTTCCAGCCAAACTCTAACAACACACTTTTCCCTTCAATCCTCTGTTATTTGTTCTCCCCAAAGACCCAAGAGCCAGGACCAAACGAAGCTTTTCTAATGCTCTTTGCTGCACGGCTTGTGACTTAGAAAGGATAACAGCAGAGCTTATATGACATTAACCCTAACTTGAATTTACACGGAAAGAATTACTTCCCGACAACATGCTTCAGTTCTCTAAATCTGATCCAACAGAGCAAGTGCTACAGTTACTGTCTTCAGCCATCAAGCTCAAAGCACAACAATCACAAGAATCTGGAGCAGTAAGTCACAATCCACGAGTTTGGAGGAAAAAAAAACCAAAAAGATGCAGCAGTACCAACACAGAGCAACTGCACAGCTCTCAGGAAGACCTTTAAGAGTCCTCAGATTGCAGCAAGTTTTCCACATGCACTCCAAGAGGTCTGTAGATGCAAAGTTTCTGCATACTGCATGTAAACACCAGTTTTCATTTATGGGGAGGTCTGTTTGTAAGATTTGTTTCCCAAATTAACTCCAATTATGTCATAAGGGGTTAATTTCTTTATGGCATTAAATTAAGAACTTTTCCTTTCTCTTGGAAACGTTCCGAACTAACTTCCAATTTAAATAGCATGAGTAAAACCCATACCTGGGTGGGAGGACGGTAAATATTCACAATAATACAAACAAATCTCACAGGCAAATCTCCAGTAGTGCTGCAGCTGTACTGATCCAGGAATCCCCCTAACAACAGCTGAAACAGAGTTCTCCACTTTGCTTGCTTTACTGTGGGGATTGCTTTAATGTATTCCCAGTACCTAACTGAACTCTGCTGTAAAAACCCACAAAAAATTAGTAACCGCTGCAGAGTTTGCAATCTGAAATTAAAGCCAAGAATTAATTAAGCATTAGGAAACAGAACAAAACCATAAGACAGCTGTGGTCACAGTGTTGGGATGCAGTTTCAAACATAAGCCACCCGAGCATTGGGATGGTTTCTTTCTGACATAACACCAGACAAGAGTCACAGAAAAAGATTGGAAGGAAGGTAATTAAATAGATTTGCAGACATTCAGAAAGATAATGGTAAAAATAGCGCAGTTTTTTCCAGCAATGAATAAGTGGATGATGAAGGCTGCTATCACAGATTCACTGAAGATGGGATCAACATTTTAATGACACTTGAAATAAAGCTAAGCAACAAAAGCATGCAGGAAGAGTGGACAAGACCCTTTCTGATATGTGATACTATGAGGAGGCCAATATAAGAGAGCTGGGAGGAGAACACATGATTGACTATGATCCCCAGCAGAAAACCAGAAAAGTAATTGAGAGGAGGAGGCCATATCCCCTGGCACTGACTGGGCAGAATAAGCAAGTGGAAAACTTGACCTGTACTCTCCTCACAGGGGTAGGAAAGATTACATAAGGAACTTTTCCCTTGCAGAAATCATGGCCTTGTGTTTCTTTACGAGTAATTTTCATTCATATTGGAATTGGTCAATTAACATTAAAAACGTAAAAGGAAAGGCTATAAAATCTGCCTCTGGGATCATTCATTTTTAATTTTTTTTTTTAAATGGCCAAACAAAAGCAGAAACCAAACTCTGTCACACTCACTGCTCTGAGGTATGGAGCTGCATAAAAGCTCTCGGAGTCAGAAACACAAACAACATAACAGGCTCCTGTACAGAAACAAAGCAAAATCTCAAACAAAGCAAAACCTGCAGGCTGACCCTGCAGGCCTTGGTCTCAATTCTGAAGCCAGTGAGTGTGTGGGCACATTAAGATATTCCTCTCCACCACTAAATTCGCAAAACAAATAGAGACACTGATTAAAAACTGAGACTTCAGAATGTTCCTCTGAGAAGTGGTCTTTTAAAATCCCCTCATTCTGACTTTCCACTAGAATGTCTTCAGAAGTAAAAAGGAACTCCAGCTTTTATGATTTCTGTGACTACTAATTTCAAAAACACCATTACTGGCTTTTTGTCCAGACTCCACATCATTTTAAGTTCAGCAGCTAGATTGCATTGTTATCTAATTGTGTTGTGGTTCTTTATACCATTAAAGATTGGATATTAGGAAAAAGTTCTTCACCAAAAGGGTTGTCTAAGCATTTTCTGCTGCAGAAACTTTTAAATGCAATTTAAAGCATTTGTTAAAGCAGTGAAGTTATCTGTGATGAGTTATGCAAATTTTATCCAGCTACAAAAGATTTGAAGGGAGATATGGGAGTAAGTAACTCCAAACTGCCTTAGCACCCAAGGTCACAAAGATCATTATATTTATCAGAGAGCCTCAAGAAAACACTCTGGTAGTGCCAGAGTAACAAATTTGCTCTCTGAAACTTGAGAAAAAGTAGTGTAAATAATTAAGCAAGTTTTTTCTATTTCTAAAACCTCATTGATTTCCTTTTGGGTTAAATGACAAACTCCCTCATTTTTTAGTCTTTCAAAAAGCACTTCAAAACAAATTTATATTTTCTCATTAATAAAAACAATACAAAATTCTATTCTATAAATTTATTTTTTGTGAATCAATATTAAAAACTACTGATGTAAACAAAGGTTTTATCACTCTATTATGAAAATTCATGCATACTTACCATTAAAAATGAATTGCAATAATTCATGCCTAAGAACAGTTGTTACTGTAAAAGAGCAAGTGTAAAGTTTTCCTCCAAGTATAAGTTCAGTGGCTATTTTCCGATTTGATTTCTGCTGACCACAGACGCAGAATAAACCAACGCAGCAGGATAAATAATTGTGGCTGTTTCTCTATAGACAGATAAAGAGTCATGATCATTAACAGTAAACAATAACTGCCAACAATAAACATTTAATGATACTCATAAAAATAATTGGCCATTGTGAAGCTCAACAGATTTAAGACAATTTCACATTAAATTGGTGGTTGCATACTTAAGAAGACAGTATTTCACTGTAGGACAGCAAGTGATAAAACAACCTATCTCCTGATTCTGGCTGTTTAAAAAGACATTTTCTGAAATGGAGAATTCCATTTTTTCCTCCTGTATATCCTCCGAGGGATCACCTTGCTTGCTCAAAATTTTAATGGGCACTACACTGGCAGAAAAGTTGTGCAAGTAAAGCAAGTGAGTCCATTTTATAATTGTCAGTTTTGCAACCAGGCAAAACTATGACTAATGCTCTGTTCAGGAAGCAATTTTGTTGATTTTTCACCAGAAAGTGTTGTCCTCAATGCAAGAAATTACTTTTCTCCTTTCAGTCTGAAAAATACATAAAGCAGATGGGTAGAAGCTGATTGTTTTCCTTGGAAGATGTTCGTACCAAACAGTTACTAAGCTGGCTCTGTAAGCATCACAATCAGACTGAAGATTCAGATTCAGGACAGGACTTAATCATTTGTCAGCCGCAGTCCTCTGAATGTCCCACAGTTACCATAAAATTCATAGAAACATACTTTTTAAAGGAAAAACGGGAATGGGTGAATTTGTAGCTTTAACACTTTGTAAGCCATGAGATGCCAGAGCAAGAAAATAATTTGGCACATCCAGCTCACAGTACGGCCACCCATTAGATCACACATAAATTGATTTAAGATTTCAAATGATGGCAGTGTGTTTTTTAAGCCTTGAAAGTTGGCTATTTGTCCCAACTGCTAAAAATCATCATTCAAAAAGTGGTTTCAAAAAAGACACCTTCAACTAACTTGGCTTACTTTTCTGAAATCCACGGGGTGAAACTGAATTTAAAAGGCAGAACGCAGTTTTGTCCCAGGTACAAAGCTGTGAAATTCCTTGGAATTCTGTGGCCATAAATTAAATCAATAAATCAAATAAAAATAAATCTAAACTTAGGTACGAATGTAGAGAAAAAAAATGCAATGCTACTTAAATTGAAGCATTGACTTCAGTCGTACTAATTTTCAGATAAATAATGAGAACTGGAGAGGGAATGCAAGGAAAAAAAAATTGTTTGAATTTGGTTTATGTTAAGGTACTCTGAAATAGAGTTTTTTACCATGTGAAAATAATTCTCCTGCAGGAAGTCCCAACTCAAATGAAGTGCTAGAAATTAAAGTACCTAAAATCCCAGTAATTTTAATATCTTTTCCTTGGACTGCTGCTCTTAAAACTAATCAGAATCTCTTAATCTTTGCAATAATTATTTCATTAAGTGCCTGCTATCATGTTATCAAGGTCTCGAAGCATTTTTGAGCCTTATTGATCATTACTTGGCACATGAGCCATCAAAAGTCAGATCCTGTGGGTACTTAAGTTTTAAGTGTACACATGAGAGAGCTCTGGTAACAGTAGCTGACATCTGCATTTGTCCACAAGAGGAGCTTTCTCACCACACTCTTTGCTTCATAACAAACAAAATTTGTTTTGACAAAATAGGCTATCTTGAAAGAGGAACACAACAAAATATAAATATACTGTCACAAGACCCAGATGGGTATTTCAGTTGAATATAAGCGAAGAAATCCCAAAAGTGATTTTCACATCCACTTTAAAAAGAAATCTTATTTTCTCTTGATCCAACACTCTTAAGTTCCTCATGTTTCAGAACAATCTGGTTGTAAATAACAGAAAATTTCAGATAACAGAACTAAGGTGAAATCAGTTGATAGGCTTCCTGTTCTTTGTGGACTCAGCAGGCCAATTTGTCAAGGACATTCTCAGGGTGGTAATAGTGCTCAGCAGTAATATGTATCTGTAAAATTCCAGCAGAGCAAATAGCTGGAATAAGCGTCAAGAAAATTCAGTTATCTGCTGTACTAATAACCACAAGGCTGCGCGTATCACGCTGAGAAAACCTCCAGAAGGAACAATGTCATTACCTTAAAATTTCAGGTTGGCTTAATGAGTTGTTTATTCCAATTAACACAGAAGGAAATTGCTGGGTAACTACCACCCTCATTTAGGAGGTCTGTCTAATGTTCACACTATGACGAGTTCTGAAACGTAGTTGTTTTTGAGGATCACTACATTTAAAGCAACATTAAATCACATATGGCAAGTACAAATTTGTTCTCCTCATGCTGTAATCATAGACAGAAATAAATTTCTAAGGAATGTTCACACCCAACAGAAAAAGTAAAATACCTGAACTGCCTCTGATCAGAGAATTAATTAAATTTTCATTTTTCAAAAGGTTGCCAGAATTCTGTTTCAATGTTGAAAGTCTATATCCCTGGTCATAATGCAGTTAAAGGAATGAGCAAAATACTATAAAATAGTGTCTTGCAAATAGCATGAAATGGTCATTACTGTCCTTTTCAGGATTTATTTTTCTAAGGATTAATGAAACTGGTGGTACTTCCTGTGTATAACATTCTCTATGAATTAGCATTTATAAATATATACAATTTTATAAATTAGTATAATTTTGTGTGTACAAAGACAGACTTATTTTCATAGGATATAGTAGTAGAAAAGTAAGTTAATTCTCATTTTCAATGAATACAGTAGAACACTAATTTATTGATGTGTTCTGTGTTAATGGTTCTTTCTTCTATTTGAAATTTTGAAAATTATTCCCAAGAATCTTCAAAATAGTCCATAGAAAAAACAGTTGCTTAGTGCTAAGATGCAAAAGTTTCATTCCACATGGTTACAAGCTGACCCTTGACCAAATTAAGATGTGGAAGGCAGTGTTCTTTGCAATAGGAAGATGTAAATAACTAAACCCTTAGCACAGGAGAAAAGTTCACAGAAAAATTAAAATTCCATGCTGAGCCAAGACAGGTAGAAGAGATCATTTTATTTAATAGATAGAAACGCTCAGGTCAGAAGAGTGACCATTTTTTCAAGACCATTACCCATCAAAACACAGACTCTGCAGGTGGAATAAGGTCAAGCCTTCCCAAAATGAAATAACCCCTACTCTGACCTAGTTTACCTAATCATCTACATTTATCATTTACAATTTTGAAAATAGTACCCAAAATTATGAATCCTAAACTTTGAGCTGATTGACTGATTCTCTTGTTCTAATGATTTCCCACTTTTCCCTTTTTCCCTTTTTTTCATTTTAGGCAGAATTACTAAAGGAAGAAATAAAAAATTAGCCATCTCAGGGGTTTTTTTTCCTAAACTTGAAAATAAAGGCAATGAAGTTTACTCATGTCTGTAACACAGGAGGAAACATTTCAGTCTAGATAAAAGAACTGGATACACACAAACAACTACATTAATGGAGATTATTCTGGAAGCTGGATGGCATATGAGCACAGGGATGTGTCTCACAGCAAAGTTTTGAATGTAACTAAGGGTGCAAATGACTACAGTGTTCTTGTGACTTAAAAATTTATGTCTGAATAATCACTACATTAGAGCAATTTTTAGAGAGGATTAGCCTCTCATTGAAATTATCCAAAAGAATTGGATAAGGTGAACTTATCATGCTGCAGAAATATTTCTGATTTTTAGGAAATAAAATACACTTACATTCAGCAATATTTAAAAAACCATGGATGAACTACACTCACTTTACAACATGATACAGTTAACAACATTTCTCTTAGTCTTCAGTATCTCTCACAGTAGAAATGGCAGGGTGAAATTACCAAAGTTAAAAATACTATGCAAGAACTGGTATTCTCCCACACAGATGGGATACCTGTGTCTACTTCAGAGATATTTATCCTCAGTTTTCTACAGCCCTTGTAAATATTATAAACATTAGGTAACCACTGGACTGTTTCATATGTTGCCTCAAAGCTTATTCCATTGTCTTATATTTCCAGTAAGTATCAGAAAGAGTGGCAGTCAAAAGGAAGGGGTGGGATAATTGAACCAAAACAACAATATTATTGGCACATGAAAAGTTACAGAAGCATCAATTGCCTAAAGGATCTGAAATATGCACCTTATCTGGTGTAACATCCACGCTGAAGCTTTGTAACAATCTAATTCATAACTTCTAAGTTTTTAAGTTTTGTAGATGTGAAATCCTCAGCCTCCTGTCCAGAGTAATCAGCTGAGGTATGTTTACTACTCAGATGTTTATAACCTGGCCTTACTGTCTACAATGCTTCTTGCCATCAAACATATTGGTTACATGAATGCCTAAACTAAATGTATCTTTCCCTGCCACTTGTGAACTATTACAAAGACAAATGGATTGTTTCTGCGCTAATTGTTGACATTATACATTACCAGGTGTCTCGGATTAGAGACAAATATCCTAGGTGGAAAGCACTCTGAACAGGTGCCTCCCCCCCACAACAAGGTTTCTGGCACCCCTTCCCCCACAACAACAGAATATCCCAGCCTAAAGTGGGAAAAACTGTTTAATTAACAGACCACACAGTGGAAGGGGAAAGGGAAAAAGGGTCATTAAACCTGAATAAACAGCTGATGAACTTTAGTGTCCTTTTCCTCAGGCGTAGCTTCCCCTTTCCGGGGTCCCCGGAGGGGGCCGGGTGGTGTTCCTCCCTGGATGATTCTCGTCCACTGTCCTCCGGGGCTCCTCAGGTTCTCGGATGAGAAAGCAAGTCGAAGAAAAGGATCCAAAAAACGATGAGAGGAAAAAAGAAAAAAAAAATCCCGGGGGAAAAGAAAGGGAAAAAAAAAAAAAAAACCAAGCAGCAGCCACACCAGTAGCACCAGCAACCAGCAGCAGCAACTGGCTGAGCCGAAAAAAAAACCAAAAAAAAAAAGTGTCCCTTCCTCCTTCTCACTCCCCCGTAGGAGAGCCAGGGAAAAAGTTTCAAAACATCCCGCGCAGGCAGAGCTTTCTCCCAGCTGCGTGACACAGTTAAAGCTACAGTACCATATTTCTGCTCAAGTATACAAACGATAGGGAATACAAAATATCATTATGCCACCCCAGGACATTCCACCCCTTATTCCATATCGTTGGCTTAAAGTCCACACTAATATGCTCCAATTCTATACACACACATATATACAGATATACATATATACATATTTACATATATACATATATACACACATATAGGTATATACAAATAGAGGCAGTGACATTCAACCAGCAATGGTACTCCAGCATCACGGCATTACATGTGGCCCTCACCCAAAATCATATCTCCCTGAGGTACACATCGTGTTTCTCCATTTTCCTGCATTACCCACCAAGTGCACCCTGGTCCCTGAGCGAAAAAAACTCCACGGATAGGTTTGTCTTTACACGAGGCAGAATTAATCCAAACAGTCTTTCCTGACAAGCCTCTGGCATATACTGCTGGGACCTTATCTCCATCTACTCTGTGGAGGAGCTCAGATTGGGCAGGGCCTGCTCGGTTGATGGAGCCTCGGGTGTTAACTAACCAGGTGGCTTTTGCTAAATGCTGCTCCCAATTTTTGAAAGTCCCCCCACCCAATGCCTTCAAGGTGGTTTTTAACAGTCCATTGTACCGTTCCACTTTGCCAGCAGCAGGGGCATGATAGGGGATATGGTATACCCACTCAATGCCATGCTCCCTAGCCCAGGTGCTTATATGGCTGTTCTTGAAATGAGTTCCATTGTCAGACTCAATTCTCTCAGGGGTACCATGTCTCCAAAGGACTTGCCTTTCAAGGCCCAGGATGGTGTTGCGGGCAGTGGCATGAGACACAGGGTAGGTCTCCAGCCACCCAGTGGTGGCTTCTACCATTGTGAGCACATAGCGCTTGCCTTGGCGGGTTTGAGGCAGTGTGATGTAATCGATCTGCCAGGCCTCACCATACTTGTATTTGGACCACCTTCCCCCATACCACAGGGGTTTCACCCGCTTGGCTTGCTTGATCTCAGCACATGTCTCACAGTTATGGATCACCTGGGAGATACAGTCCATGGTTAGATCCACCCCTCGGTCTCGTGCCCACTTATAGGTGGCATCTCTGCCCTGATGGCCTGAGGCGTCATGGGCCCATCGAGCTAGAAACAGCTCTCCCTTATGCTGCCAATCCAAGTCTACCTGGGACACCTTTATCTGTGCAGCCTGATCTACCTGTTCGTTGTTTTGATGTTCTTCATTAGCTCGGCTCTTGGGGACATGGGCGTCTACATGGCGGACCTTCACAGGTAGCTTCTCTGCCCGGGCAGCAATGTCTTTCCACTCCTCAGCAGCCCAGATCGGTTTTCCCCTACGCTGCCAACTGGCCTTTTTCCACCTTTCCAGCCAACCCCACAGAGCATTGGCTACCATCCATGAATCGGTATACAGGTACAGCTTTGGCCACTTCTCTCTTTCAGCAATGTCCAGGGCCAGCTGAACGGCTTTGAGCTCAGCAAATTGGCTCGATCCACCTTCTCCTTCAGTAGCTTCTGCAACCTGGTGTGTGGGACTCCATACAGCTGCTTTCCATTTTCGCTTTGTTCCTACAAGACGACAGGAACCATCAGTGAAGAGAGCGTAACGTGTTTCATCTTGTGGCAGTTGGTTGTAGGGTGGAGCTTCGTCCGCCCGAGTTACCTGTTCCGGCTCTTCTTCATCGATCAGACCAAATTTTTCACCTTCAGGCCAATTTGTAATTATTTCCAAGATCCCAGGGCGATTCAGATTTCCCATACGGGCGCGCTGTGTGATGAGGGCAATCCATTTGCTCCATGTGGCATTGGTGGCATGGTGGGTAGAGGGAACCTCTGCTTTGAACATCCACCCCAGCACCGGTAGTCGGGGTGCCAGGAGGAGTTGTGCTTCTGTGCCAATTACCTCTGAGGCAGCTCGGACTCCTTCGTAGGCTGCCAGGATTTCTTTCTCGGTTGGTGTGTAGTTGGCTTCAGCCCCTCTGTAGCTTCGGCTCCAGAATCCCAGTGGACGACCCCGAGTCTCACCAGGCACTTTCTGCCAAAGGCTCCAAGACAAACCATGACTCCCGGCTGCAGAATAGAGCACATTCTTTACTTCTGGTCCTGCCCTGACTGGGCCGAGGGCTACTGCATGGGCAATCTCCTGCTTGATCTGGGCGAAAGCTTGTTGTTGTTCAGGGCCCCAGTGGAAATCATTCTTTTTACGGGTAACCAGGTAGAGAGGACTCACAATCTGACTGTATTCAGGAATATGCATTCTCCAAAAGCCTATGGCTCCCAGGAAAGCTTGCGTCTCCTTCTTGTTGGTTGGTGGGGACATCGCTGTGATCTTATTGATGACTTCGGTGGGAATCTGACGCCGTCCATCTTGCCACTTCACCCCCAGGAACTGGATCTCTTTGGCAGGCCCCTTGACTTTGCTCCTTTTGATGGCAAAACCAGCTCCCAGAAGAATCTGAATGATTTTCTCTCCTTTCTCAAACACTTCTTCTGCTGTGTTCCCCCACACAATGATGTCATCGATGTACTGCAGATGTTCCGGAGCCTCACCCTTTTCCAGTGCATCCTGGATCAGTGCATGGCAGATGGTGGGACTATGCTTCCACCCCTGGGGCAGTCGGTTCCAGGTGTACTGCACGCCCCTCCAGGTGAAAGCAAACTGAGGCCTGCACTCTGCTGCCAGAGGAATGGAGAAAAATGCGTTTGCAATGTCAATAGTGGCATACCACTTTGCTGCTTTGGACTCTAGCTCATACTGGAGCTCCAACATGTCTGGCACGGCAGCGCTCAGCGGTGGAGTCACCTCATTCAAGGCTCGATAGTCCACAGTCAATCTCCAATCTCCATCGGATCTGCGCACAGGCCAGATGGGGCTATTGAAGGGTGAGTGGGCCTTGCTGACCACCCCTTGGCTCTCCAGCTCACGGATCAGCTTGTGGATGGGAATTACAGCATCTCGATTCGTTCGGTACTGCCGGCGGTGCACTGTCGAGGTGGCAATTGGCACTTGTTGCTCTTCCCCTCTCAGGAGTCCTACTGCAGATGGGTTCTCTGACAGTCCAGGCAAGGTGTTCAATTGCTTAATGCCTTCTGTCTCTACAGCAGCTATCCCAAATGCCCATTTGAGTCCCTTCGGGTCTTTGAAATATCCATTTTGGAGGAAGTCTATGCCCAGAATGCACGGGGCCTCTGGACCAGTCACAATAGAATGTTTCTTCCACTCTTTTCCAGTCAGGCTCACCTCAGCTTCCACCAGAGTCAAGTCTTGTGATCCTCCTGTCACGCCGGCAATAGAAACAGACTCTGCCCCCACATGTGGCGATGGAATTATTGTGCACTGCGCACCAGTGTCAACCAAAGCCTCATATTTTTGTGGTTCTGTTGTGCCAGGCCATCGAATCCACACAGTCCAAAAAGCACGGTTTTCCCTGGCCCCTACCTGGCTAGAGGCAGGGCCCCTCTAGCCTTGGTGGGCATGAGTGCTAGAGGTTCCTTCAAGGGAATTGGACATGTCAACTGGAGCTACTTCCCTTCTGGTGGAGTTTCCTCTCTGAGTCTTGCCTTCCTTCAATTCACGCACCCGTCGCGCCAGAGCGGCCGTGGGTTGTTCACCCCACTCCCTCATGTCTTCTCCACTTTCACGCAGGAAATACCACAGCTCACGTCGAGGGGTGTACTCGCTCCTCGTAGCGGGGGAACGTCTGCGTTCAGTGGCAGAATCTTTGATCTTTACTGCCGAGATTTGGAGAAGGCCCTCTTTAATCTCCTTACTGAGTTTCTTGTGATTCTCCTCCATCTTATCTTCAATTTTCTGCAGACGTGTCTCCACAGCTGAGATTCTTGCATTCATTGGGCCATGCACAGTATCTGCATATGCTCGGAGCTTCCTTGCCATATCAAGCACGGTCTCATGCCCATCATCTCGCTTCATCATTGCTAAAGCAGAAGCGTATTCTTTGGGCCCAAGTCGTACGAGTTTTCGCCACATCACAGGCGTACATTCAACCGCATCTGGATCCATAAGTGGGGCTGGGTTTGCTATGTCCTCTGAGAAGACAATATCTACCACCCCCATTTCTCTCAGACGTTGAATCCCTTGTTCTGTGGTCTTCCACGGGGTTTGTTGCTGATAGAGATCCTCGGGGCACAGGTATCTCTCCCTCACACCTCTGATAACTCGTCTCCAGAGGCTGCAAGGGTCAGCCCCATTCCGCGCCGCTCTGTTGATATCTGCATCATGTGACAGGGTCCCCAAATGCCTCATCTCGGTGCCATCTAGAAGTGTAACATCGCCTGCAGCATCCCAAAGACGGATTAACCAACTAATTATAGATTCATTATCTCGTTGAATGTAATCTTTCCTTAGGCCGCGAAGGTCCTTCACGGACATGGACTCGACAATGACTTCTGACTCAGTCGTTGGCTTTGAGGATCCCTCGCCCCCATTATCATCTGCTGGGCGATCGGTTTTGACTTGGTGTTTCCTGCTTCTCGTAACAGGAGCAGCTGCCATTGGCTTAGGCTCACTACCTGCCTGTTCTAGGGTATTAAACAGTGTACGATAAGCACATGCCAGGCCCCAACATATTGTCTTAAGGTTGTCATTGCACTTTGCTTTGAGATACTTTGCCACCTCAGCTGGTCTCAGAATTTGTTCAAGGGGAATCTCCCAATCTATTGGGTCAGAGAATTTCTTTAAGAATTGGCCCATTTCCTCCCATGCTCCACACCACTCAATTTTCCTCACGTCTGGATCAGGTGTCTGCTCCTGCTCAGCCCTTCTGGACATCTCAGCCCTCATTCTGGAAAAGCCGACCATCATATAGATGAAAACTCCGAGGATGCTTACCAGGGTAAGCACCATGAATACCAGGACAGTGGTCTCTTTAACATCCAGAGGAAACTGAAAATTCTCAAAAGGTGATGTACCAAATTTAAAGGGGAAGACATAGGTGAAGAACCAGGAAGCTTCACCCTCTGCTTCTCCTCCAGCAGGTTCGGTAATGTTACCAACAAAACCCCAGAAGAAGCTACTATAGCTAGGAGAGGAAAGCAACCGAGCATATACCTTCTTACTAGTTTCCAATACCTTTCCAGAGATCACCCATACAGCGCATATTACCATAGCAAGCCGGTGTCGTGTCCCTGATCTATAAAAATTGTACATCAGGGACACAATTGCCCCTATCTGTTGATAGGGAAGCAGGCCTACATACCAGACAGACAGTATCACTTCAAACCACATCCTATCAAACAACATGGTGACCACTGATTGCTGTAATCCAATACAAAATGTTTAAAACCAGAATATAATTACTAGTTTTTACCACTTTCTCTACCCCACAAGAGGTGGGCACCAAATTTTGTCAAGCCCCTTTAAGTTGGGCGCCAAATTTTGTCTCGGATTAGAGACAAATATCCTAGGTGGAAAGCACTCTGAACAGGTGCCTCCCCCCCACAACAAGGTTTCTGGCACCCCTTCCCCCACAACAACAGAATATCCCAGCCTAAAGTGGGAAAAACTGTTTAATTAACAGACCACACAGTGGAAGGGGAAAGGGAAAAAGGGTCATTAAACCTGAATAAACAGCTGATGAACTTTAGTGTCCTTTTCCTCAGGCGTAGCTTCCCCTTTCCGGGGTCCCCGGAGGGGGCCGGGTGGTGTTCCTCCCTGGATGATTCTCGTCCACTGTCCTCCGGGGCTCCTCAGGTTCTCGGATGAGAAAGCAAGTCGAAGAAAAGGATCCAAAAAACGATGAGAGGAAAAAAGAAAAAAAAAATCCCGGGGGAAAAGAAAGGGAAAAAAAAAAAAAAAACCAAGCAGCAGCCACACCAGTAGCACCAGCAACCAGCAGCAGCAACTGGCTGAGCCGAAAAAAAAACCAAAAAAAAAAAAGTGTCCCTTCCTCCTTCTCACTCCCCCGTAGGAGAGCCAGGGAAAAAGTTTCAAAACATCCCGCGCAGGCAGAGCTTTCTCCCAGCTGCGTGACACAGTTAAAGCTACAGTACCATATTTCTGCTCAAGTATACAAACGATAGGGAATACAAAATATCATTATGCCACCCCAGGACACCAGGAGTAGAGTGAGTATGGAGTAAGATTTTACACAGCCTGCAAAAAGAATGCACACAGACAGTAAACCCTGGATCCCAGCCCTGAAATCCTATTTTATACTCATTTATTTGGCTTTGGGAAGACATTAGGACAGCCTGTAGCTTACTGGAAATAAAAAATTGACACTGACAATCCTAGTTTAAGCAGATGTTCTGCAGATGCAAAGGAAGATTTAGAATGTTCTCTGGACAAGCAGCCTGAAAATTACTCTCTCACAGATGAATAAGCATCAATACAAAACATGCTGTTACAAACCTTGTATTTCTATATAATAGATAATGAAAAAACATCTGCCCATTGTGGTTATTTGCCAAGCAGCCAGTCCTGCATTCCATTTTACTATCTGTATTTAAAATATTCTACTTATAAACAATATTTCTTAACTGTTTTCATTCTGTCTGCACATGCTGAATAAAAACTTCATCATTTAACCCACCTCTTTCAAGTTATGTCATGTACATAACAAGGAGATTAATTCCTGCAAGTATAACTGAGTTCCTCTTTTGGATTTGGAGAAAAAGAGAGCTTCAAATTAGTGAAAATTGGTGTTAGCATTTTATTCTGCAGGAATTCCTCAAGTTAAGCATACTATGGACTTTTTATGATCAATATCCTGTGCTCTCAATATCCAATTTCACTCCTAGCTGTCTTTCAGGCGTCAAAAGCCAATGTGTATTAAGAGATAAATTGTACTCAGCACTACTTTGGTCCAACAATTAACATGAATATGTTTGCAATTAAAATTCATACAATGGAATATTTAAAGTGAACACATTTTAGTATAATAGCAGCACATGCCAATGATGTAAAATACACAATGGCATGGTACTTGGTGCTGTATTATGCAAATAGATGCAGCAAAGGTCAAAGCTTATCTCAATCTCATAATAATGTAGTCTGCAGAGGGTAATTAATTTACAGTGTGCTTTCTTATATTGTGCACCACAACACTAAAAGCTACTTTATTCAGGAATTTTCTTTTTTTATGTTGCAGAGAGAAATCATATCAAAGGTTTTCAGTTTTCTCTTTGGGGACTGTGGGGGAAGAAAAGGCACAGTTCTTTATTTTGTAGTAGTGTAATAGCAACACCAAGCTAAAATTAACCACTAAAAATACTGTGTTTTAATTTCTAAAATGCTGTTAAATTTTGGTGCTTAGGAATGTGATTTCCATGCCCAACAGCTGCCTTACATTATTAAAGCAGAAGTGTTTGAACAATTTCCATAAAGCAAGCAGTACTATAAGGGTTCAGTTATACATATATATATATATATATATATATATATATACACATACATATCCTACAGAGGATAACAATTGAGATGTATTATATGTTTGTAAATTACTGAAGCCCTGTGCTGGGGATGTGAAGCATCATCCAGAGCAGAGAGGCTATGAAGGTGGTAGCATAAAAAGCCAGGATACTAACCTGTGTCTGGGGTGCTGGTAGGAAGTTGGGAGATTCAGTGTTCCCTGAATTCTAGTTCTGTCACTGCAAACCCCATCTTCTCCTTATACTGGTACAGCTCTATTTTCCTCTGGCTGACAAAAAGAACAACATAATTTCTTGGCTTTGTAAGAAAAACACACTTCAAGAGCTGATGTTCAGAGCAGCCTATGCTACTTTATGCAAACACTTCACACATAATAAGATTTAAATACACATTACATAGGTAGAGTTTTAAGAACAGTGGCCTTCTGACATAAGCCTCAAGAGAGCAGATCTCTAAGCAATAGGATGCGATGTTTGTGTTCTTTCAAATCCAAGGGAGCTTATTCCTTACCCTCAAATATTTGTACTGTATTGTCATTTTGTGCTGGAAGCTAAACACAGGTGTTTGGGAATCAGGTTGGCTCACACTGTAGAGATGACAAAAAACACCGTGACAAAGAAGGGTTAATTGGTCCCACAGAAAGTCTGTCATTCATCTGAAATTTTAATCCCCCCAATTCCAGCTTCAGTTCCTTTAGCTTATTTTTCCTTGCATTTTCTAGGAAGCTGCACACTTGTGGTTATTTCAAGGGAACCTGAACAACATGATTGTCATGCAATCCAGCAGTCTCAAAAGCTCATTCTCTGTTCACACAGGTCAGAGCGACTCTTGTGTGTTTTTTATTACCTTTATGTGAGAAACTTGCACACAGGAAAGCTCCTTTGCCCATCCCTACAGGTCATCTGTCGTTACAACCTCAAGTGTCCACCACAAGATGAAGAGCTAGACCGGCGGCAATGCCATTCAAACTAACACAGATCCAGCTGTCCTCATGTCAGTTACCTTTACACACTCCAAATGAAACACCAGCAACTTCCAGGGAAGGTGAGCATGCTGCAGAGTAGTTAATGTTGACAGAAGTTGCTAAAAGGTCGTTTGGAGACATTCATTAGTTGTTTGCTGTAGCAGACAGTCATTATTATTGGCAGTAGAAATTGGCAGAAAGCACTGTTATTGTCAGAAAGCATTAAAAGAGTGTCATTTGTCAATATGTGCTCTTCTATGGAGCAGCAGGCTAAGAGAACTCCGTCTTTCAATTGAAATGGGAAAAAACCAGCAAGAATATCCTGACGTGCTTTTATCTGCATCTCCTGATGTTTGCATTGATTCTTTAGGAACTCTGTATCAGCCCACTATCCTTTCTATCTGGGAGCAGAAAACCAGAAAATTATGCAGAAGGATTTAATCCTAAATTTCAGTTTCTAGGATTCTGCTCTGAGTTTTTCCAGAACAAAGAATCTCTGTAACTATCCACCAATACCAGGCACATTTAGCACTAACTCTATCTCTAAGCAGAAATACTTAGATGCTACTGTCTAAATGAACTCAGATCTGTTTTCCCTGCATTGGTAAGGGGAAATGTATATTAAGATCCCTTTTTTTTTGCTCCATATATTTGAGCAAAAGCAACCATAATACATTTCAGATTCAGAAGGTGGAAGTAAAGCAATTTGCATCTCATTGTAATTTTCCGTTAAGATATTCTAGTAATGGAATTAGTGAAACTTTTATTTTAATGCTGTCAAGTTACATGAAAAGCATTATTTAGCTCTCCCCAAGCCTACATTCTAATAAATGTCAAGTCCCCAGTTATCAGAGGTTTAAATATTTTTACTAAGAGCCTTTAATAATGAGAATACACATTGCAGATATGTGTGCTGTTGTACTATGAAAATGAGATAAATAACCTGGGACACAGTTATTCCCAGTCTTAATAAAGCTGATTTTCTAATCAAATGTCAATGAAATAACTTGTTTTTAATATGGACACAATTGCAGTAATACTTCAGAGTTATTAAATAATAACCTTCAGAATAAACACAGAAGCACTGTTAATTTTTTGATGACACTGTTCATTGTCCGACTGCTTCCTTCCCCTCAAGCAATCAGAATTCGTTTCATTCAGTAAAACAGTCAAAGGCTGGTACTTCACTTTCCTTTCCATCTTTGTCCCTGTCACAGGAAAGGTGGAAAGCAAGAAGATGGGAGTGGTAACAGAAGAAAGGGAATGGTTTATAGGGCAGCACCTTTATTTTGTGGTGTATTTCACTGCTCACCAGCCAGGTCCTTATTTTCAATTAGGATGTCCCAACACTTTTCTGTAAGGAAGAAAATGTGCAAATTCCTGTAGTATGCTTTCCCTCAGTCCTTCATTTGACTGTCTGCTGGATGCACTCAGTTTTCTAGGAGAAGCTCAAAACCTGAAAACCAGTGTAATACCATGGGACAGGAATTTCAAAGCAACTAAATGGAAACTGGCAATAGCAGAAGTGTTGATGCAAATCTTATGTCTTTGGGGTTGCTGACAGCTTTGAGTACTAATTTTGACCTTGATGATAATTCTTTTCCTAATTCAAGAGCTTTTCTTTTTATTCTATTCATTAACAATTAAATTGAATTTTTAAATGAATTTAAATAGTGGAAGAGGGCAACACGTTTTCATGTCAAAGATTTACATTTCTTAAGGGACTTCTTCATGTGCCCTGTTGGTGAATCATTGAGGAAAAGATGGTTACTGTGTTACAAAAGCAATAAACGTGCCATTTACTAAAACACTATCTGAAAATATTATCCATGGAAGAATGAGTCTGATTAGCTAACAGCAACAGATAAGTTTATGATTGCAAGTTTTATGACTCTTTGATGACATAAAGCACTATTTTTTCTCAAAAGAAGTTGTAGCACTTAATGCATTTGCCGAGCTTAGTGTTGTCAGCACTATAAATCACTCAACAAGTTGCACTCCTCAGAAATAAAAGCTGCACTGTATGGTTTGAAATTTACAGTATGCTAGTAAACTACTTGAGAGATAATTTCTGATTTTCAATATCTAGTCAAAAGAGCACTTATTACTACAGTTAAAGGCATTTATTGCTGATAAAAATAGAAATAATAACACCAGTTACTTACATTTAATAATGACCAGAATTGACCTGGAGCAAATTGTTCCTTACATTTGAAATCAGCAAAAGATTATAATCTTGAAGATTATAAATAATATAAATGATGTCTTAAAGATGATAATCTACACTTGCAAGATGTAGTAAATACAAGATAACTAGAAGATACACTTGGATTACAATTTCTTATTACATTTCCCTAGCTGGAAATTTAAAAAAAAAAAAAAAATGTTTTCTGATCTTTCCTCATTTTTGGGGCAGACCGAATTATTCAGTTGCTTCAATGTGTCCACAAATCACATTTTCTCAGTATTTGGTTCAAGCTCCGTTGTGTTGATTCTATCACAAACAAGCATTAATGGAATGCTACAATTGCACTTGCACTGAAGGGACATCTTGAGCCACTACATCCTGCCACTGTCACACAGTTCCCAAGGGCAAGAGAGTCCTTGACTTCAGGAATAGTATTTGTTATTACTCTTTCTATTATTGCTATTTTAAAGACTGATGTTTATTTAAGGACTAGCAATTATTCTTTGAATGCCATGTCGAAGAACTTACCGACAAGAGTGTTTGAAACTGGAAAGAACCTAAAAGAAAGGAAAATTACTGCAGCATCATCTCTTACAGTAGTTGTCTGAGTTGAGCTTATATTAAAGAAAAATTAGGCAAAATGCAGCTGAATAGATTTAGGCAGATCAGAATTATCCAAGCACAAAAGAAAAGCAGTGTAAAAAAATAAGCCAGCAGCCAATTTATTAGAAATGACAGGATAACCTTTTCTAGGTGCGTGGTCTGAAGTTTCATGGAAGCGCAGGTACCCAGACTATTTTTGGTGGAGATGCAGGTATTGAGACTGCAGATATTCCATGACAGCTCATTAGTCACACACTGCTCTGTTCACCAAGCTCCTTCCAGCTGAGAAACTCCACAGACATGCAACAAAGAAATATTAAAAAGTGTGTTAATGATGTCACATTTGTCTTTGAGGAATCATCATTATTCCAGAGGGGTCACACGCCTCTGTGTCAAAGGATATGCTCAGAGTGACAATAAGAGTCAATAGAACAATCTCTATTAAAAACACGGCCCATCCTGCAGAAGCCTTCAGCATCCCTACTTCCAGCTGCTCCATTTGCCTCATGGAAAGATCTCACTTCAGCCCTATGGAAGTTCACTCAATCTGCTTCCCCTCATCCCGCTTACATTAACTGCTCATCCCCTAACACAGAGCTCAGGCCTATCCCATTCCTTTAGCACCTGCCTAAAAAACACAAACAAAAACTTCCTCTTTAAACTCTGACACTCCAACGCTCATGCAGTGCACTATGAATGACCTTTTAATTTGTTAAAATCTTGAAGGAGCACAATAAAACATGCAAATAAAGGCTGTAGAACTTCGGACTGTCTGATGTTAGAATGATGAGCTACAAGCCTCTGAAGGATTTAACAAGATTCTTTTGTTAGTCTGATTTTTGCTTACTAAAGTATAACAAAAAACTCAAATTCTTCTCACAAATCTATCACAGTTTTATCTTAAAATGCTCTCATCTGACACACTAATCTGCAGATTAATTAGTCCTCTTAAAGAGCTACCTGGACACCAGATTTCTAAATAAAGACCCCTTCCAAGCTATTTTTCCTGCTTCTGTGGTTCAAGAAACCACCCATTGTTGGGGAAGATGAAATAGGAAAGCCTTATAAATATGATTACCTGGCAAAAGATGCTGAGAACATGGAAACTATAAGGGAGATTGAAATGAAGACAAGCTTTGAGACACCAAACCCCATTTACTGAATAACTGGAAAACAATGGCATGGCCGACTGAAGGTAATCCCTCTTTAGATTAAACAATACCCTCTGCTTGCAAACAGGTCCAAGGATCAGAGCAGACCCTATCAACTTGGCAGAGGATCCAAAAAGCAGTTGTTAGAATTTAAAATATAATGCCGTATGGTAATGCAAAGACTCTCATAGGCTGTATGTAAATGTTGTAGGATTTGTAGCTTGTTCTAGACTGGTTAGTGAAAATTGGAATATTCAGCACAGAAGATGATTTATTGTATTGTAGATGGTAACCATGGCATTATTATCCCATCCTCTTTCGTCTCTCTCTCTCTCTCTCTCTTACCTCTCTTGACCTGCTTCAAGCTGCGTCTGGCAGCTCCTAGCAGGTCCCCTACACCCACGCCCTTTCACGATAAACCTCATGCTCTAAGACCTGACTTCAGAGATCTCTCATCGTCTCCGTCCCGACCATCCAAAACAAAACTGACCACCAAATCCTACAACCCATTAAACTGGTAACAACAGATAATTAGCCCATAACTGCACCTGCATGCATGTTGTCAGGTCTATTTACATATCCTTGAAACTATTATGTTCAATTAGTAGTTTGGATTGTTTCTCCCTTCTAGCAATAAGAAGGGAAGAAACTCTCTAAAAATGCAATCTCTCTTAGGCTTTCCACTAAATATGCCACCCTTAGGCCCCTGCTATGAGGTAAAAAGCTGTGTCTTAATAAACCAATTGCTGTTTTTCCCTCTACCTGCTACTCTGTACTAGGTGCATGCACTCCATTGTACAGATACTGCCTGCTGAGCATACTTGATAGTTAACAACTTGAAAGCTCACTCTAATTTAAATTACTCCAATATTATATGCACACTGTCCCTGGAGAAATTTAGAATACTTGTGAAATACAGCTTTTAAGAATATTGGTTCACCTAGAATCTAGTTACTGAAACACCTACACACCTTAAAAAAATAATCTATTATAACTTCTACAATTTTATGTTTTACTTCATGGCTACAGTAAAACAAAATTAATTATTTTAGCGCCAGTTGGAATATTTTAACAGGATCCCTTAAAGTATTATCTTGAATAGCAATAGAACATAAAAATACTTAGTGCCCACGCAGGAGTTGCCTTTTGCTCACAGCAGATAAACAAAGACTACACAATACCATATTAAACACTCGGATGTATGTGTTTCTCAGGCCAGTTTTATTTATCAGCTATACATAATTCCAATGTCTTAATTCTTCCCAAAACCATGATTCCCCGCAGTTCTGTACCCAGCAATGGAGGCACATACTGAAGCTCACCACCCAGAGAGTGCTGCCGCCGAGGATTTCCAGTGCAATCCCCAGAGAGAGCTGGCCAAGGAGCTGCTCCTCCCAAAATGCTGGAGGGAAGTCTGTCACAGGCATGGCAAAGGGCAAAATATCTTACAGTCTATCCTGTGCTGAAATTCTTTAACAGGAATTAAGAAATTTCTGAGTAGTAGAGTCTTCTGTGTATCTGGGAAGGACTTTAGCATTCTCCTTACCTGAGTTTACCTGAGTGCTACAGAAGTGTATTCTCCCCATCTGTTCTCCTCCTTCAAGTGGTCTCTCTGCTCATCTCTGAGGCTGAATTCTCATTGCTGGGGCAATGGCAGCTGCAGACCTGGCTTGTCACTTTTGTTGCCTAGCAGCAGGTCTTCAGGATCTTCTGTTGTGTGACTTCTTTGCAAGCTATGGTGCAGAGTCACCATTTGAATCCCCTGTCCAAATCGCCTCTGGAGATGAGTGACGTGCACCATCTAAGGCTCTGGAATGGCCAGCAGCTGCGGAAGCTGGGATTCTGTCACTCTCCAGAAACAGCAACATGCCTCGATTGGAGGACACCTTTTCATGCTGCTGTCAGCACAGCAGCTCAAGGAAAACAACATGACTTGTGTCTCACATTGCTGGCTCCCTGTCAGCCTCTGGTCAGGCTGACTGCTTGCCACTTGTGCTGCTGCTCTGATTGATCTCAGGTTATGGAGGTCTTTGCAGTGCATCTACCTGCAACATTGTTAAAAAAATCAGCATCCCCAAAACACTGTACAGCTCTAGAGGGAGGTTTTTATTAAAGTGAAAACAACTTCTGAGAACACAGAAAACTCAGCGAATTTGTCAATGGTTATAGTTATGACAGATTGAATTTGAAGTCATAATTTCATACTGCTTTACTTGTATTTTACCTATGTCAGAGGAATATAGTGTCTTCAAATATTCTATAGTTAATGCAGCATGCAAAGTTGGCTGCCATTACCTGTATCAAAGAACATTTTTGCAGCCACTTTGTTTCATTTGTTTCACATTTCCAGTCCAGCATTTGCAAACAAAATTCACTTAGAGAACTTTTGCTTGCACAGGATGTTCATGGATTTGTGTCTTCTTGTAATGCACTGTTTTAAAAGTGAATTCTTCATTTTTGAAAAAGCTCTTGCTGCATCAGAACCACAAAAACTTAACAGAAAATCTTGATTCCCTGTAAATAAGATGAAATGACAGATCAGTTGCTCCTTGGCATTTCTAGCTTAGGAAACGCATGCTGTGGTAATGACACAGGAGGGAGGAAAAGGAATCCGCCCAGAATTGCAAATGCTAGAAGAGAAGAAGGATAAACCAGGTCAGTGGTGACATTATGTAACAGCCTCAACCAATTTTAAAAGATATCGTGTTGTCTACCTTAAAAACACCCTTACAAGACAGGCTGTGTGCCACTCCTGCTGCTCAAAACTTCAGTTCAGAAAATTCTAGTCTAAATTCCAACTTAAGAACCTATTTTTGGTACTGGCTGCAGTGAATCTACATGCCTCATTTAAACAATTATGTCATTAAATGATTGGATTAAGCACTTTTGCAGTCCATCTGCACAATTAAATACTAGTGGCTTTATGGTGGGAAACCTCCTGCTACAGTGAATGCAGCAGCCCACTCATTTACATGCAAGCCAGCCGTCATCTCATTCCCTACATCGTGTGTGAAAAAGAAAACTATTTTAATACTATCCCAAATGCACATGACAGCACAAATAAAGTGCTTTCAGCTTTACAGTATCCATTACAATTAATTATCCAAAAGTCCTTGGCATAAACTGTGAAAAGCCCTTTCTTTTGAATAAATGGACTCCATCAACATTATACAGGCACCTGAACTGACTGCAAATGAATACAAATATTCACAGGCATTTTGTTACAAACAAAGGCCTTTTCTCATGGAGTTGTTTGACACAGGATTTTACTGCCCTTGATTTCTAGTATAACAGAGTATAGTGTCTAGAATAATGTTTTTGCTAGCAGATAAAGCTAAGAAGGTGTGGTTTATGATATTTCAAGAGATAAGGACAATAACGGGAGCAAATATTAATGTTTTATGCAATTTTTTTTCCTTTATAGAGTCAGCAGAGCTATTTCACAATCACTCAGTTTATCCAGTGTCAATTAGACTGCCTATTATTGTAACTGTTATCATAAAGCAAGTAACAAATGAGAAATCTCCCAGAACCTCTGATAATATATAAAGAGAAAGAACATCCAAGTAGACTACAAGCTAGAAATTTGTAAGTGAAAGGGACAAACTAAACTAGTGTGAAAAACTTACCTAAGCACTAAAAGTTCTGTTTAGTTCGAAGGCTACTGAGTTGACAAAAGCTCAAAACTTAGTAATGAATTCTTTCTCCCCTCAGGATTGGAATAGCAGAAAAGAAAAGCAGCATTTTACCATTTCAGTTCTGTGTTAAATCCCGTCTCTTTGACACCCCATTTGTCAAGGTTAATATTTGCCTTTCATTGTCCCCAAATAAATTCTGCTTATTATAGTCTCTAAAGTTACCTGGCATTTTACAGTCAGCATTTGCTCTGCTATGAGCTCTGCATTGTAGATATTTTAAACTCACTCCTTCCTCTGGTGAAATTATTTCTGTAACAATGGCTATTCTAGGTGTCTATTTTGGGATGGACCTATATTAAAGCTACAGCAAAACGTTGTCATTAAAATACAAATGTAGAAGAGCTATACTCCTCAGATTGCTTCATCCTTGTTCCACAGCACTTACATTTGTACTGATTTTATAATGAATGCACCAGATGAGGGAAGTGCTGACTTTTCTTGCTCTGCCATGTACATTGCTGCTTTTCTTGTCTAAGTGAGGTGCAGCGTCTCACTGAACTGTTAAAAAAGAAAGACTAACAGTAGGGGAATAAGGTTCTCTCACAGCATAACCATTATAGAGCTTCTCTCATAAGACACAGGGGGTAACTAGCTTAGTGCATTAAAAAAAAGAGTGACACCTGTGATGCTGTGTTCTCCAGAATCGCAACTTGAAAGAAATGGCAGTTTGGAACACTAAAACATGGACTGAAGCACCACTAACAAGTATGCTCCCTATCCCTTCACCCTCATCATACCAAGAGATTCCATGGATTATATGCTGTAAGATTCTTCAAGTGATGATGGCAATGAGTTAGGCTGAAATGAGGTACTGAAGCGCCGCCATCAGAAGTTTGAGAAGTTTCTCTAGGACGTAAGTCCCATTTTCTAGCTGTGAGGCCTCCTGATTTGTTTAGACATAATATCTAAACCATTAGCTGGCACTAAGGAAGATGGGGATGGTATTTCAGTGCCACTGTAAGTACCGTTCAGAATGCCAAAGGAGAGCATTGCTGAATTCACACTTTGACACTGACCTTACCCAGATAAATCCTTTCAATAAGGCACTTTTCCAAAGGCAATGAACAAGACACATTATCATAATTGTCTTGTTTCTCAACAATTAGTTCACCTAATGTATGTAATGCTACTGGATATACCAATTGCCGTAAGACAATACCAGGTGACAGACAAAATGTCAAAGCTTCTTCCCAGGTACTCCACTTCAGAGACAGCTTCCTATTTGCTTAGCAGGCCATTTCAGAGCTCACTGCAGGCTGACAAGGGACACCATGCTCACTCTGAAAGATACGCAGGGGAAAAACCCTAAAATATTACACTTTAGCCCATGAAAGGTTTATTTGTATAGTATGTCAAATTAGAAGAAACCTTGACAGCTGTGCACTTCATGCAAAAAAAACCCCAAAAAATTTAGTATTACCTGAAAATACGTTGTTATGGTAGAAAGAGTTACAAGTAAAATAAAAAAAGCTGGAACACCGTTTGTGCTTAACACATGAACAGTTATAAATTTTCCATGAGGGGTAGGTCTGTTCTGAGAGACTGCAGAGGTGAAAGACTTCCTGAGTTAACAATATTTACTTACTAATCCAGGTTCCAAAACTGTTTCCAGACACTACTGAAGAAAATTGTGACCAAGAATGCCAGGCCACAGCATCACGTATGCCAAGGGCATATGCCTAGGGCTTTTTATAAGTAACTAGAAATCTGCTTAATATTAAACCAGGGGGGGAGTTTGAACCTAACCATGAAGAAAGAAGGTTTTTTGTAAGGGTGTAAGGACTGTAGCTTTTTTTCTGCCACTGATTCAGCAATATTCTAAACATTTGCAGGTAGGAAGAAATAGAAGTAGCGTAAATGCATGAAGTCTATATTGACAAATGAAAAAGTTAGATACTTCTGCTGTCCATTCAAGTACTTCACTGTTACCAGTTACAGATTAAGCTTCTTTCCAGATACACCTGTGGCTGAGTTTTGAATTAAGTAGCTTGGATATAGATAGCAGCATAGCTGGGTCAAAATGTACTTCGTGCCCTATTATTTTATCTATATCTCTACCTGGCTTTTTGCTACCTTCAGCACACTACTTTAGATCTCAAAGACAAGGCTGATTGGACTGCACAGAAGGCAGAGAAAAGTAAACATTACAATCTTCTGAAAGTAACTCTCAAAGGCTTTTAATTTCAAAGAGGCTTTCCTCCTTTTGAAGAGAAGCAGTCCCCTGCCAACTTTCTCCTAAGAACAGGCCGGTTTAAATACATCACAGAAGCACAGCAAGCAGCAACACAGGCTGCTCCGTTACTACAGTGACTCCATTTGTTTTCTGGCATGCTCGGGGTTACTGGCCAGAGCCCCAAGGTGGGAAATGAAACATTATAGAGGGGGCTGTGACACTGTAGCGATCTTACAACAAGATCCACAACTGGGAGGGAGATGGAACTACAAGACACACTGAAAAGTCTGGAAAATCTGTGATAACAATTGCTGCACTGATTTTAAATTTTGTTAGGTACCACCTTTATGTTGTAAGAAGGAACAGCAGGTCTGATGGCACATAATGCTGTGATTCCCTGCTCAAAACTGAAATGTTCTCTAGTAAAACTTCCATGATTTTCTGAATAAATGTGGGTCCCTCAGCACTATCGTGACAAGAAAAGCTTACATCTAAACATGTACTTTCAGTATCACTGTAGGCAAGTTCTCAGGAAGTCTTTTTTCAACTGCTGTTACACAGAGAAGGAAGGAGAATACACCACTACAAGCTTCGCCAGGTTTCAAACTAAGGAGGTTTCACTACTAAAATACTATTCAAGCAAATTATATCCTTCTTTCAACTTACTTGAAAAGAGCCTCCAAGATAGCTTATTTCATAGATAAAAATTGTTGCAGTAAAACTGATTAAAATGTATTACATTATTTATAGTTCAAAGTTATCTCTGCTTCAGGCAAGGTATTTATACCTTTCATCAGGATTAACTATTTTTACCAGGTATTTTTTAAATGTATGTCACTCAATTTTAATTCAATCCATTACACCTGTAAGTCTGTTTTGGAGAGATTTCTGAGGATTTATTTCACAATAGATGAGCTTAATGTATATTTCAGTGGGAGACAGGATGGGTGCTTGGAGAGGTATGGAGAGATGATCCATGTGTTAGTCTCCTAACAGAAGAATTTAGTATTAAAAGAGAAAGACATGAAAATATGCTGAAGCCACTGATAACATTTTCTTTGGGAGAGCACATGTTATTAGTGGCTATTAACACACAGACTGGTGTTTATCAAGTGATAATTTCGAAGTGGTGCAGTTACATCAAGAAAGCAATTTCTGAATTGGTTTCCTAAATTTAAACAAAAAGCTCCCTATATTGCATACAGACCATCAGGCACTCCTCTATTTGCTTTCTGTTAGCTGGCAAGGGGAGCTCGTCTATCAAAATTAGAAGTCTTGAAGAACTTAAGGGAAATTCTACATTTTGGTTACATACTGATAAAACCTGTTACAGAAATTATCAGTTTTACAGGTCTTTCCTAGAAAGTGTGAAATTCTGCTGTTATAATCAAGATATCATTTTTCTTTTCCTCATATCAAAAGGTACAGCTGCATTACTTTTCCCTGGGCTGCAACATTTGCATGTTGATTCTATTTTAAAATGTTTAGGTATTTATTCTGCAGCTTCCCACACACTAAAGGATTTTTTTTCTCCCAAAGGAAACAAAAACCCCCAAACCACCAAACTAATCTTCTTCTCTCTCCTGTGCACAAATGGAAGTGTCTGATACTAAAAAATAGCCAGTCTAGTACTTTTCAGCTACATTTCTAAAAATGCCAACAGAAGAAATGCCTTTCACTCCAAGTCTTCTGAAGTAAATTGATTCGGTTTGGTAAGCACTACCCGACTGCCTCGGTGTCATCTGGAATAAGCAGATACATCCTTTGCTTTGTAAGATCCATGCTCACAAATTACTGTGCATCATACCTGCCTCAACATTTCTCTGAGCAGCTTAATGAGATCCTTGTTGACTTCAGTCTTACTAGGTGTAAACCTGAAGCTGCTGTTGGAAGCTCCTGGCATTTGTTCAATGTTTACTTTGCACATTGTACACTTAATATTTCAGCTGAGAAATGACTGGTGCTGCGTTTTGCACAACATTCTCAGGCAGCTTAAAAGAACAGTAGGGCTAAACATAGTCCTTTTGCTTATTCTGTTGTTTTGGGGGAGATGTTTTCCATGTCCCCAGCACACATTCCTGCTTTGTGCAGCAGCATTTGTTTGCATTTGCATGATACATCAAACACACTTAAAGCTCTTTGTCATGTTTTATCAATGTTTCCCAGATCGTGTCCTGCTTCCACACTGACAAGTTAGACAAAGGAATTCTTCTTGGACAGCAAATTAACTCGACTCACAAAATTTCTTCAAATTTCTGCAGATTGATTGTATTCTGCTCTTCCCTTGAGGGACAACATGCACATAAAGAAAATGAAAAAACATTTTTCTCTCAAGAAACAACTCAAGCTATTGAGCAGGTAATAAGAAAAAAACCCAGTATCTATTGATTATTTTTGGATCCTTACACTCAGAAAACAATCCATCATGCCTTGCTTCTTGGGTGAAGAGTTTAGGTAACATTCAAATACAGGGATGAGGTTAAAGTAAGAAAAAATGAGACTTATTGGTTATGGACAGCTAAATACTAGCTCTACCAAAAACAGTGCTGTTAAAGACTTTTTTTGAGAGAATGAGAGTTATATTTATGTCCATCTTTCAGGGACAGTAACTCAGTAACTCACAGCAGTTCTGTTACTCACCCTATTCTCAGCTTTCACACAGACACATATACTGGATTCCCTGGGCCATACTACAGACTGTACTTTCCATGTGAGGTGTAACACATCCACCACACTATGTAGAACAAAAGCAATGAAGGTACCATGAACTATCATCGGGGGAAATTTCTGTTATTTTCTAGTAAACTGCTTTAATTTCACATAACGTGGGTATTTTATTTTCCAAGAATTACAAGTTCCTCTGAAAAGCAAAAACTTTTCTCCAAATCTCTGCTATAAACTGTTAAAGTAGACACTGAATATTTCATCAAAATTCTCTTAATGGGTAACACCAATTGCAAATTTTTTTAGTGTGTTTTTCTGGTCTTTATCTTAATATCTACATATTTCCACACAAAACTCATTGGCAATAGAGTTACTTCTTGGTCTTTGTCAATTTTTGAAGCTATGGACATTACCTTTAAAATCATGGTTTGCACACAAATTTCAGGGTAGATACAGCAAACACTGCTGATTTTGGATTGGCCTCAGCTTGATTAAGTACTTGATAAAGTTTAACATTGTTTCCTACATGATTTTTCCTTTCAAAGTCACCTTCTCTAGTTTGTACATTCTACAAGAAACTTCTTGAAGCAATTCCACAGATTCTTTTTAATTGGTCAAACACAATAAGGAATTTTTCAGTTCTGTAAAACAAAGCTTTAGGTCTTTAAAAAAAATCATGTCAAATTCTCCAGTCCCAAACATGAATTTCTTATTCCAATAGGAAAGTCAGCTTTATCTCTAAGCAATGTCATCAATGTATTCTCAAGGTTAAAACTGAAAACAGTCACAAAATTCAAGCAGCAAGAGCCTTACTTTGTCAGTAACCTTTTCAGTGATGGCAAAAATAAGAAAAGTGACACCATGATACTTCTTGCATTAATAAGTATGGTAATAACATAGAGTTGGGATTAGCATTTGAGAGGCTAAGGCTTGTGGACCAAAATGCCTGCTGAAAGTTATGCTTGACCAATTGCTTCTTAAGGAAAGTTCTTAAAATAATGAGAACCAAATCTGACATTTAAAGAAAAGAACAAGAACATTTGTCTACTTAATTATGCTAAGCCTGAAAGCATTTTGGTTTCCCTTCATTATGGTATTATATAAGCAGCATTAGAACAAGAAAATACTATGCATTGTACTTCAGTAATTCAGCTTTCTAAAAAAAGACCTTCACACTATGTCAGAAGCCAAGTAATACATTCCCTTAGTTTACAATTCCACTGCTTTCACTTACTTATATATAGATGGGGGTTGTTTGCTTGGGTTCTTGTGGTTTTGGTTTTTTTAAAATTTTTCCTCTGACTTTATGCCTCAGGATAATTACAGACAGATAGTACCTGTTGCTACTATGGATTTCATACTTCACTAGACTATCTCATTAGGCCCACCTCCTTGATTCCACTAGTCATGTCAGAGGGAAAAGAGAGACATTGTCATCACAATGCTGAGACCTCGACTACTTTTTTTTTTACCTTGGGAGAAAAATCACAGTGGAATTGTTTCTGCAAGATTTCTCATCCTTTACAGTGATGGAGAAATTTTACTCTGCTGAGTTGACTTTTACACAAAAAACAACTGATACCAAAAAGCTACATGCAGCAAGAGACAGGGTCTTGTTGTTTATAAACATCTTGGGAAGGAAATCCTTTGTAAGCCACCCAGAACAGGTATAAAATGGTAATATCAATATATGCTGATATGTAAGGGAGATGGAAGGCAGCATGGTAAAGATGAAATGCAGGATTTTAACACAAAAAAAATTAACCCAGCTTTGGATAAAATAGGAAAACTGGCCTAACTTTTTCTCCTCAATTTGGTAATTGCTGTTACAAATACACTTATACTGGAAGTCAGAGCAGAAGAACCGAAGTTAAATTTACACATGTCCTATAAAAAGTACATACCTTCCTCACATAAGAAACATTTTCCAAATTAGAGTATTATGAAGAGGAAACTGGAACAAAACCAGACTGTCATCCTACTTAGTAAGGTGGCACATAGAGGGGAAAAAAAAAATCACAATTTTGCAGGCCTAAATATTTTTTCCTCAAAGCAAAATCACCTAGATTTTTCCCACAGAATGCTCTAAACAAATTTCTAAACTGAAATCACCATCTGGGCTAAGAAAATCCCTTGTAGGCTGAAGTATAAAAACCTTCAAAGCAGGGATTTTGCAGCGTCATTTCCCTGCAGGAGAAACTGGCTGTTTTGATTCCACCACATGGCTGACTCTTATTCCACCTCATGAAGCTGTTGCACAGCTAGTAAGATAGATGGCATAAATACAAAACAAAAAAGTAGTATTTTCTGTGCCATTATCACCATGACAATTTTCTCAATGCTGTTTTCCATGAGCACATGGAATCACACCGATGTTTAGCAGCTCGTTGTTACATAAAGCTGCAGCCTGGTTTGGAATGTCTTCTCAACAGGGCTACCACTGCTCATGAATTACTTATTGCACCTAACAACTGCAGGTCATCTGGGCTCATGGAACCCTACAAACACAAATGACTATCTTTTTAGAGGTTGCTGCATTTTGGGAAAGGAACACCAATATGACAGCAAGGAATTAAATTACATATTGGTCAAAAAATGAGTTTCCCTACAAAACTATACTTTTTAATTAAATAAATAAAAACAACAAACCCCAGACTTTCACTGTAAAACACAAGTGGCATACATCCACCATTTTTCACTAAACAAAACCAGGTTGACTATGAAAACAGAACTCTGCGATTCAATGGAGAAGAAAACTTTTCTAAAGTAAGTAATTGCAAAATATCTGAGGAACTTGAGCCTATCTGTTAATTATTCATGTTTCTGTTTTCATTTCCAGCTACTCTGGAGCTGCTGATGCTGGCACTCTCTACTAGGTTTAAGCATCCTTTCAGCTCAACTCTGCCAAATTAAACTGTCACTTTCTATTAAAAAATCTATAGCGGGAGGTTTTTAATCTTCTGATTTATACTTTGCAATAGGAAGTCAAAGTTTAAATTAGGACGGTATCAGCTTATGAAATAAAGCCTAAGCAGTGCAGTGACAACCCCAGTGAAGAAAAACCTCCTGCTTGTATTAAAATGCACAGCAGAACAGTTTTAGTTTCTATCTTTTGCAAGGTTTTATTTTACACAACTCAAATCAGCCTCACACTCTTACTTTAAAAGAGCAGTGCCTGTAGCTTCAGTCAGGACACACCTGAAAGAAGGTGTCACTTGCCATCAAGTGTCTGAACTGTCCCTGACTTTACCGACCTGCTACACCCCCAGCCAGTCTATCTTTCAGGTGTATTGAGCAGGCAATGCACAACTCAGTGGAACTGATATTTCCTTATGTGAGCTGCTCCTCCTCAGATTTTCATAAGGAGCTAGGGGCTCCACAACTCATTGTGCTGAAAATTAAACCAAACCAACTTTAGTAATTTGACAGCTCTATAAATATTATTCTCTCCTTTTTTTGTGCAATTCTTATAAACAGAATATAGTAATATTCCTATTTATTTACCGTTAACACTATCGCTTCTTCAGATTTTTTCCTCCTGAGCATTTCTACTCTATCTTCTCCAATGGTATCACTCCCGTATTTTCCATCACTTCACAGTGAAGGAAATTTACTCACAAAGATGTGCTACAGACAGGGAGAAGGTGATCGCAGTGTGAGAGAAACAGAATTTATTAGGGTTACTATCACACAATTGCTCATAAAGTGATTATTTACTGCAATTGCTAGCACTCTCTCCAGCATGTCAGGTCTCATGAACTTTGAAATCATTTTATAAGAAGTTTAAATTGCCTATAAGCATAATCATGTTACGACATCTTTACCTTGTCACATGGAATTTTACTCCCATTCTCTTTTTATCCTAGGGATCTCTAGCTCACTCCTACTATTAATATACATTACCCTCTTGCCTGGCTCAGCACACTCTGCTGTGCTGGATTTCACTGGACCCAACAGCTACAGCTCTGGCTCAGCCAGAACTGACTCCCTTTTTGCACAGACTGAGCAAGAAGAGAGATTAGTGAGAAGAATGCAGAAGCCAACCATAATACACTCAGTACAAAACACTGCAAGGTAACGAGAGGATGATTGAACTTGCTAAAAAGACTCATCTAGACAAAGATTCCTAGAAAGGACTATATTGCCAATTATATTCTATTAGGGTATGAGACACTGAATCCTTGGATAAATTAGAAGAATAAATGTACACTAAGAGCAGAAGTTCAAATGTTTTTTTAAAAAAATATACTTGCCATAACATTCAAATTAAATTTAGGCTTTAGCAGCCAGAAGGTTTCTGGACATCTATTCGGTAATAATATGTAATTACTTCTTTGCATGGATACAGAATTTTTATAAGATAAAGACAAAGACCCGTGCTTCTTCTAAGGCAATCACAACATAATGCAACTGCTGCTTCCTATACTTGCTTTTTACTTAATGTTCTCTTGTGTTGCCCCACAGCTGCTTTTGGTGTCCATTCTTTGGCCCAAAAGCCTGATACTCTGAAGTGTGACACTACTACTTTACTCAGAAGGAAGGCAAATCGCATTTCAAAGCTCCATAACTGAGATTTCATGTGGATTTATCTCAAAATTCCATTGCAAGCAGTTACACAGATAAACCACAGAGTGTGAAGTATCCATTCTTTTGTTTCAAACCCATGACCTGGTGCTTCATTCAAGGCCCTCCAGCTACCACATCACTGGGTGCATCATTTCTTAAACCCGTCTGCCCTCTTTGCCCTTCCCCCAATTCTTGCATTTCCAGACTGAAGGGATTTCAAGCAGCTGCTCCTCACATGGAAGACATTCCACAATTCTGATTCTTATCTCTACAAGATCTGCTTTTATCAATCTTTGATGATTCTCTCCCTCATACCACATAACAAAAAGAAGGAACCGACTTTCTGGGATTACCACAGCTGCCAGTTAGTGCTTTAGAAAGCAAAAAAGTCTAGAACTGATCATAATGAGACAGGAGTAAAAGCTGATTCTCACCACCATCACCCCAGTGTACGACTGCAGCATCACAGACCCTCCTCTCCCCCTCCCGATTCATGCCTCATCCACTTTGCTTACATGAACATCCGAAGTCTGCAGTTACATAATAGAGATTAAACTGACAGAGAACATCAGAAATTAAATACTGTGATAACTGTTTCCCACCATGTTTTCTGCATTGGAGCAGCACAAATGGGGCAGAAAGTCACCATATGAACTGCACATTATTAACTTTAATTATTCAACAATTAGAGGAATGCTTTCATCACAAGACTTGAAGGATGCCCTTCTCCCATACAGCTATTTTTCAAGAAGGAGGCAATTTGAGATACAGCTTTTTACACAGCATGCCCCATTGGCTAAATTCAACAATTCTCTGCTCACATGTGAGCAGGTTAGATTCTAAACACCCCTCACACTTTGCATAAGGGGTCTATAAGCTGAACAATAACTTGGTCTGAGACTGTTCAGAATTTTTTGCTTTTATAAGCAGCAGTGAACAAACAATCAGTACTGTAATTCAAGCAACTCCTAAACCTAAGCTCCACTAATAAACGTGATAGAATCTCTAACTGAATACACAAAAGCTGTTGGGAATTATTTCCACTCAAGAAAACAGTTTCAATTATCCCATCCCTGCAAGGGAAAGCAAAGATCAGCCTCTCCGTAGTCCAAAGTTTTTCTGAAAAGAGCATGGCCTCTCCAGGCTGGAAATAAGCTTTGTAACTGCCTTCCTGGTACCCTCAGAAAAGTTACTCTGTCACTGTTCTGATAGGGAGCTAAGCATTCAGAGGGTCAGTGCACACACTCTTTTTTTAAAGGGGACAGTATACTTACCTCAGTGATTTAATGCACAAACACTTACAACGCACAGGTTTCTTTAAGGTTGCTTCTTAATTGGAAAACTGGAAACTGCTAGAGGGGTGCCCTGGATTAGGTATTCCTACCCTGATGCAGTTTGTCCTCATACTTGATTAATTGTCACTATGAAAATAATTTTCTTCATGCTCTGCTAACTATTCTAAAGGAGACTGTCTGATAATAACTTCAAATGCCAATTACTGTGACAGACTCTTCTCCTTTAAATTGTTTGGATGAGACATATTTGTTTGATGAAGACATATCACATTTTTCTTCGCTGAAATCTAAGGTGATAGCCCTGAAGCTCTCCAGCATGCTTCTGCCCTCATAAGGTACATGTGATATTCACATTTACTAGGAAAAGATATAATAAATATCTTAATTTAATAATTAAACTGAAAAGTATAAACCCTTTATTTTAAAAATACATGAAGAGTAGGATATACACATAAAAGGATATACCTTAGGAAAAAGAAATCTTCTAATGCTGCTATGTGGGAATTCAGTTGTAGTCACAGGCATGCACCCTTTACTAAAGGCTTTTTACCCTGTATTAGCCTACAAGGCACTGCTCAGTAACCTGTGGTTCTTTCCTGAGGATTATGAAGCTAAATGTGAATTGCAGGGAAAAGTATGAGCTCCAGCAAGCCTGAAGTTCTGCCGCCTTTGTCATTTGTCTTTTTCATTCCAAATTAAAATAAAGTTGGCAACATTTCCTGTGAAGAAACTACTAAAATTGCTGCCTGCTTCTCTCACCAAGCAATTCCAATAACTTCATAAAGTAACACAGAAATAGGAACTTTAAATATCATGGAAAAATCAACCATAATATCAAGTAAATATAGTTGGATGATGGAAAAGTTTTTCTAATTCAACATCTACTTCATACAGCTTCTCAAATTCAGAGATTTAATAACTGTACCCTTCAAAGGAATTCTCGAAGAATTCTGCATCTGCAAGAAGACTGGATTATTTTCATTTTTTTTCTTCAAAGTATGTTATAATTCAGTGCAGATCCATACAAGTTTCCTGAAAAATCTTAAAACGTTTTCTGGTTTGGTCACCACCTTGAAGGCTCATGTAATCACTGTGATCAAATTCAGCAGCATTAGTGTAAATGAATCAGACCTTAAGCTTGTACCTGTAAAAGATCTGCCTTACATTTCTCATTGGAGAAATCAATTCATTCCAGTAAATAAAAGCTGTCTGCTTAGATTCTCACAGATTTATTATGGGGTTACTCAGGACATGTTATTTCTTTCCTCACCCGAAGTTTTGAACACTGGATAAGTTATTCTGGGAGTTCACAAGAGGTAAAACAACAAAGCAGCTAAGGCGTTTAGGTCAATAAAAAGAAGCAAGAGCAAAACAAAATTTTCAAAGATGCAGTATTTTCTTCCTAACACAGCTGAGAAGCTTGACTTCTCAACTCCTAATAAAAATGTAGTATAGTGAAAACAGGAAGGAAATCTTTAATTTCCTTGAAACAAACATTAGTATTTCTACCTTTCAGATCAGTATGTGCAGCTTTGGTGCCCTCCTGTGAAGTTGCAGATTGATTTTTTCTTATTTTTAAAAGTGTCTTTCATAGCACGAGTGCCCTCTATTTTTCTAGTTTAATAGTTTGGGTTTTTTGAAAAAAAAAAAAAAAAAAAAAAAAAAAAAAAAATTGTCTCTTTAGTAGATCATCTAAAAAAAATACCAGTGTACAAATAATGTGGGTGAAGTGATACCTCTTATGTTTATCATAACAGAACCAGATTTAACTTAATTACTCAGTTAAAAATTGCAGCATGTATACCAAATCTTTTATTTAAATATCACTTGGTCCTGTACAAAGTAATTATATCCAAACCTGCAGTTGAGGCCATACATATGACAGAAGTTAAATTATGCAAATGAGGGATCTCATCAATATTCTTGAAACAGTAAAGCTACTACCTGAATATTGGGAAACAATGATTTTTCATGTTCCATTTTACTGAAATACAGAACAAAAAGATATTAAATTCTAACACAAAGTCAGATGTGCCATTAAGACTGGCTAAAAATAAACGAGAAAACCCTTCTTTTTAAGTTCTAAGCCTCCAATACCATCATTTCTTACCATCAGGTGACAGCATTGTGTAACACTTCCAATTCCCTGATTTAGTTGGGAGTAGAGGAACATGTGCAACATTGTACAGTTATATAAGACAATGTACCCTAAGCTATAACTTACCAGAAATACATGGGGACTGTTTTTAATGCACAGCTGGAGTAGTAACACACATAACCAAGTAGAGGGAGACAAAGCAAGATGAATACCTTAGTAAACAAACCTTCATCTTACTCTTTCTTCTTATTAAAATCTGAAAAGAATCTATATTGTCTGAATACTTGTATACACTTGTATATTGTCCAAAGGTTGCTCCATTTGATCACAATACCATTTACTTTCAAGGAATCAGTTTACTGCATCTTAAGATGAACACTTTGAGATGTAGCTTACAAACAAAACCCATTATGCCTCCTTTCACAATTTTATTTATTTATCTATCCATACATGTATCAATAGCCATATACATGACCTCTAATCAGACAAAATCATGGCTCCATGTATCAAATTCACTTTTCTCCCCGAGGACTCAGCTGCCTGGCTAAACCTTGGGCTAAAAGCAGAGACACCCTGAGGCAAGTGTCAGAATACCTGTCATTTCTGTGAAGGCATAGAGTCACTTGGACAGTGTGGCTATTTCTTCCTGTTCCATCATGCAAAATAGTACCCAGCAAAACATTTGAATGCAGGGCTATCCAGGCTACCTACTGTGCTAGGAGAAGTGCTACACCTGCACTGGCACAATATTGTGCCTGCTTTCCGTGCCCTGTGTGGCTCAGGAATAGCTCAGTTGCCTCTCAGGCACTGCTTTATGATGCCATTTGTATTCTCTTCATCTCCCTCCACAGGTTTTAAATCAGCTCATTCATTCCCATGATCACAACGACAACCTATTCACTGGTGACTCCCAGACCTACAGCCAGCTCTGACACACTTTCTTATATTCCATTCAGGATATCAACATCTTTTTCTGATATCTCCCCAGGGATGTGTCTGTCAACTGAGATTTCAAAGGGGTCTAGATGCCTGTGGAATTGCAATAGGATTTCAATACCTCACTGCAGGAACATTAAAGATGGCCAGCACAAAACAGTTCTGACTCACCTTTTCCCTGAAATTAACATGCACTAACTCACTAATTGTAAGCGCACAAAGATGCACTGGACTCAGGAAATTATCCTTCCATAAGCACTTGAGAATTCTAAACTCACAGAGCAGGCTCTGAAAAGTAGTATTAGGATATGTGCTACAATATTGACCAAATTAGCTACTTTTTCCTGCTGAAAGCAAAGGCTGTATTTCAATTTAAAGGGGAGAAGAAAAATGATAGAAGAACATTTGATTTACTGATATCTGTTTGTCTGCGGGAATATTATTTTTAAATTTGAAAACCTGCATCCTCGCATAGAAGTCATAATCTTCCATTTCATGCCCCAGCTTTGGCAGTAAGCCCCATTGATTATTTACCACCCTTGGCTGCTACTACAAGATAAAACACTGCACAAGATTGCTACCTGGCTTGCTGAAAAACAGATGAGTTTATAGGTTTGGAATCTCAATTTATAAGAATGCATCAAGCAGCTCTTGAAATAACTGATCTAACTGCATTTCCATATCCACAGTCTTTAATCACAGAACCTTAAAATGGTATGTGATGGGAGGGACCCTAAAGACCGTCTAGCTCCAACACCTCTGTCATAATCCCAGTTTTTTTAATCCTAAGTATTTTTCCAGTAACAACTTTAGTGTTTTGCTGGTGGTGCTGATGGAAATACACAAATAAATAATTGTTTAAGTGCCACCACATGCTAAGCTGTAGCACAGTCTTGTGCAGAGACACAGCAGAAATTTTACTAACAATTACTCCTTCAAGTTTATGATTTAAACCAGCATGAAACAGATATTAATATCTGCTGTGGATGTTCTTCCAATTGAAGTGTAAAGGTGATATCAATCAAGATAAAACTTTTCATGGGATTAAACCTTTGAATGTATATTAACCCTTTTACTTTGTCTAGAGCTGTGAAGAACTTCATAATACAGGCCACTTCCTGTTTTACATTTTAGGAGCATAAACTGCCTATGGTGCATGTTTATAATGAAATGAGCACTGCTAATGTGACTGGTTTTTCTTTTGCACAACACTTAAAAAAATAGCATCAATTTTTGAGCTAATTATTAAAATCTGCTTTCAATAAGAGAAAATGCTCAAAAGCAGCATCTGTTTTCATAGAAATAAGTGTATACTTTTGATAGGAACTATTCCTTTTTTTTGGTTGAAAATTGAATGATTTTGCTGCACAATAACTTTTATTATGTGGTATGCATAAATTATTTTTTTACCATTTCATTAGATCTCTATGCAGTTATCTGAGGCAAATGCCATTCATAAGCAATGAATGTTTGAATCAAGCAGTTGCTCAGAAAACCTCCAATATTATCCTGAACTATATAAGAGGAGCCGTCTTTTTGGTACTGCCATATCGGCAAAACAGCTCATCACCCATTAACAGCTTCATTCCAATGTGTTTCACAACTATGCTCAATCTGCATAAACTGAAGAAAGGCAATCTCAGTATGGGTGCCATTACTACAAAAAGAACCCCACATCTTCAGTTCCGTTTCTGCAATTCCTAAAGTCGAATTTCCTGTACAGCACTCAGTATGTGGTAAACAATTTGCAAAAGGTGCACTAGTCCAAAAATAAATACAACTTCAGAATACATTTGATTACTGTTCAGAAAAACAAGTGACATTACCTGATTACAAAAACCATTAATCTTAAAAACAATGTTTCTCACTGTGCTGAAAGGGTATAAAAATTGCTTCAATGTAACTTCACCATCCATACAGCTTGTGTCACATAATAATCAGTTCCTGCTTCAGAGTAACTGAAGAAATGGCAATCATAATTTTAGATAAATATACTGATTGTCACAGGGCTGTAAATCTATTGGGAGACAAAGTTTTCTTGCTGCAGAGAACAGTAAATACCAGCTGTGTTTTCAGTTGCACTTGTCTGCTCAGGGAAGGTGGGATTTTTCTCTCCCTTCAAGGCTGCTCCTTCAGGAGAAGCAACAAAAAAGGAAGGTATGACTGTGACATTGGGCCTAGCAAGCTCCTGCTTGGTAGGCCCAACCAATTACATTGAATTTAAGGGCTAATACCCAAAAAATATATATTCCTTCATGCCACCCTCAAATGGTTGTGGTGGGTTGACCCTGTCCAGCTGTCCAGACCCCCCTGGCCAGCCTGCTGCTCTCTCACTCTCTCTCCACAACAGAACAGGGTGATAAAATAACCTGAAAAAGCTCATGGGTCAAGATAAAGACAGGGTGATTATTTACCACTTATTATCGCATGCAAAACAGATCTAAGGATAATTTAGTTCAGTGTAACACCAATTAAAAATAAAGATGGATAGTGAAGAAAAAAAAAGATAAAAGCTAAAATAACTTCCCCAGCCACTATCCCTTCTTTCCAGGCCAAAAATCAATCCTTCGTTCCCTATTCCTTTCCCTCCTCCCACCACAACCAAGTGGCACAGAGGGCATGAGGAATGGGGGGTTGTGATTAATTTGTCAACTGTCTTTTCTGCTGCTCCTTCCTTACATTTTTCCTCTGCTCCAGCATGGGTCCTCCCCATGGGCTGTAGTCCTTCAGGAAAAAACAGGGATGGGTCCCTCCAAAAGATAACCTGATATTCCATGTCTGACAGAGAGGATTTCACATGTGTTTAAGGAATGGACCTATCTCCATCCATTTCATTCACTTTATCTCATCCTGGAAAGGGTACACAAGCTTATTAAGCTCAAGAATAGTTCCTCGAATCTGCAAGACCAAGACAACATTGGAGTGGAAGCAGAAATAATGTACTAATTATTTTGGCACATACTTCCTAAAAGACACTTCTGCAAAGCAGCTCACCATCTTGAAAACCATCCAAAAACTCAATAATCCAAACTGTATTAAAATAAAGCTATGAAGCAGCCAAATTCTGGCAATTACTATAAGTAGCCTATGTCAAGACAAGGCTTGTGATAAAAACTTGAGATGAATTAGAGACAGAAAAAATGTGATGTGACAAAAATCTCATTGCTCCATTCCTGTCTACCCTAATATTTCTCCAAACAAGATCTTACCTGTCTATGTAATTAAATTACCAGTGATGTTACAAGCTCAGGACCCAAGGACTTCATTTGCAGGTGTCAGTCATTTTCAAAGAGCCCCATTCATGGCTGAAAAAGCCACAAATTGAACAATAACATGTCCTTGACAGTAATGGCAATGACAGCAGCTCTTTTCCAGTCTTTCACAGAACAGCAAAACCATGTTTTCTCCACTTAGAAATGAACAATTTAAATCTAGGCTGAGTTTATCTCAATAGGTCACCTGATGCAATTTTATGGGTCTTGCCAAGGGTAGCCACCAAATTTGCTGCTAACACACTGCACATCTCAGTTACAATGCAAGTTTTACATTTACAGAATTTATTTTTTTCAGGATGAAGCCATTAGTACACTCTGTCTAGAACCATCCGAAATGTGCATTGTATCAGGTTTTACCTGCCCCGTTTTACAGATGTAAGTTGCTGAAAATCTTCTGTGCTATTTATACACTACATTTCTCACACTTTAACCATAAGATCAAAACAATTTGCTTGAAAGAAAGAAAGGTTCCCCCAAAATATAAACGATGAATAATGAAGTAACATGAAGATGTAAAATGCACTTTAATGCAACTTAGCTTCTTGTTTGAAACACACTGACAAGATACCACCCAAAGCACTTCCTTACATAAAGGAAATACACAAAAACTTCATTTTAAACACAATATAAACTGTAGCTAAAATTTCAGCAATCATTCAGAATTGGAATGCGTCCACAATGTAAAACGGTAGAAGGAGAACACTGAGAAGACAGGTGCTGAACGGCGGGGGGGAAGCAAGACACATCACCCAATATGAGTTATAAGCAAGCTCTGAGTTTATTTAGTTGTTTACTGCTTATGTACTGTTACAGTTTATTATGCCTACTAGTCATAAGGTCATTGGTCAGCTACAAAGGGCTTAATTTACATATCTCTCCCAAACAGGGCCTCTACCATCACGAATCCTTCATTCCTTTATCAGTCACCCTTGGCATAATCTGAAGGTACTTTCTATAGTGTTTTAAGGGCACTGTGACCCTCAGCTTGAGTCACATATTCCTCTCGGCCTAAGCCTTGCCTTGCTCGCACAAGGCCTCAAGCCGTCTTGCAACAATTTTGCAACAGACAGGTCTCCATTCTATAAAAAAGGTGGGAATTTATTTTCAGATCCCTTAGCTTATCAGAAGATGCACAGGGCTTACCACACTAGCAGTCTACAGTTCCAAAGTAATTTCTGCTAGAATATTTACCCTTTTTTTGCACTTCAAAATCCTTATTAAGGAGCAAGACCTCATAACGTCAGCTACAGGAAGATATAACTCTTCCATGTATGTGAAAGGGCACTACATTTTTAGCTTTTAATCTCCAAAGAAACTTATACCTCTGCACATAATTATCCGCATCAGAGGAGACTGACAACCACAGAAATCTACAGCTGTAAGGATTTCAAGGCTCAGAAGGCCCAGTAGGTAGGACAATTTCTCCTGGTGAAACATCCATGGTATGTGAGTAATGTGGTCTGGTCCTGAGGCACCAGCTGGCTCTGAAGGCAAGAGCTCTACCAGTCAATACTGGGACTGGCATTAGTAGAAGAAATAGGTTACACTCATGTAAAATTACATTTACCATGGTAGTAAAAGGTGGGCTATGAATCAGGGGCTACAAAACAATACACTATCTTATCTACCTGAATAACTGGACAATAAAATATTAATTTCTCCTACCCTTCCCACCTTCAGGGTTTTTTAAGCAATTGTCTTTTACAACAGATTCATTTGTGTTCTAAGAAAACACGGATTAGATTCTAGGGCTTTTAGTGCTGATCAACTGACAGGCTAAGAGGCAACACTAAGAAAGAGCAAACAAAATTCTTCCCCATTTTTTCTCCTGTCAGAAAAGGCACTATTCTCACAGCTAAAAAGGCAGAATATTGAAAATACACTGCTAATTTACATGGATAATTTAGTGATTAATTACAGCACCTCAAATATTTAAAACATGTGATGTTACATGTTACTGAAACTTTTACCAGCCAAATCTGCTATAACAATTCTACTCCATGAGAACATGCCTCTTTTTTGATAATAAGCAGATAAGTATTGGAAAAGATAAAGCTCTACGGTTTACAGCCTACAAAGGGAAGTACACAACCATGATTATTTCTTACTAACCTCAGCCATGAGTATGACAAGCAAGTTTAAAACTTGGAGATTTCCCTAGCAATCATCATGCAAAGGAAACTGGAGCTTGTGAAGAATCGCACCATCCAACTTCTGTAACGTTTTCTGTAAAGGGTGCCTGTCATGCCATGGAATGCATAATTCAATGCCAGCTTCCTTCATTAGTCACTGATTCCTTGGTGCCATTTAAGATCAGAAATCAGCCTTATGCTTTGGGGATTTGGGATCTGTTGGTAACTCTGGTGGCCCTAGTCAAGATCAAAACGTCCCACACTCAATCACTGTGTCTCTTGTGTGACTCCTGGCAGTACAAAGAGCCAGCCCCAGAGAACCCAAAGTTCTTAAACCCTAAGAAAAACAAAGAAAAAATAATAAATCCCTTCCTCTTCCTAACTGAAGGCATTCAGCTGTTGGTCAGAGCTCACCACCACAGATGTAGCTAAGAAACAATAATCCAGCCCTCCTCTTCCTTATGCCTGTCCCTCAGAAAAGAAAAGATACAAAACACACTTCTTTCCTTCCCGGGAGCCAGAGGTGGTTATTGAATCAATGGCAGCAGACATCAGCCAAGAAATAAGAAAGGCTGATGTTATTGAATTACTAAATAGAAGCATTGTGACAAGGTGCAAAAGCCCTCTCTCTCCATATGGTGCTTTTCTTTCAGGTAACATGCCAACAAAATGGGAATAAAGGCACATGTCCCTTTTTTTCATTCATCATAAAAGAAACTACCTTGATATTATTTAAGAATGACAGCTACAATATCCACTGTCTTTAAAACCAATAACCTGCAAAAGTATTTAAAATAACCCAGGATATATCATATTCAGCAGTTACATAAAAAAGCAAAAAAATCTCTCACTTTTTTCCTCAGGTGACAAAAATAACTAATTAGACAACTATTCAAAAAACCCAACCTATTCAGTTTCTACCAGAAACTTTGATACTCAAAAATTGCACCTCTCTTTATGCACCATTTCCATAGAGCTAGGCCTGTTCATCTTTAACTAAGAAAAAGCAAGAAATAAAAATTAATAAATTTTCGTTAAAAAGAGCAAACAAGACAAACTTAAGCTGGGAGAAGCTAGAGAACACAAAGGAAACTAATTTGTGCGGAAAACAATGAAATAATCAACTTTGTTTCAAAACTGTGAACTACCAAAAAAAAGAAAAAAGTACTTCTTGCCTTCATATGGCAACGGCTTAAAGTCACAGTGACTACAGTAAATATTTAGCAACTGCATCACCAGTGTGACTGCAATTGTACACATGGATGTCAATCTCTAAAATCTAAAACAATACAGAAGCTCTGTAACTGAAGTTGCATTGAATAGCCTGAACCACACTGACTGTAGTCAAGAATTGCAGAAATTGTATCTGTCATTTAAACTGGGATTAGAAAAAGGGAAAACACACACATGCACACGCACACACACAGACACAACACCAACCCAAAAGACCGTCAGTCTGAACTGGATTTAAATTTCAAAAACATTGAAATCTATCTGGAGTTCTTAAATTTGATACAGCATTTGCAAACTGGTGTCCACCAGTCCCTGGAAAATCAGTGCTGTTTAAACCCAGGATTTTCCCTTTCAAATTGGCTTCAAGAACTCACCATGTCTTCCACATAATGTGAAGCAGATCCATGTTAATAGGAAACCTGTGTTAAGAGCTACAGTTTGGCTCAGCATAACAATTACTTGTTTCAACACAATTTGGAAAGGATATAAGCAACTAGAACATTTATTAAATGGTACTTCCTTGAGAGTGAGCATGACTGTTCCACTGATTGTATTGATGTGTCGACAGACTTCGAGTATCTTCAAACTAACACCATTTATGCTTTTTTGTTACCTTTCCCAGTTATTTCAAGTATTATTGCGTTTTATTATAGTGAAAGATGTAGACTTCCACGCAGTACGAAGAACAAATACATCAATAAATTTTTATACAAATGTAAATGGATCCATGGAGGAAACAAACTCTAGAGAGAATTATTTGTCACTGAATACAAATATTTTAGATTTGCATACATACTGGAAAATTCAGCAGTCTACTGTCTGAAAAGGAGGGTAGTTTATGCAAGCAAGACACAAAAATGAAACAAAACCAGGTTCCATTTGCCCAAATATTTCCTATTCTGTAATTTTAGAGTCAAGTGAGATGATAGCAGCAGTTTAAGCTGCATTTGACTCCTTCAGCTACTGAAAATCTTCTGGATTCAAGGATGCAAATATTATCACAAATAAAAAAGACAACTGTTCATGTTGTTAATGTAAGATTCTGGAGAGCAAACAGCTGTAGTTTTAGTGTCATGACAGTGAAATTACACATTTTGTATTAATGAATTGGAATTATATCTAGCACACAAGTATCCAGATGTCTTTCTTCCTATTTTTGTATAATTATTATCAAAAACATGGTTTAATATTGAATACAGCTATATTCAACCATTCTTATTTTTCCATGAACAGGCTCCAGGTGGTGAAGGGAACACCCAAATGGATTTCTTATGAAGTGGATATACTCTTCCTGCCAAGCAAGATGTCTGCTCACACAGAGCTCTTTGCAGGATAATTGTCTGATATGGTAAAGTATTGATTCTTTGTTTGGTAGTTACCTCTAGAAAAGCTTTTAGTATTTTGTGCATTGGTGAAAGATTCCTGGCTGAAAGTCCTGGAGAATAAAATTAAGAAGTGTAAATGTATCAGTATGGATTTATCACAGCGAAGGACACCAGTAAAAAAGTAAAAAAAAAATCTTACTTGACTTCTTTACAACTCTGTCAACAGAGAGGCTAATTAGTACTAATTACATCAACAGCTTTAGAGCATACATTCAAACAGACACTGTTCTGACCTTGCTGGTATTTATCAGGATTGTCCCTGTAACAATTAAATGTTATTAATAAGATGTCAGCTTTTCTCTGGATTATGTGGACACACAGTAAAAGGAGACCTTTACCTTCAAGTTAATGCTGTAGACAAGATACATGCCACAAAACCCTGTTTGAGGAAGACTGAGGAAAAGACAAATAGAAGTGGACTTTATTTAAAAGAGAATTTCTCATATTATGATCAAGAATCAAGTATTTCCTGGAGCAGGAAATGCTGAAGTCTCTTGCCTATCACTTTTCCAAGCACCTGTTTAATGCAAAGCATCTGTTCAGTCAGAACTCCTAACTTTTGTAATAAGCAGCAAACCTCAACCCCATTATGCTGCTCTTTCTCTGTTGCTGCAAGCCTTTGAAGCTGCAAAGCAGAAAAGTATTTATGCTGATATAATATAATCTACAAATGACTGTAGATGCATATCTAAGTATCATGAGTAATATGATTCCTGGTTTGCTTGACTCATCATCCCAAAGAAACTGGGAAGTTGAACAAGTTCACTAGGCCAATGTGATACCTGGGGACTGGCTAACACTGGGGAAATATTTCCAAAGGTTTCAGTTCCTGTCACTGACTTGCTGTCACACTGGGGAAGTCAACACACCTCAGGGCTGAGAGGCACCACATTGCAGTCACATCAGCTTGCTAACCTTGGTGCTGCTTCACACAGCTACACAGCAGCAATTCCGCCAGATTGCCCTGCATTTTGCCACAGAAATGGATGGCAAACACAACTGATCCCATTTCTTTCCCTTCCTTCACCATGTCTCTCCCAAAAGGCAGGCCACCAATGCCTAGATAGCAATTCCATATCAGGTCATATGAGAAAATACATCCTTGGATAGGAAGCAGGTTTGTGTACACCAGAAGAGAATAATGCCAAGTGAATGATTTCCAAAATGGGATTAGAGGATGACTTTTGTGATCTGCATAGAGGTGATTTGTTGCACACTACCAAGCCTCTCTCATTCTAAGGCAGCACCAGTCATTTCACTAATGTTTATGCTCTTGTGAGCACTCAGATTTTTGACATATTATGACTTGATGCTTGGCTGAAGCAGCTTAGTTCATGGCACTGTCAGTACACAAATCCCTCCTCTCCATACACTGAAAATGAGGTGCCAAAGAAAGGGATTTTGACATGCACTGGAAGACATGCCTCAGTCCTGCAACAGGAAAAACTGAAGAGTGAGGAACAACTGAATGCCTGTGCCTCTTGGGAATTTGGGAATCTCAGTGATTCAGAAGGTCACTTTGCAGCCTCGACTAAGGAATATTAGTTTTCTCGTACACAAACACTGACTGACTTGCTTTCTGTTTAATCCACAAGAGATTTATTCACATTTTTCAAAGGTCCTACAGCACTTTGCTAATGAACTGAACAACTGGGTTTATCTCACTCTCTGCCTTCCCCAGCTGAGGCTTGTAGTCTTGGCAAAGTGAGAGTACAGTTTCTGTTCATCAAGGTGGCGACTCCTGTGGTAAAAGGGAGTTCAGTCTTGGGCAGTATCTATTTGCTTTGCATCTATTCTCTGTGACCATTAGTGACCCACAGCTCACAGCCACTCTAGGCAAGAAAATAGAATCTAAAAGCAAAGAGAAGGAGCAATCAAAGCTTTAGGCAGCTACGTGCACTTAAAGTCACCAGAAGCTTACAGAAGGGAAACTAATTGCCTGCTTTTTTTTTCACAGTTTAAAAAAATATATATTTTGGTTTGGTTTCTGTTGAGTATTTACAAAAAAGACAATTCTGCTCTCTGCTGAGGGAGACGAAAGGCAAGAAGGCCATGCTTTTCAAATGCACAACACACAAATTAATATCTGTAAGCCTCCAATGTTCCCATTTCATTTTTGAACGTGATGTCTGTACTGCTTTGCAGCTCATGTATGTGCAAATTCAAAAAAAGTTTTGGTCTCCTCACTGCAACATGTAACACTAACCTCAGATCAAAGTATCTCAAAATTTCACAGAAATGCTGGTTTTAGGACTTCTCTATTGTATTAACCTCTGTAAAGAAAAACCCTCCCAACTTTTTTTATAAAGACTTCATCTTTTGTTTTGTGTTGGAGCAACTACCTATAATCTGTCAAGTCAAAAAGGGATGTTGTTAACAAGGTAAAGCATTTTGTTGCACTCAACGAGGAAATGGATGTTTGAGACCTTGGTAAGGACAGGAGCTGGAAGTTTGCCACCTCAAATCCTTGCCACCAAAAAACCCCCCCAACTATAGAATGTTAATATTTCTGCTAATTCAACCTTGGAATTTGACAACTGATCTATAGCATTATCAACAAGCGACATCTACTCACTTGGTTATACTATTCCATTTACTTGCAAGTGGAAAAGTGCAGTAAGGGTGGAGGGTTTTTTAATCAAGCAGGTAAGAGTTTGTAAACCACTGATGCACAAGTACTGCCAGACTTGTCAGACAGCTCCTCTAATAATATTTAACAGTTTGACACTGATATGCTTCAGTTTGAATGATATGTGTGGAATCAACATCTGAATACCAATGGTTTCAAACTGACATGGAATAGAGAATTAGAAATCCACAACACAGATCAAAACAAAGCAAATTGTAAGGAGGAGAGGTCTCTATATGTATTACCAAAGAAACCTGTCCAGCTTTCATCTTTCAAAAGTGTCCCTCGGTAATAAATTAATCAGAAGAAAACAAATAGATAAGTATTAGGAACCAAAACATTGGGGTTTTTGCACCTGTCATTCTTCAAGTAAGCTTGTTACTGAGCCAAGAGCAGACACTTGGTAACATGTCCATTCTTTCATTCTCTTTGACCCTGGTAGAGAAGTAGAGTCCTCAATAAAGACCAATAAGCCTATTCTAACTTTACTCTAGCAAAAACTTTATTACCCTGAGATTATTCCTCTCACCATCTTGGCATCCCTCAAGTAATATTTCAAAGAATTAATGAATCTGCTCCTGAGGATTTACTGTGAACCCTTAAGGGTTTTGATGCACATTCAGCCTTTAGATTAAATAATTGATTATCATTAAATTAGACTATCAGACTGAGGAACACATATAATGTACTAAAGCCTACCCTTAGTCCTTCCTATTCCCAAATAGATTAAAATCCCAAATCAGTAGATTTGTTGAGTTCTGTGAGCAAAACAACATGCCAATACACCTCTTAAGCAAAATATTTGCTCAAATGCTAGATATAAACTAAGTTTCCTCCTTAATAATTATGAAAATTTCTTGTGCAAGATTTTAACAAGTTAATTCCTAAGGACAGTTACAATTTTTTAATGATTTACACAAGTACAACTATCAATGCAAAAATTCAAATAGCTCAGTAAAGTAGATGGCAATGCCAAGCTGTTGCAGACCGAAGCAAAAGAAGATGACGACGCGGCAAAGGGTGGTGGGAGGAATGCTCCTGCCCAAGCTCTCCTTTATTGGGGTAGAGGGTTCTTGGTGGTCGGGAGGGAGAGCAGGGGAAGGAGGGCCATTATCGTGGCGGTGGTGTGGCAAAATGGCAGAATGGCACCGAGTGCCTAGGAGCACCCAGTTAAGTAGGGAAAGGGTTGACCAATGAGGGAAGAGGGAGAGGGCGGTGCGAGCATACATGAGCCAATCCGAACGCAAGGGGGGAGAGTACAATTCAAATCAACCTATGATATACATAACGGTAGGGAAGAATCTAGAGGGATGGGCGGATCCAGGCCCTAGGCACGCCTCAAAGCCCGCCCAGGCAAGGCCCTATACCCCAACGAGCGTCAGCCTGGAGGGCGAAGGGCGGACCCAGCTCCCGCCCAGGCAAGGCTCTCTTCCCTAAGGGGTGGGAAGATAAGGAGCTTTGACCTGGGAGGAAGAGGGGCGATCCTCCACACCAAGCCACACCTATCCCATTCATTTATTAGATTTGTCTCAAGTTTTAAAGTTTTAGGCCGCTGTCATTGAAATTAATGGTGAAACACCATCATTTATTTGCTTACACTTAACCAAAGCTGAGTCTGCTCAGAGCAGTAAGTAGAATTCCCCTAATGCTAAAATACATTTTTAAAAATCACCTTCCTTTCAAATGATCATCTACTGAACTCAGCATTCATAGAGATTCTCTTCTGGTTTCAGCTAAATGCCACCCCTGAAAATACAGATTTCTCCTTTCAGAGAAAGCAGACAGTGCTTACTAGTTTGTGTAAATGAAAGACAGAAGTTCATCCCTAAGTCAAAAGAGGGTATCTTTGCCCAAATAATAACTTCACTCTTATGGGCAATATTCAGAGATTAATCATGGCATGTAATTGACTCTGGCTCATTTTCTTATACTCTTCTTGTTACATTCTTGGGACTTTACATCACAAAGATGAAGAGCTCACAGTAAACCCACTCAAGGAAGGCAGCTAAGTACAATCAGGATGGTGGCATAATCCATGTAGGATTGGATCACACAGCAGTGTAAACACTATAAAGATCAGATGTGAGAAGAGGACTAAAGTTCCCTGAAACTTGCCAGGACAGATGACAGAGTTTATGCCAACTTTGTGCCATTTTTATGACAGCTGTGGGAGGACAAACGGTTCATGGTCCAGAATAATATAAGGAGGGGTTGGACAGAGGCTACCCTGACAAAAACTCTGCATGAAGAAACCTAGTGCATAAAAACAACTGAAACATTTTGGATCCCACTCTAGTAGTTGTTTATATTGAAACAACGTTTTACTTCATTTTTTATCTGATTCTGATTCCTAATGCCAGATTTACTGTATGATTTGCTCCAAGGCTGTATGCAGAGAGATCTTACCAGAGTGAATGCATAAATATCCAAGTCTATTTCCTTTCATTCAACACCAGTGACTTTCATGTCAGTAAGCATGAGAAATTTAGCATGCAGGTTTATTCATCACAGGATCACAGAATAAATCAGCTCTGATTTATGAAGGGAGCTCTGAAAGGCATTTAGTCCAATGTCAGCCCTCAAGGAAATACCACCTAGGTGAGAATGCTCAGGGCCTGTCCAACCAAGGTCTGATCTCCAAGGATTGAGGCTTTGAGTTTCCTGCCAGTGTCTGCTTTCCCTCAGATGATAGAAGTTCTGCCTTATACTCTCACATGTTACAACTTTCAGAATTTTCTGTTTCAAATTTGATTGCAATTAGCCAGTAATTTCAAACAAATTCTGGCATAAAGTGACAGAAAATGAATGCTGGAGGGATCTCTCAATTTAAATTTCTACAGGAAACCAAGTAAAAAAAGTGGGTTTATGAAAAAAAGCAAATGATTCCTTTCTTCTCCCCAAGAAAAAAACTCAAACACTAAATAATATTAGAACTAGCAGTATGGAAAGGTATCCAAAAAATTGCAAAAAATATTTCCACAAGGAGCCAATTTCGTGTCTACTGCAGATGCAAGATGTACAACAACCATCTGGCTCTGAGAAAGATTATGCCTCTCTATAGGCAGCTATGAACAAGCTCAAGCATTAAGCAGTGAATATTTCTAATTATCATCTTAAATCTAAACAGGAAAAACATCAGGAAAAGCAAGATAACTTTTCTGTCCCAAACATGAGCTAACCTTAAAAAAAATTCCAATTACCTGGTAAAATCAGAGGCGATTTTAAATCAGAAGAAAACAGCATTGAGAAAAAAGTATATACTCCATAGTAAACAGTTTTTGAGCAGTACTGTGCTTTTTCATTATCTGATTCATAATTGCACAGTCAATGCTTTGAAAAAATATAAAAGCAGATCATCAACCTATATAAATTATTCTAAATCCATGAGTGTGCAACACACTGTGGAGCTATGCCTTATGAGAAACATAAGAGGTTAAGGGTGTATCTGAGTGGCTCAATATGGCATCCCAAATCTGAAATTATTGATTGCCCTCTAACGTAACTATTTCCAGAAGAATGAGATGTTTATGATTATTGCGTTGGATTGAGACTCCAGGATGAGAATTAGCACTACAGTTCAAATTCTTTATGATCCACCAACTATATAACTCTCTGGAAGGAGGACCAGCATCTTTGCTTTCTCATCTGGAAAGCTGTAATAATGCTTTTCTTTCTCCCATTATTTACCAGTCTTGAGCACTTCCATTCCACAACCCAACACAGCAAAAGTACTGTAATACACTACGAAATGTGACAAAAAGGAGAAGTATTTCTTAAGAGAAAGATCTGGTGAGCTTCTAAAGCTGAACTCAAAATATTCCTACACATTCTCCAAAGAAACTTGTGGCATACTGTGAATTTGCTAGTTGAATGGTGGCATCAATGAAAAATTCTTTTAACAGACTTTGAATTAAGTTTTCTTGCCTTGGGTTATTGTGATCTCAAATGTTTGAACAGACAGACAGAGCACTGGCAGAGGGTACAGCACTCTATTTGCACCTATACTGTCAGCATTTTTTGTTCTTTAAAGAGTAGGTGTCCTGCTTTGGCTACTTTTCCAGTAAGGTGGATAGTCAGCATCTCAAGACTACTTGGTAAGCCTGACTTACCAGTCTGTGTGACAACTGGGTTTTTTTAAAGACATATCATAATAAAAACATCAACTTGATGCATCTGATGCTGCAATTCTTGGGACATGCTGACAGGTTTTCAGGCTACTTTCAAAGTGAAAATTGTCCAGTCGGATTCTGTTCAGCTGTTAATTCAGCTACCTGACTGAGTGGGTTCCTATCAAGATCCTGGGAAGTTGTAATTTTGCATGCTAGATGGCTTTGAAGTCTGGAAATACATGTATTATTTTCTTTTAATATTAACTTCAAAAGATGGGTGGGAAACATAACTTGTTATGTAGCCATACTGCAATTAGTCTTTTAATTTCTGTTAATCACCTAAAAATATTGTAGTACTTAGTAACACAGATTTTGATGCAAGTAGCACAAAGGGAGAAATTAATTTGGGTTTAACAGTATACAGACTCAGGAAAGACCTGCAAAACTGACTCTAATAATAAAATACTCTAGTACAGTATTTCTGAATCCAATTATATTTGGCCCTTAGGCTGCAGCTGAGGGCAGATATGCATTTTCTTAAACAATTTCAATTTTTCCTAATGTTACCTCTCCAGCAGCTTTTTAATGGTAACAAGAGGTGAGGTGCAGAATGTTACTTCATGGGACAGTTCTTCAGCTGAGGCACCACAGTTTAGCTTGTAAAATCTGAATGAAACATTGAGGCTAATCTGGCCTTTCAAAACAGAAAAAGGACATAACACAAGCCATTTCAGTGAAACAGCCACATCAGAAGTCAACTCTGGCAGAGCTACAGCAGTTGAAAACAGTGGCAAGGAGAAAAAAGCAGAGCTTTTCTCACATTCACAATGGCACCCACATGAAAATAACAGTCTTGCTAGTTAGAAAATTATAGATTCAAAAGTAGCCTTTGGAAAAATTCTTAATTGCATTTAAATACAAAACAGTAGTAGTTATTGTTGCTCAAAGACTCAGCAAACATTGGGCTTTGACTTTAAAGCATTGAAAAGGGTGATACACATGAGTATGAAGAGCAGTAGGTAACTGTAAATCAAGAAGATTTTAAAAAAACATATAAAAATCAGAACCATCTTCTACCTTGCCATATTTTATCAAGGGCTGGATGTTGAGGCCTCCACAGACTCATCTCCTCCCACCTCTGTTGACCTGAATTCCTGACACAAAACAATGGTACGTGCAAACTAACACCCAAATTGCTACACATCTCTTTTTATCATTTCAGAGTTCATCTATTTAATTTTCATAATTTTTCTGTATTGTTCTTGGCAAATAATCTGTACCAGTTCTAAGGTATGATCTGAAAGCCAAAATATTCCATTTTTTTAAAAAGACTTACTATGGATACAGTGAGGGGGAAAAAATAGGAAGAGAACTTATATATTCTGAACGTTCCATAAGAACAAGTTTTAATCATGAAGACATCCTGCTAGAAATAAGTGTATTACTTAGTAATTATGTGCTTTTCGATAATATTTTAATACTTTTTTGTATAGGTGGGGTGTTCTCTTCCAGTTCTACAGAAATTAAAATATACTAGGACACAGTTTTGATTGATCTTGCCATCAGTTGACTGTGGGTGTCTTAGTCTGCTTAGAAATAGTCACTGGCACTACCTCCAAAAGCACCAGATGCACCATTTACGTAAGCAGGGCGTTATATGTGAGCTTCTTCCTTTTCTTTTTTGATGGCTACAGATTTATGGCAGCAAATGGGTTTGTTCACAGATGGACAAGAAATGACTGAGAATCTCCTAAATGTCAGTGAGCTCACCAAGTAACCAGGACTGTATCCAGCTCTGTTGGACAGGCTCTGACACATCACAGGGCAAAGTGCTTCAAGTAGTAAGTTCCAGTTTCTTTGTGTTGAATCGGTAATTTTGTACTGTAATAGATGATGTTAAAAAACATCTAAGTGAAGTTTACACCATTTCCTTCAGTCCCTAAAATTATAAAATAACTAAAGACTTCTCCAGAAAGAGAAACATATTTTCCTTTTCAATAAAAGCTCAGAAAGGTGCCAGACTCTGGGATTTCCTTAACAGAGAAAAATATTTTTAGAATTTGAAAATAAATTTGGGAATAAAAACATAAAATTGTCATTAATTCAGTAATAGAGGACTCTACGAAAAATTAACCAGGAACAGATTAATGAAAACTAATATTTCAATTGTGTATTACAGAAAACTATGCAGTAATTATCAATAAAACCAAAACGTCTCCTATAGGGAGCTGATTTAACCATAAAATTTAGTCAAAAAGAAAAAAGAAAGGAATTGAGTACCTCAGATCCCTTTTGCAAGGTAGTCATAGTGATGGAAAGCCCAAGCCATAATTTCATGGGGAGTAGTTGAGGAACACCACAATAACAGGAGAATTTGCTTTGTATCAGGCCCATTAAAAAAATAAAGATGAAAATTACTTTTCACTTGGTAGTAATTCCATTTTGTTGCCATCTGATTAGTCATGCTGGTCTTAAATGCTGACAAGGCCATTAATAAGGCGGGAATAAATGAATTGGGTAATTCAGAATATTTTTGAGTAAATAAATCTTTAGAGTAATTACCCTCTGCAATGCCATTTTAAGACAGCGAATGTGGCATATTTGTAGAAAAACCCCATTTTTGTAATGTAAGAGTATTAAGGGTTTTTTTGAATCAAGGAAACACAATCAGTAAAAGGTTAACCAGATAATACTGTTAAGGCAAAAAATTGACAGATTATTACTATATTACCTTAATCAAATACTTCCTAGAATAGCTTTATACTGTCACAAAATCTCTGAATGTTACTTATTTCTACAGAATGTCAGCTAAAAAAAAAAAAAAAAGAGGTGAGGTAATAAAGGATTCTTTTCAGACTTAGTGACTGTAAGTTGCAGTTACCACTGCAGTGAAAAGGGATTCTTGTTTCAATGGCAATTCAAAGCGATAGCATTTTTATCTTTCAAAGAAATAGCCTTTTTTATGGGTACAGTTGAATTCCATAAACAATGCCTTACTAAGTCTTTTTACAGTTAAATAGCTATGAAATTATAACTTCATTGAAATTACAATAATACATAAGACTAATGCCTTTATTGGTGATCAGAATAGGTAATTACAGAGCTAAGACTATTTCAAAGTCATCTTTATGTAACATTCACAGCAAGAAAGGAAACACTAGAAGTATCTGCGAGGAATAAATTAATCATATAAAACAACAATACTATCAGACTGTTTCTGCCACTGACTCATATCTGCTGACCTCAAACAAGATTTCTGTCTGTTTTTAAGGCAGGTTTTTTTGGGATCGTATCTATAACTCAGCTTCTACAGTTTCACAAAAATTCTGTTTTCTGATGGTGCTTTTCATAGACAGGTTCCTGCTTATGTACATCCAGCAGCAGAGAACACAAATCTTCCTGCCTTAGCTCTACTCTGAAATACAAAAATACTCCCTTCTGCTTTGATTTTGATTTGACAGATTCCTTTACTGTGTCAGCCACTGTAAGTCATCACAGAAATCCATGAGACTACTTTTGATAAAGTTATAGAGGTGAACATTTTCTGAGGCTGGGTGGCCTCCAGCTAGTGAAAAGGACTCCAACGATTAGCTGTTAGAAATTAGTTATGTGGAAGGAGCTTTTGTGTTCTGGTCTCATTCAGCACTTTGGCATTTGTCAAATCTTTGATTATTAGCAGGGTCAGAATTTCATTCCAAATATAACCAGGGAATTTGTGCCTCGGGCTTTGGCAGAACAAGATTTCACACACTGAATTTAAAGGAAAAGGCTCATATAATGTTAATCAGAACAAACCTGAATGAGAAAGAAGCCTGAAAATAAGCTTTACCCATGTGCAAGTTCCCCTGGGAGTTTCCCAACAAAGTGATTAATATTTCTCTACTCATATGGAAAAAAACACTGTTAAAAACCACTTTTCCCTTGCTTGAGTCAGGAAACGTGAACTGAAATCAAAGCATATTAGCAACAATAATATATTAATGCTCTGGATTTCTTATGCAAACTTTTTCAACACTGCATTATTAATGACATCTAATTGTAGTGGAGATTGCTGCAGGACAAGCTAATTTTACTACAGACTTTATATTTTTAACTATAAAATACCTTCTTGTAAAACCCACCAGGATCCTGGTAGGATTTCATCATGTCTTCTAACATTCAGTTGTTAGTCTTGACTCAAAATTATTCACAGGAGCCATTAACTTATGAAAGTATTGCAAAACATGCCGATTTTTATACAAATTTCTTCTGTGACAGAAAGAACAATTTATTTTAAATTGTTCTTGCACAGACTGCATTCAAAGAGTCCTATACCCAGGGTCAGTATTTTACCATAGCAGGAAGTATTTTATAATTAGTATTGCCAATATGTGATGTGGAAGGTTGAGGGGGGCAAGTGGAATTTTTCCCATTCTGTCGCTAGGCAACTAACGACCTGTACTTAAGGGCCATTGATGCTCACAAAGGAGACAAAGACTTTTTGGCTGAGCGGGCATGGGAACAAGAGATTGGAGGATTTGTAAGGGGACACTCGCGTGGAGGTCTTGGAGGAGAGGGCAGGGGGAAAAAAGCGGCTCTCTGCTTTTTTGGCTGCTACTGCAGAAAAAGCCCAGCTTTGCACTGGTTTTTTTTCTCTACCTTTTGGGTGAGTTCTCACTTGGGGAAAAGGGGCACGGGATTCCGGCCCCTTCTACCGTCCGGGAGGGCGCGTTTCCCAGCTGCACTGCAGCAGAATGGGACCCGCCTGCTGCCGCCTCGCGCCCTGCCTGATGTTATAAGTTAGAAGTCAAAATTGATTGACTGGAGCCAGGCCAATTAAAATAATTTGATTTATTGAGCAAGCGACAGCAAGCAAAGCAGTGCTGGGCTGCCGGGGAGTCTCTGCTCAGCCAACAGTGCGCGAGCCAACCCCCCAAAGTCTCTGTTTTTATATCCTTCTTCTTCCGGTACTCTACGCTTGCGCAGCTTCTTGCTAGGGGGTCTTTTTCTGCCTTCTGGTGGTCGTGGGGCTGAAGGCCATAGTCTTCCTCTGACGTCCTTTCTGTGTCCTTCTTACAACTGGGGGGGAGACTCATACATTGTTTACATTCCTTAAATTGCCTCCTGGCCTTGCTTCTATCTGTTCCTCCTGGCCTTGCTCTATCTGTTCCTCTACTTAGGCAAGATTTGTGAGCTTCCTGACACAGTTTTAACTACTTGTTCTCTTGCTTGACCAAGATTTGATTAACAAACACAAGATTATTCATTACACCTGCCACTGCCCCCCGCCCTGCCTGCCACCACCCCACGCCCTGCCTGCCACATCCGCAGAGTTCCTGCCGCCTCCTCTGCTGGCTGGCCCGGGTGGGCTGACCCGGCCGCTCCATCTCCCTGCTCTGAGCTCCCCGCCCAGCCCCATCCGTCTGCACGCCATCCTGCTCCAGCCCGTCTGCCATTACGCGCGTGACACAGATCCAACCTCGCGGCACAGCGCCATCTGCAGCTTCCCGGGAGTCATCGCACCTGCCCTGCTGGTCTAGGAGCCCAACAGCGCCCCTGCTGGCTGTGATCGTGACTGCACCAACCGGGAAAGTGCCTGAGAGCCCAGGGACATCTGCCACTGAGTTTTTGGTTCTGTTTACTGTTTTTTTACCTTGTTTACTGTTTTTGTTACTGATTGTTTACCTCATTCTAGATACTAATAAAGAACTCTTATTCCTTTTCCCATATCTTTGCCTGAGAGCCCTTGATTCCAAAGTTATAATAATTTGGAGGGAAGGCGGTTCACATTCTCTGTTCTAAGGAAGGTTCCCACCTTCCTTAGCAGACACCTGTCTATCAAACCAAGACATGTGAGCACACATCTTTGATTTAGGCTGAGGTCTAAAATGGGCAGCATGAAGCTACATCAAGTTGCTGAAGCAGACCCTGAAAGCCAAAGACCACCAGAACGTAGCAGTGTAGTTTAAACATGTCACATTCTTCCTACAAGAGCCCTACATCAAAAGGGACTGAAAGATCACACAGGAGTTCACTTAGTCTGTGCTATCTAGGAGCTCTCAGCTTCTTTCAGTGGCACAGCAACACAGAGAGCACCTGAGAAGTAATATCGTATTTATATCAGGAAAGGACTGTTTCACTCAAGAATGGGACCAATGAGCTACAACTAAGACAGTTTTCAAATCAGAAAAAAAAAATTAACTCTCAGATATAAGGTTTCATGAAAGTCTCAAAACATCCAGCCTTCATCCCTGGTCTGGAGCTCCATCTTGATTGTAAATGACCATATTCCTCCTTTTAAAGGAGGACACATGTCTTAGAGCAGGAAACACATTCTTCTATTTGGTAAAAAAGTAAGTCTCTGGTGGCACTTCAACAAAGGTACAGACACCTCAGTAACTGTGTCTCCTTACTTCAACCTTGGCACAATAAGGTTGGTGGACTCATCAACAAACAATAGCTTCAGACAACTTCAGACATCCCAGTACCTGGGATGAACAGCACTCAGGAAATATATCCAGGAAAATAATGGCACAAAGAGCCCTGTAAAACCAGGGAAATGAAGAAGGTACCATATTGTAATGCGTCTTTTTCATAGCAGATCACTCAATTTTTACTGTCATTTTACCATCTCTGATGTGAGGTATAACTAGAAATAGTTGTGGATAAATGTTCAATTTCAGCAGGAATACAAACTTGTTCAACAGACTCTGACCTGTTTCATTACACAGATTAATAATGGCTCTTCTCTGCAGTACGCTATGAAGGGTTTTTATTAAGAAACTCCCTGTTTATTTCACATTGTTCCAAGAAAAAGAAAAAATTCACTCAGGCTGTTCTTATGTGTGCCATGAATCCAAGAGTTCTTTGTCTATAGCTGGTTGCTTTTCTCTTCCCAGTGTTACAGTCATAATTGTGGTGCATTTAGTTATAAAACAGAAGAATTAGTTCTCCTTAATTTGAAAGTCATTTCAGTCATTTGAACAGAATTTTCTTTGCTTGCTGTGAATGGGAACAGCCATGTAATCTGTTGTAACATCAGCCTCTGTGTTCCTTATTCCTACAGTGGATTTTGTGGTAGTTTTGCCTGGCCCAGTTTTTGCCAGTGGATAGGGTGGGGTACAAAGATGGCTCCTGCATGTCCTGAGTAAAGATTCTGGAAATTTCTCCATCATGTCCAGCAGAGCCAATCTCTGATGGCTCTGAAGATGATGGACATGCTGCTGGCCAAACCTGGGCCAATTAGAGATGTTAGTTACGCCTCTGTGAAAACATATTTAAGAAGAAATCAAAACAGGGTAAGCACGCACTTCTTTGTCACCAGGGAAGGAGGAGGAGGAGGTAAAAGTATGTGAGGGAGAACAACATGGAGGCACCAAGGTCAGTGGAGAAGGTGGGGGAGGAGGTGCTCCAGGCGCCGGAGCTGAAAACCCTCTGCCAGCCGTGGTGAAGACCATGGGGGAGCAGGTGGTCCCCCTGCAGCCCATGGAGTCCAGGGGATGCAGAGAACCCCCCACAGCCTGGGGGGGGGGGGTGCCCATGCCAGAGGAGCAGGTGGAAGCCTGCAGGAAGCTGTGATCCAGTGGGAGTCCCAGAGACTGAGAGTTGCAAAAGCCTTGCAGGAGAGAGAAAGGCCTTGCTCCCGGGATGGAAACAGCCTGGCCTCGGCTTGGAAATCTGCAGCCTGGAGAGAATCTCGGACAGCAGCAATCGGGCGGGGCTGCTCGTGAGATTGGACCCACGCCAAAGAAGTTCGCAGAGGACTGTCTCTCGTGGGAGGGACCCCCATGGCTAAGTAGAGGATTCTTTTCCCCTGATGGACTGACCCTGACCAAAGGAAACCCCCATGCCCTGCCCCCACCCCGGAGCTGCTGGTTAGAAGGAAGGAGGGAGGGGGTGAGCTGAGAAATGGCCTTAATAGGGAGAGGGGTGAGCAGAAAAACAGTGTTTGTAGCAGAAGAATTGTGGCGTTGGACTGACTAAGAAAAGCCACATATCTGGCCCCAGCCCGGATCTGTTGGTTGAATGGAAGGAGGGGGCAAATAGAGAAACAGTGTCTGCAGTAGAAGAATTGTGATGGACTGACTTAAGGAAAAAACCCCACACCCTGCCCCTGCCTGGGAGTTGTTGGTTAGTTGGAAAGGAGGGAGGGGGTGAGCTGGAAAGCGGTGCCTTAAGAGGGAAGGGGGGTCAGTGAAGAAACGGTGTCTTGAGAGCTTATTTTTACCTCTGATTTATCCTCCGACTCTGTTAGAATAATAAATCACTTTTTTTGCAACTTTAAGTTTTACCGCCTGCTTTTGCCCTGAATCTAGTGCGTCACCTTATCAGTGGTCTTATCTCAACTCATAAGTCCAGTGTTTTGTGTTAATTTTCCCTCTCCTCTGCATAGCTGCAGCAGGAGAGAGCACAGAGAGCGAACGTCGTAGGTGCCTGGCATTTAGCCAGGGTCAAACCCTCGACATTTTTGGTGGCCCGTACGGGGACTCATGAGTGTTTTGAGATGAGAGTACTGATTTGGAAAAATAATGGGCAAAGCAAGTATTAGTTCTGTTTTAAAGTAGAATGGTAGTAAAATATCTATCTTGTAGTAAAAGTCCTAGGGGTGGATTTATTGTAGGTTAGAATGTTAATTTTGATGATTCTTAAATATGTGATTCACAGAAGCGAGGGGTGGAATGTGGTAGTTTTGCCTGGCCCAGTTTTTGCCAGTGGATAGGGTGGGGTACAAAGATGGCTCCTGCATGTCCTGAGTAAAGATTCTGGAAATTTCTCCATCATGTCCAGCAGAGCCAATCTCTGATGGCTCTGAAGATGATGGACATGCTGCTGGCCAAACCTGGGCCAATTAGAGATGTTAGTTATGCCTCTGTGAAAACATATTTAAGAAGAAATCAAAACAGGGTAAGCACGCACTTCTTTGTCGCCAGGGAAGGAGGAGGAGGAGGTAAAAGTATGTGAGGGAGAACAACATGGAGGCACCAAGGTCAGTGGAGAAGGTGGGGGAGGAGGTGCTCCAGGCGCCGGAGCTGAAAACCCTCTGCCAGCCGTGGTGAAGACCATGGGGGAGCAGGTGGTCCCCCTGCAGCCCATGGAGTCCAGGGGATGCAGAGAACCCCCCACAGCCTGGGGGGGGGGGGGGTGCCCACGCCAGAGGAGCAGGTGGAAGCCTGCAGGAAGCTGTGATCCAGTGGGAGTCCCAGAGACTGAGAGTTGCAAAAGCCTTGCAGGAGAGAGAAAGGCCTTGCTCCCGGGATGGAAACAGCCTGGCCTCGGCTTGGAAATCTGCAGCCTGGAGAGAATCTCGGACAGCAGCAATCGGGCGGGGCTGCTCGTGAGATTGGACCCACGCCAAAGAAGTTCGCAGAGGACTGTCTCTCGTGGGAGGGACCCCCATGGCTAAGTAGAGGATTCTTTTCCCCTGATGGACTGACCCTGACCAAAGGAAACCCCCATGCCCTGCCCCCACCCCGGAGCTGCTGGTTAGAAGGAAGGAGGGAGGGGGTGAGCTGAGAAATGGCCTTAATAGGGAGAGGGGTGAGCAGAAAAACAGTGTTTGTAGCAGAAGAATTGTGGCGTTGGACTGACTAAGAAAAGCCACATATCTGGCCCCAGCCCGGATCTGTTGGTTGAATGGAAGGAGGGGGCAAATAGAGAAACAGTGTCTGCAGTAGAAGAATTGTGATGGACTGACTTAAGGAAAAAACCCCACACCCTGCCCCTGCCTGGGAGTTGTTGGTTAGTTGGAAAGGAGGGAGGGGGTGAGCTGGAAAGCGGTGCCTTAAGAGGGAAGGGGGGTCAGTGAAGAAACGGTGTCTTGAGAGCTTATTTTTACCTCTGATTTATCCTCCGACTCTGTTAGAATAATAAATCACTTTTTTTGCAACTTTAAGTTTTACCGCCTGCTTTTGCCCTGAATCTAGTGCGTCACCTTATCAGTGGTCTTATCTCAACTCATAAGTCCAGTGTTTTGTGTTAATTTTCCCTCTCCTCTGCATAGCTGCAGCAGGAGAGAGCATAGAGAGCGAACGTCGTAGGTGCCTGGCATTTAGCCAGGGTCAAACCCTCGACAATTTGCTTTCCCCTATGGCACTTTTACAGTACAAAAGCTGCTTCTAAGTTAAGTGCTAAATTATATACTATGGCTCTTGTGATTCAAGGCATATAATACACAGAGCACTACAGTAATTATCTCTACTAAATAACATGGGTTACAGCAGGCAAACCTAAGTGAAGCAAAAATTATGCAGTCCAAGATAGAGCTGTTGGTTGGACTCCCATCATTCAATGCATTATTCCTTCTTAATAGGAAATTCCATCAGAAAAAAACTTCTACCTATTACACTTATAATTAGTTCCTAAATACTCCCATTACTAATAACAACTGAGTTAAAGAGAAATCATACATATTTGTGTTATTAAATGCTAGCACATCTCTGAGCCTAATGTAAGGATATTCTAGGTTTAATAAAAAAGGGCAGTTCTAAGAGAAAAAACAGTCCAAAACTGAAAAAAAATATTTTTGGCATTTTTTAATGTGAAAATTAGGGACATAATAAAGCAAAGACTGTATGAACAATATAGTCTGTGAAGTATACTTATAATTTGCCTATTATTCCTAGAAGAAACAATATGTTTTAGATCCTCAGTTCAAAATAGGACTAAGACCACACCAAATCTTATTTCAACTTTCCTTTTAACCATGAAAAGGCTTTATTATTTAGGCATTCTAGAATTATTAGCTTTGTTGAAGAAGGATATCCAACAGCAGTAAGCAATTATGCAGATGCATTTGTGCTGTAGAAGTTAAAGGTTTATTATGCTTTCAGATTAATAAAATAATGCCCCTGTTTAGAGCCAGCCAATTCCTTTAAAAGTTTGCACTTCCCATTTAATCTAGTCCTATAATTTAATTGTGATAGTCTTGTGCATTATACCAGGGCTGAAAAAGTGTGTCATTATCTGAAAGCAAGATTTTTATGCATGAGATAATTACAGTGGTACCAGCTTGCCCCAAAATACAGACAAGAATAGATGAACCAATTAATTTTTAAAAAGGTTTTTATTTTATGCAACTCTTTCACATTCCTAGGTAAATACAAGAGATCATACAGGCTATCACATTTATATAAATTTAGACCTTGAATACTTGTTATCGGGGAGGAGAGAATATTTTGAATTTGATAAAGGTCTGCAAACATTATTTTAGGATCTGTACCCATTCTATCCATCCAACACTGTGACCTAAGTAGGATAGGCAAGGACATTCCCCATTGCAGCTGTATGAGAAAAATGTTAAGAGCTTCTGCTTCCTTTCCTCTGTGCTTTGCTCAGCCAAAACAGCTCAGCTGAACTGTGCAAAGATGGCTGCTGCAAGGAAAAGGTAGCAAAACCAGCACAGCCCAGATCAGGTAATAAAACAGCAAGAATACAAGAATAAATATTTGCCATGAAAGACAAGAAAATATTTCATTTTGTGTTTTAGTCATGGGCAAGACAGACTACAGGTCCTGTCAGACATCCATCAGTTAGAAGAAAAATACAAGGAATGGATTTCGTTTCTGTCATATAATTTATGTTCTTGGCAAACAAATTATTTTCTTTGGTATTTACTCAATAGAGAACATATCCACAAAAGCAATTTTTTTTTCCAATTATCAATCAGAAAAAGCTTATCTCCTGGTTGATAAGGATGAAATAAACACTATCTTAATGTTTAACTTTTTCTGTCTTTTCTCCTTTAACTTAAGAAAATAAAAACAAGTAGAAATTCTCTAATTTGATGTTGCCAGAACAGGTTCTACAACACAGCATCAATTTTGTTGCATGCACAGACATTATCACCCTTCTACCTAAAACTTCAGCTGAAAAATTGTGCTAAACTGGCAACATACTTGCATCCTTTTCAAGGAGGAACTGTAATGAATATTCAGCTTTAATGAATATCAATACAGAACAGACTTGTAAACATGAAGGGTTTTATGCTACTCATGGTCTATTTCAGGCTTAAAAACCACTCATCACAAATTAGGACGTAATGTAGTTCTGCTAAAACACATTACATGTAGAAAATGAGTTAATTTCCAGTACTGACTTACTGGGCTGCATTTCTCTACCAGATAAACTAGAGAGGTCTGGGTTTGCTTTAATGTACCTGAATAATTCTAAATTGATTTACAGTGAGACATAAATGGGTAAATACAATAGCCAGTATTCATTAGAAAGCTATAGATTTAGAAAGACTAACAAGTATAATAAATGCATATTTTCTTTCTGAGAGGTATGATCAATCATGAGGCAAACTTTAGCAAGCATCATAGGTTGACTCCGTTCAAACACACAGCCAATACAATGATCTCCGGCATTCTAGACAAAGGTTTCATACTCATACCCTGTAGTTAAATACCCAGTTTGGGCACCAAAATCTGGCACATTCATAAAGGGAATAACCAAACCAGGAACTGCTGAATAAGCTGTGAACAAGCCTCTAACCAGGTGGCCCTGCTGTGATTCCTGCCCATCTCCATGCTTGGAGCCTGCCATTTCCAGAAAGTTCCAAGCAGCTTACAGATAAGTAAAACATGGTTGGAGGAACTATTTAAGTGCTTGAAAAGCTGTAAGAACATAAAATTTAAAGTACCTTTGTTGTCTATCCATGTCTCTGGAATTACACCTATGTACAGTATACACAGAAATACTCCTTGACAGAGAATGAACACTGTAACACTAACAACAGTAACAGTGGCTGACCACAGTAATGTTTTCATCTGTTACTTTGTGTTAACTTCCAAACTGAAAAATAAAAAAACCAAACCAAAACAAAGCTCTCCTTCCAAGCACTTACCCAAAAATGAAGGTGGCATTTACCAGAGAAGTTTTATTGTAACACTGTGAATTTCCTGCTGTTATACACACAAAACCACAACATGAATAAGGCAAGGAAGTATAGAACACCCTTTTAGTAAAGCACGGAGGTCAAACCTCAGCTATTCTGAATTTTGTGGGACAAACTCACTGGTTTTTATGCTTTTTTTGAAAACTGCAGGCCAGCAGAGGCTGTAAAAGGTGGCTTGAGTAGGCCAGCAGGATTCTCCCTGACAGCCAAGCGAGCTGTTTGACAGCAAGCACTCCGAAATGAGAAAACTGGACTGCCTTTTTACACAGATTCACTCTTCCACTTAAGCAAAACAAATATTTCTAGCAAAGAGCTGAGCATTCCTGTTTGTCTCACTTTTATTAGCACCAATTAAGCCCATCTGTTAAAAAAGCTGCAACAGACAAAAGCATATGGAAAAACTGAAGGATACTAATCTATCATAGGAGCCAAATATCCTGGCAATATCCAATGAGTTTTATACTAAAAGCTTGATCTAATCACAACAGAATACAAGTCATGTCAAATATTGGCAGCTTCCTTAAATCCTCAAGGGAAGATTTTATAGAACAATGGTTTTTTTTAGGGTTAGGGTTAGGGTGATTCTATAAAATCAATGTAATACAAGTATTAACATTGAGGATCTTTTGGTTGTTGCCATAAGAACAATTTACACATGCACATATGGTGTTAATATCTGAAACTTTCCTTTTGAAGTAATTAGTACTATTTCATAAAAGATTACTAATTCTTGTGTGTATGGAACTTATTTACACACCATTTGATGCTTGATCTTAATCACAATTTCTACTTTTAAGGAACTCCCTGACTTTCTCCTAGAACCACTTCTCTTTATTCAGCTGAATAAATGTCAGCAAATAAAATGCTTATATCCACTACATATAATTTGTTTTCATAGAATGAAAATAATACTGGAGATGGTCTTTCTAACATCTCTTTAGCTGATGCTGCTACCTGAATCCCAGGAGGGTCAAGGGCTACCACACTTTCCCCTGGCAGGCTGCCAGCAATTACAAGTGTTTGTTTCCAGGCAAGGATTGCTTTGGTAGCTCAGCTTCAGGGAGAAAGGACCAGCAATTCACATTTTTGGCCCCCCTTTCAAAACAAACAAAAAACCCCAAACAAAACATACACACACACACACACAAACACACACACACATTTCTCAGCCTAATTCTAATCACCAGACAGAATAGTAACATAAAAATGTTCAAAGTTATAAAAATAACATCATACTACTCTGTAAGAGCCATCTGTGCTACAGAAATAATAAGCATTTACCAATGGGGCAAGCAAATATTTTACCTTTTAGTGGCCTGTATTTGCTGTTCAAATATCAAATAATAAGAGGTTAGTCAGTTTTCCTTTTCGTATCTGTAATATTCTAGGTAGCTATCTTCAATAAAGCAGTGCCCAGAGCTCAAATAACAACCTGAAATGCCACTATTTTACCACAATGCTTTTGTAAAGCCATGGGGCTGTTGCTTTTATTAATCAAATTTCATTTCCCAGTAATAATTTTAATAGCTACTTTAAACCCACCCCATTCCCTCAGGGCAATGTTGGGGTCTGATAAAACCAAAATCATGGACTTGTTTTCTTCTATGAGAGAAAAATGCTTTAGTAATAGCTATTTCTTTCATTAGTGCCCTGCTGGTTGGTTTATTAAGTATATAAGGGAAACAAGTATCCCTCACACATCAGGTCGAGAAGAAGGGTTAACCGTCACCTGCCTGAAAGTGCTCAGCAGTGTCTTTTCTCCACCCTCAGGGACTGATAAAGATATGTGTGTGTATATATATATATATATATATATATATATATATATATATATATAGAGAGAGAGAGAGAGAGAGAGAGAGAGAGAGAGAGAGAGTGAGTATATGTATACATATGCATGTGAAAATTAATAGGTATATGTATAACCACAAAGAGAATGAAAGGAGTAACCTCTCACCTCACTCAGGGCCACAGCCGAAAGCAACGCAGCCTCAAGGGGAGGTGGCATGGACAGGCCATAAACAGCCCCGCAGAGTGCTACTCTGCTCAAAGTTTTTCTTTTCTGAGGCAGATGAGGTAGGGAACTCTTCCCAGGCACACCACGTTCACAGCCAGGAAAGACACATTAACTTGCCGGGAGAGTGCCAGCACCCCTCGACAGTTCCGCCGCCCCCTCACAGCCGGACAGCCCCGAGGCAAAGGGCTAAGAAGCCTCCAAAAGGGCGAGAATACTGTCCCGTCACGGCTTCCTGCTCCTGGAAGCCTCCAACAGGGAGGCAAATATTCCCGCCCTTTTGGAGACTTCCGGGGGCGGGAAGTCGTGAGGGGACGATATTCCTGCCCTCTGTCTCGCCTCGCTGCCGCTCATACGAGGTTATCCCGGCAAAGACTGTGCGTGTCTGTCTGCTCCCTCCCTTGTGTTTGGCAAGTTCATTTTCAGCGATCGTTTTTCGTGTGTTTTGTTTATTTTTTTTTTTTTTTTAAAATTTAAAATTTGGCCAAAAAAAGCCACGGGGGGTGCCTGGTCTGGCCCTTGACAAGGCTGCCAAACAGAACTAGCCCTTCCGTGGGGTGCCTCCCTCAGGCACACAAACCAGAATAAAGCACTTTCAGAAAGTCCCTATTAGCACAGACAACAAAACAGACTTTTCGGTATTCCTAGAATACTTAAGGAGAATCTTTTCCAGTGTTCTTCAAATGCTGGTAGAAGGCGGATCAGCACGAAAAACCAGGTTGGCGTCACTAGATTCTGTGTCTAAACAAGTTCAGGGAAAATAGACAGAGACTGACAACAAAAACTTGCATTGCCTGTGCAAAGTCCACTAGACAAATTGTGAATGCATTTCTTTGTTATAGATAATTTCCGAAGTGGAACGGAGCAATATCACAGCAGCATTGGTGTGGAACTTATAAAAGGATTGATTTATACAACATGTGCAGGTGCTTATTCTGAGGGGTTTTTAAATAAAGCAAGTTATGTTTACAAAACATGAATTTTATTTAATGAACCTGAAGAAACAGGGAAAACAGAACCTGACAATTCACCTCAAATCTAACATAGCATCTCCAACACTAAATGCTATCTCATGCAGTGTTTTTGCTTTCCAAAGTAATTTAACCAATACATTTTAAAATGTGCAATCTATTATCTATCTCCTGCACATTTAATGACTGCTATATAGTCAGATGTCTGGAGGATTCTATGAAATTTCTTATACATGGCTTACAAATCTTCTTACTTAAACCACAATTGTTCCCATTTTCGATCTGAACCAAAAGCAGTCTGTGCAAGTCTAATGGCAATGTTGCTTTGTTGCAGTCTCACAGTATCTCATCTTTAATAAAAGACAAGGAATTGTTTTGCTTGCCCCATTTTTCTCTTACAACATTGCAAGCGCATCCTTTTTAATTCACTCTGACTGCTTTTTATGTATTTAAATATCTGTTCTTGCTTTTGATTACTTCTCAAGTATCTCTGTTAGTATTTCACCCATTATATTCTGCATTTGTGATTTTTTGCAGGTTCAGACACAATTAACTTTACTTTTTAACACAATAGTTTAACTTGTAATTATTTCCATCCAGATGTCATTTTCTCACCTAAGTGCTCCTCAGCGCCTGTTAGATTTCCCAGATATTAATAAAAGTAATATCTCAGTATATGTAATTCAGACTCATTTCCAGTAACTAAAGTAGTAATGATATATTGAGTGGATTGTTTTACCCCAAGATGTTGCTCTAATTCTAAACAAATTTACACTGTTCTTTTTTATGCTGTCTCTTCACTTTTACACTGGGCTCCTAGTCCAGATTCAAAAGAACCAACTGCAGTCCAAAACTGACAGATCATTGTATCTCATAGCAGATACCAAGAAGCATTTAGTAACTCTAAAACTTTCATGTCATCTAGGGTATCATTTGTTCTGTGTATGTGTCACAAACATGGGAAACACAGCTGCAAATAGCATTGTACGAGCATGGGAAGCTTCTACTCAGACATTTAAACAGTTTAATCTTACTGTGTGCTGATGTGACTGTGAAATGTGTTCTCTTTGCATTCCTAAATAGTATAGAGCAGATGATAAGGCTGCTACTTTAAAGCAAAAAGCCTATTTTAAAGTCTGTGGTAATTCCTCACTCTTAAAGAAGTTATTGTGGTCTATGAGTGTGGGGGGACAAAAGGGTTTGGGTTGGTTTTTTGTTTGTTTTTTGTTTGTCTTTTGTTTTTGTTTGGGGTTTTTTTGCTTTTATGTTGCTAACGTAACACTCTAAATAACTCCAGTAGGTTTTCAAAGCTCCTTGCTAGATTTGAACAGTTTCCAGAAAAATTATCTAATCAAAATTGTGATTTTAATCTAAATATAGAGGAAAGGTCTTATGAAATTTGTAATTCTCAAGTTCTGAATACCCTTTAGAACAACCCTATACTGAGAATCGGGTTTAATATTCTGCTTTTCATTCATGAAAATACAATAAAAGAGAAGAAAACAAAAACTTGGCTCAAAATTAATATATTAGAAAGTAAGTCTACCTCTGCTTATTGATTCTGTCAAAAACCTTATTATGTAATAATAAAAATGTAATGCTCTTTTGAAATCCTGTGCATGAGTTCCATGTTGGAAACTCCTAGTTGTGTTCAGGAAAGGCTTTTTGGGAAATCTTAGTGAGATAATTTTGTGCAAAGGCTTAACTGGTAACCATTTTATCACTATATAGTGATATATAGTGATATATATGTGGGGTTAACAATATGTAGGTTATATATATATGTGGGTTAACAATAGTTCTGCAACGTGAGTCTGCTGAATACATTTGCTAGACACAAAAGCCATAAAAGGCTCTGCTCAAAATTCCCACTGGTCATTTCTGCTCAGTGAAGATTTTCTGTGGAGGGTCCATCCCTTGTGGCAGCCGTCTCCCGGGCCAGCTCCGCCTCCTCAGAAGGAGGAGCCCTGCTGGGGCAGTACTCAGGGGCCTAAGACCCGCCCAGGGGCTGGTAGGAAAGGTGTGCCCAGGGCTCTGGATCCGCCCCCTCTTCCAGAAGGTTCTGTTAAGTTCACTATGTTATTGGTTATCGTTCATTGTACCCTCCCCTTTTTTATTGTGATTGGACCTCAGACCCTCATTCCCTCCCCCGACCCCTCTCCTCACTAGTTAACCCATTCCCTATGTAACCGGCCGCCCGGGGACAGTCCTCAGGATTCTTCTTCACTCTCCCTCCCAAGCACCCTGCACCCTGACCCTACAATAAAGGAGAGCACGGGGGAGACCCCCTCCTGCAACCCTTTGCCTCGTCTCACCTCCTTTACCAGCGGCACCTGCGTGGCTGACTGCTCACCAGGAGCAGCCCCACCTCGGTGTGAAACATCCACACAGTAGCCTGCGGTGGGCTGGCAGCTCGCGTCCCAGGCGAGGACAGCCAGGAACGCCAGGCGGCTTTATCTTGACTACAACAGTTTTCCTTGCCTTTTTTTTCCCCATGTGTATTCTTGGTAGTGACCCACTTGTCTATCACCTTGGCTGCTCAGTACCATTCTTTGTTTGGTTTTAATTTTAATTTGCAGTACATGTTCTGGTTTTATAAAGATCAGTTAAAACACACTGAGACCCTGCAAAATTTAAATTACAGCACTTTTGCAATTCATCTTTCCTGCATTCCATTAAGTTTTGTCTGTGCACTGCTGTTCCTGGCCCAAACTTTGTTCTTGTCTCATCACTTTGCAACTGAACTGAGGGCATAGAAATTCACTGTGTGGAATTGACTTTAAAATTTTTTTGATCTCTAAAACTGCATGAGATATTTGGCACTGCAGACAGGGAACTCCTGTGTTTTTTGGTACATCTGGAAGCTCCTCTGTGCTAGAACTCTGTTTTAGCAATTTGCAGCTGAAAGCGCTATCAGCATGTTCAAAACCTTGTGTGCACAATTTTTGTCGTAGCCCGTGCAAATCTGTCAGGAATCTGTGTTCACAGAGAGAAAACCAGAATATGTTCCCCTTTTTAATGCAAAGGCAGCAGGGAAGTCCTTCTCATCATGTAGTTTTCAGCCCAGCTTTATTTTCCAGAGAAGCATCCCAGCTAAAAGGAGGTGTCTCTTCACCCCTCAGCGTTCTGTGTATGGAGATGGAGCTTGGCCAGCTCTGTCCATCTGCAGCCAGACAGTGTCTCCTCACTGTGGCTGCATCAGCCTCAGCTCTGAAAGCAGACTGAGCAGCTCTTTGGCTCCAGTCCCACACTTGAAAGCTTCCCAGAAGATCAGCTGGGGATGATGGATGCAACGCTACTTGTAAAAGGAGCTAAAAAAAAAAAAAAAGATAAATGACATGGACATGACAGAAGGAAAATCTAAAATAAAATAGGGTCATCAAGATCTTGAATAAAGCTGTGTAATTCTGCTTTCATTCTTAGTTTAATCTCAATGGTCCAATTCTACAGGTGTTACACTAGCTTAAAACTGTTCAGGGCAAAATTCAGTGTACATAACAGAATTCTGATTTTCAGAAAAAATATAGGGTGAGTACACTGGAACTGATAATCTCAGCCAATATTTTGCTTTTTCCTTTTTGTTCATTAGGTAAGGAATATGTTTCTCTTAGTACCTTCTTAATATATTTTGGCTTTTTATTCATCAATCCTTATCATTGTACTTGAGAAGTTTCATGGTTTCAGGATATCCATAGGTTCATCATTTTCCTGGCAGCACTGAACAGACTGTGTGTATCCACTACAAAAAAGATTTTTTTCTACAAAACGTGTCCTAGGTAAGAGTGATGTTCCATTCTTTTCACATAAAATTCAACTTTTTTATTCCTATGCTCTTCTTAAGTATAGATTCTTTTGTGTATATTTGGAGTGAGGATGACTTCTTTAAATTATGACATTTATGATGAAATTTATGCTAATATTAAAAATGTCAGCACCTGACTTGATATCAACAGCTACACCTGAACAATAGATTTTAAAGATGTGTCTTCTGACTGGTGGTTCATAAACACTGCATTGGACCTTGCAGTTAAACTTCTGCCAACTCCTCTGGAAACTGAACAATTGTCCTTTGACAGAATGCCTTGTCATGTGGAGTGATCTGCTTCTCTAGGGTGCATTTGGCTTCTTTGATTTTCTTTATTTTGGAGAATCAAGAAATATCTAGGGATTATATTCCAGCTGCTTTATTTTTTTCATTAGACCATCCAGTGAGAGAGTATGGACTTTTATGCAAGATGGATTTCACTGGAGATTATTCCCACAGACAGATGGTTTTTCATTACCTGCTGTAATGGACTACACATTTGCAGAAGCAGCAGTAACGCACATTCTATCTTGAAAATTAAGGGCCAATCCACCTCTAAGAAAACTTTTTCAGCCAGATGTTGTCCCAGTCTGTGGTCAAGAGAAGGCAACTTGTAGATAGCCAAAGAATGTGCAATGTGTAAAATTTAGTAATATTGAGCTATTTTTAATTCACAGGTGTGAGCTCAAAATATCTATTTTAAGTTATTATTTTATCTGTCTGATTAATGCAGTAGGTAGTTTTCATCTCACCAGGGAGCAGGAGAGGGATGATGAGTGTGACCACCTCTTCAGTCACGCAGGCCAGAATTCCATGCTGGGCAACTCAGAATGTACCTCACTGTAAATCGTGCTGATGGATCAGGCAAAATAGGATAGGATTCAGGCTGTTCTGGCTTTGTATCAATGCAATGTAATCAATCATCAGGAGCTGGAGTTAGACATTATCACTGCATGACTAGTCAAGGTGCTGGAAGCCAGCAGCAAGCGTTTCAAGAATGAGTTTGGCTTTGTTAGGCCAGTACACAGCTCATCAAAAAAGCCTGAAAGTACACGAAAATTTATATTTTATACTCGCATTCAAAAAGCAGATCTTCTAAAAGTGAAAGAAAAGAAAAAGTTAGGTTATACTGGTCAGGATAATGGACTTGCAGTTAAAAAAGCCTAAATTCCCACAATGAATCACCTAATTCTGTTTGGGATTTACTCAGTCAATTACATAACATTTTTTTCACTTAATGCATTTGCATTTATTTCTGCAATGAAAAATGCTGTGCTTTATCCTGTGCTCAGTCTGTGCAACCCAACAAAAACTGGAGTAGGATTTGTGACATTTCAGTTCTGCTTCTGGTTTGTTTTACTGACCAGGTTATCCTGGTTATTGCTATAGAGAAGAAGCTTTAAAGCTTGGGAAACACATTGTGGCTTTGCTTATTGTCATAAATCTAGTGAAGAGGCAGGAATGTAGACATGGAAAGTGACAGGGATGGTACCAAAAGGAGGTAAAGAAGTAAAACTAGAAATGTAATAAATACCCTGCTGGTTTTAGTTGTGGAAGTCTATGCTAAAGCAGTGCAGGCCACTCATGAGTGAAAGGCTTTCACTGCAGCCAGAGCATCACGGCCATCATTCACATAGAAAATTTCTGAGGACTGCTTAGTTTGATTGTGTAGATGCAAAACTGTCTGATTGATTAATCAGCTGCAAAGTGGCAGCTTGTGGAAATATTTGGCCATTGTCTGAAGGACAAAAAAATGAGGGCATAAAACTGGCAGGGCAAGGGTAATTCTCCATTCATTAAAGACTGTGTAATGTAAAAGGCTTAGAAAGTGCTTCTGGTTGTGAAGCCTGCTTCAGCATGAGCCTCTTACTTTCTCATTAGCCCTTTTTAAAAGTGAGACATGTCAGTCTTGCACTGCCATTCAGTTTCTGTGCTTGTCTTCCTTTTTTGCCTTACCGTACTGGAAGGGATAATTTCCGCATGGATGGTTGTCCTCCTGCCATTTAATTATAAGCCTGAAAATGTCAGTTCAAGGCATGTCTTTTTAAAATATCATGTCTTTTCTCCACTTGCTGCGTATCTGCTTTAAACAAACATAGATTTACTCTGGAACTGCTGGGCCTGGATCTTCAGGCTGCCTCCCAACAGCTACGGCAATGTTTTAGTCCGTCAGAAGTAAATGAAAGAAATTCATATTGATAGATCAGATTATTTAGGTGAAGATAAAATCAAGGGAAAGGGTTTTTTGAAGGATTCTTGCTGTCTGGGAAACACTTTGGGCTTAATACTGTTCTGTTTCTTCTCTTTCCATAATTTTTATTGTAACATCATCCATTGCAAATATGACCTGCTTAGATGAATGTGAAAATTAAATGTAAATGTCTTAAAATTACATTATAGATGATTTTTTAGGATAATAGCATGGTCCACACGAGCTCTGCCATTCTGTGCAGAGCAAGGAAACCAGAGAAATCCCCTCCTATTTCTGAGATGACCATTTAGTCCATCCATGATTAGCAAATATTACAAAGGATTTGTTTCTTCATTACATGTGTATCATAGCTTTTCAAGAATCCTCAGCTTAGAATTAAATAAGGGAGTTGTACTAATAATGGAAGTATTTGTTCAATAATCCTTCAGTGTCAAAATACCGACCAGAGAGCTGCTTGATTAACAAATGAAATTGTTATTATGCAATGTGATCCTTGGGACAGAGCAAAATAAGGAATTTATTCAGTACTTCTCATCAGCAGGCTGATGTTTGCCTCCTGCCTTGAAAGCAGGGCATCAACACACACAAGGGTTACTTGGGGTGGCGTAATCATGATCATCTCCATTTCCTGCTCCGTTCCCTAAGCTCTCCTTTGGGAACACAATGCCTCTCAGATCAGTTCAGGTCATCTGCATCGGCTGTGTCCCCTCCCAGCTTCTCGTGCAGTCCCAGCCTACTCTGAGTGGGGAGGGAGCGAGAGAAAGAGAAGGCTCTGGTGCTGTGTGAGCACTGCTCAGCAGCAGCCAAAACGCTGCTGTGACACCATCTCTGTTTTACTCACAAATCTGAAACACAGCACCAGGCAGGCTGCTGGGAAGAAAATTAACTTCAGCCCAGCCAGACCCACTACCAATAGTTACAAACAATGAACTAGATGGAAAAGCAGCTTTCTAGCAATTTCTGGGATTTTTCTAGGCTATTTTGGCAATGTGCTCCCAATTAGGCCTACCTGTAGTTCTTCCTTGCAGATGGTGTCATCAACCCTTTTGGAATTATTCCTTAGATAAGAGTCAGCTTACTGGGTACCCTGCTGTTTGCTGGTACTCGTCACTTCATCACTAAATACCACCAAAAAGATGATATTAAGCATTTTCCAGGTCTTTTCACAACTGAAGAGAACTTAGATTTTAATTGCTTTTTTAATTGTTCTGAGATTCAAGATATTTCTTCATTTATTTTGTGCAGAGTAATAAGGAATAACAGGCTTAGAATTCACACACTTAAAAGAGATATATTGACAGAGTGAGTTTTAACTAATGACAATTGTTTTGAATATTTGTGTCATCTTCAGGAAACAGCTCTTGAAAGAACTTTCAAGACTCTCTTGAAAAAGTATCCTAACTCAGACCACCTTTTTTTCCTAGCTTTTTAAACTTTCTTCCTGAGTTAGTGGGTTTCTCTGCAGTAATATTCTCATACATATTCTCTTGTGCTTTTTTGTGTAAAAATACTCTCTAACATAGCATTCAGTTGGACAGCAAATTTTACCATTCCTTAGGTCGTCTGAGCTTTGAGATTTTATTTCTGGACTAGAGTAGATCTGCCTGGTGTTGACATCTTTGAAAAGGTTGACTATTTGAAATTCAGTTTTGCCTGGGTAATCCTGCCATTTTCTAGAGAAAAGGAAAGTGTGACATTAACAATTTTTAGCATTTTGTTACAGAGTATTTATTATGAAATGACACCTCAAGTATTCAATATTTCAACAAATTATTATTGAGGATGCATTTTGCTTTTGAATTCAGGGGATGATGTTGAATTTAATATTCATTCAGAAGTACTCAGTGCAATTTACAATGACAACCAAAAATAATGAATAATATATTTATATCATCCATTAATAACCATCCATCCATTTAAAAGTTTCATCCTAATGCGTTCTGGAAATCTGCAAATTAATTATGCAAAACCCAGAATAAACATGAAATTGAAATGCTTAAGAATTAAAATGATGCAATTAAATGCTATTGCATGTAACTCAAAGTTATTTTCTTCTAATACTTACTCGTCAATCTTAATTTCAGTACCACCATTTAGAAACAGAATCAGCTCTTACATCTTGTCAAAATATTGGAAATTTGAGCAAAGACTGTATTCTTTTTCCTTTGATTACATTATTTCCAGACATGATTTTAAAGTCTCTATTTAAACAAAAGTGGCCCTTTTAAAGACAGATTCCAATGCTCATCAGAATAAGGAGGGTGAGGTCAGTGGTGTCAGTCTTCATTCTTTAAAAAAAACCCAGCAAATCCAGCCAAGAGAACTGGTCTCAGTCTGTAATCATAGCTACCTAAAAATCCAAATTAAAATCTGTAGCGCTGGCAAATCAATACGTAACTAGTGCTGATAAGTAGGATTTGCTGACCAAGCTGCCTGAGAAGTTCGTATATACATAAATACTTCTATTACTATCATCGTTAGTTACATAGCAATAGTCATTGAAGAATAGTTTTTGCAAAAAATAACTCACACTGTAAAATAATGAATAAATAAGAGATTGTGCATGCTCCATCCCAGTTAAAAACCAGCACAATGGTGCAGAAAATCACAGCTGTTGGGTGTGTATGTGAAGTATGCAGTGAAATCTCCAGGCAGGTCAATTGCTTTGAAAATGCAAAAAAATTAGTGATTTGAGGGAAGAGCCAATTGTAACACCAATATAGAGAGTATTTGGTCCTAAGTCCCTTGAGGTGTCAGGAAATCTTTGATTTGCTTATTTCTATTTGCTTTACTAGTGTTAATGCTTATCTATCAGGTCAATCATTTTGACCAAGGTCAAATTACTTTGTTAGGGTAGTTCTTTTTTAGGTACTATGAAACCTGAGAAATAAAAAACTCTCTAGGAATTTATTTTTATCAAAAGTTCCATTTTCTCTGAGTATCACTTTAAATTAGCAATTAATGGGAGTGAGACTGTTTTTAAATCTCTTCATAGTGTAGGCTGGAAAGCAGCTCAGGGAGCTAAAGAATGTTACCTTAAGTCATGCTTACTTTTGAACACATCAACATGGAAACCAAGGTTTTGGGGCAAAACAAGAAAAAACAGAAAATAAAAGTTGAGGTGAAGATGAGCTATAAGGCAGGCAAGCCTGAAATATTTTTGCCACAAAAGATTGAAAATACTGTGATTTAAAGAATCTGGTTTAAACTCTGGGGAGAATGTTTTGTTGAGGGTGAAATTATTGAAGCAATAATTTTGAAAAACAACTTGAGAAGGATATCAATCTATGGAAAATACTTAGCTCTTTTTCCTGTATTGTTCTCCTTCCCTTTTCACATAGAACAGTAAAATACATGTATTACAGCAGTAAATTATCAGATTTGGCTAGTTTTAAGCCAATTTTAATCTAATGAAAAATGTGGGGGGAAAGAAATTAGAAAGTGAAGGATTTTTCAAAAATTAAGTGGTTTTCATCAAATCATGCTTATTTTGAGGTTGGATAATCTGGTCATATTTTTTAGGACAAAATTCATTAATTATTTTTCATATATTCTTAAATATATATCTATATCTATATCTATATATCTATCTGTATATATCTATATATCTATATATCTATATATCTATATATCCAAATCTCTCAATACAAACACTCCTGCTTTTAAAGTCTGAGAACCTGAGTGTTAAATGCACTTTTGCAGTAACATGTGTCTTGTGGAATGTGTGATTACATCCTTACGTTATGTTATATGCATCAGACAAAATCTAGTATTTGATCAAGGTGCTGACTGTGAGATTTTTGATAGCTGTTACTGGCCTGGAATTTTTGTTGATTAGTTTTGGGGCTTTTTAAATTTAGTAAGAAGAATGTGACTTTATTCTAACTTTCCTTTCATTTTGAAAGCAGAGCAATGAGTTGGGCAGTACATGAAGTTTACAGAGCTGTTTAAAAACGGGATGTTTTCTCTGTCAGTGAACAACAGAGGGGAGTACTGAAACATTTGGGAAGAAGAAGCCCTTTCCTAACAGATGGATGTTGACCGAACATTGTAAAACAACATTGGACTCTACCGGAAAGGTAATCGATGTCCCAGTTTCAATCTTACAAAAGTGCTGCAATCTCATCAGAAACACAGGAATAAATATTTGGCTTCCTTCCCCTTATCCCCTGACACCAAGGCTTTCTGGATGCAAGGCATTAGCCTTTGCATTAGTTTATTGATCTTTTAATGTAGGATCTAACTTGCTTCAGGGGCACTATAAATACAGTATTGCGAAAGTCCTGCCATATCAATATTCATTTATTTTTATTGATGAGTTGCCACTCCTAAATTCTGGGTACTGAATTAATGGATGCTGAATAGCTACTTCGATTAATGAAGCTAAAATTGGCTTTAACATACTGCACTAACTACAGAAATTTTTTCTATTACAAAGCTAATTATTTCTTTTTTTACGACCTGCAATTACTTTCATTATTTGACTTATCTGTGGCACCTCACTGGAAGACACAGAATAACAGAACAGAACCTATTTATAAGTGTTCATTATTTACAGTATCACACAAGAACATCTTTACTCTAAGTCTGTATTTAAAGACTGGAATTAGTATGTGAATTTGACCAATGGATGCACTTCAGAAGGTGAACTTTTAGAAGATTAATTTGAGGTGCTGCTTTTTTTTTCACTGTCTTGGCACATTCTGTATGTGTCTTATTCATGCACACAGTTATTAGTTATTAGAGGAGATATAGCACAAGGTAGATGAATACAATCATAAATATTTTTTCTGACACATGGTTAAGGTGTCATAATGGTGTTTTCTTTCCTATTTCCTGTTTTGCACAAGAAGTTCCATCTTTCTTTATTTGACATTTGATTTTTATTGTACCATATCTTTTGGAAAATATGTATTTTCCTTTCTTCCTTGGAAAATATAATGTGGGCCCATTATTTTTCCTGAGACTTCACCACACACAAAAACCCTAGTGCGGGTGAACATTGGTAGCCCTCCACAGGTGGCCTAGGGCCTAAGCACCAACATTATGACAGTCACTAGGAAGGTGTGTAAGAAGCAACTCATCACAAGGGGAAATAAGAAGTTTTTAAGGCAGAGAACTCCTAGAATTGTATGGCAAACTGCTCTGCTAGAGCTGTTTGAAAAATGTGACACACAATGGCGACTTCACAGCGCCGAGGAATACAATCAGCACCCGGTGACCAGCGGAGCCACAGCAGGAGATGAGGACTCCAGACTGTCAAGCACACAGACCGTGAGGGTATAAAAACCCAGGGCTTCCTTTATTCAGGGTGCCTCCTCCAAGGCACTGAACTCGAGCTGTTATTTTTGTTATTACACCATGATTACATTATTTTAAGGATCATGATGTCTGAGACTCTGCTATGGGAATCCTGGGCTCAAGCCAGTGAGGAAACCTGGACTGATTGTGAATGTGGGGTATGTAGGGGTGAAGGGGCCTTGGTCCCATGTGCAAGAGTGACTCCTGGATACTCAGACAGGCAAGTTTCCTTAACAACCGCAATTCTAAGCTCTCAAGGTTTTCATTTATTTTCACATGAATAGCCCTGGTAAGGTATCTTTATCCATTGCAGTATTTGTACATGTCCTAGATTTTTTGACTACCCTGCAGCAGTTCGTCTTTTAATCATATTACAAAAATGCAGAGAAGCATTTTGAATGAGAATTCAGGAGCTGGGATGTGTGGTAATTTATCAGATGGTTTGGGCTGAAGTTCTGTAGAGTTTGTGATAAGGCATTATCATAAGAGATTCTTTAACACAAAGAAATAAAGGCATCATACCTAATCTTTATGGGTTTATTTAGACAGGAATCTTATAAGAGACATCAAAGAGTATGACTTGGGTTTTGTATATATGTATTCATAATATTACAGTCCATTGTAATGGATGCTTTTCCAGTGAAAGTAAACTTAGCTTTAAAGAAGAAAAGGAAAAGCTTAGGTTGTTCCTATATATTTATTTACATTTTTGTACTTATAGTATTTAACTATCTTTTGTTATATTTTTGATAATCTTACGTTCTTTTTTTTTTTTTTTAATTTTCACTTTTATGGCAGTATAAATATCAAGTATTTTGCTCCCTGTGAAAGGCTAAAATTATGTCCAGTTTATTTATGCATTTCTAGACTTCCTGTTAAACAAGAATATTGAATTCTGGGAGTTCCTTCTCAGCTATTTGTTAGATTGTATTGCCATGCTGTATGGAATGTTTTCAACTTATCCATATATGTAGTGAGTACAGAGGTTGTGCTATCATCTTCCTGATTAGAACATATAGATGTGAGGGCAAATCCAGAGTCTGCTGGGGGAAACTGTCCTTAGGCAGAATTAAACTAATAAAATGGAAGGACAAAGGCCCATTTGGGAGACAGATGGTACATGAATGTCCAAATTTAGGAGTCACCCAGCAAGATCCAGGCGTATGCACTGGATTAACAAATAAAAGTTGTAAGCTTTGGGAAAACTTTCGAAACATTTTCTTTTCCAAATACCACCATTGCAGTTTTGCCTAGATCAGTTTCCACCAGCTGCTCTTCCAGGAGGTGATTTCCCATGGCTAGTCAAATACCCATGGAGGAATACATGCTGAATCTGCTCCTGCTACATGACCAATGTAGTGGTATAGCAAAGGATCAAATGGAATGGTGTCATGCTGGCAGATAAAACATATCCTACCTTGCAGTTTCTCCCCAAAAGGAAAATCTCCCAGACTCCCCCTGTCAAGTTAAATCTCTTCGCATCAGATAAGACCATGATCTTTTGCCTTCCCAAGTGTCTTAGTAATATGTACGTTTATGACATCTACTCTTAGCTTACATCATTCATGCCTTAGTACATGGCCTGATGCATTGTAATGTAAAGTGATTGATGAAGTCTGATTTGCAGAGCTTCCAGTGACAAATTACCTCGGGGAAAGGGTGAAAAAAGCTAATTTCTTCGATATTATTGTCAAAGAAAAAGCCTTTTCTACTGATCCAAAGTATTGTCAGGAGCGGGAGAGGATTTGCTGTTACATTAGATATAGGTCAAGAGTTTGCGAGTTTTTGTAAGTATTTAACCTAAATAACAAAAAGCGTTTAGGTGGTATTTTGTGTACAAGAGAGGATTCTTCGTCTGTATGCCTGTGAATTAAAATCTGCCTTGAAGGTGTAACTCAGGCTCAGAAAGATGGAGCTATTCTTGCAGCAGCTTTGCAAGACAGAAATTCTCAACAACTTCTGCTTCAAAGAGAGCATACCTGGATCCCATTCCCCCACATAGAAGCCCAGTGTTGTTCTGGCAACCTGCCTGTTAGAGAACAGGGCACACCAATTCTTTCCCAGACACACACACCCCTTTCAGCTGCCTTTTATTTTTAAATCTTGGCCTGTTTTCAGTAAGGAAACTCAGGATTCCCTTCTAAATATCTGCTGGAATGTGTACCTCAAGAAAAAATAAACAAACCAGCCCCAACAACAGACAGATTAATAAAACCTTTCTAAGTTTTATCATATTAATATCTTTAAAGGAGAAAGTCCATGAATTCATCACTGATATAGGATGTACAGACTTAACCTTTTATTTTGAAGCCTATAATTTGACTATCGAATAACATAAGTATTTCATTATCTTATGCCAGAAATACCCTACTTATAAAGTACTTACACAGATGCTGCTTACTTTGTAAAATACTTTCAGATCTACGGTGTCTATGAGGGGATTAGTTTGTATTACTGTCTGCGAACCTACTTACGTTAATCAAAATCCCAATCATACCACCAGTAATTTTAAATTTTGGGTTTAATTCTTTAATTAAGGTCAGTTGTCTGTCAGTCTGCAGACAATACCATAGGCATTGATGTGTCTCAGAAGTTACTCCATTTCCTCCCAGCTGCAACTGCATGTTGTAGTGTTCCTCCTCCCTCCTATTCCTGAGAAATCCTCCTTTCCATTTTAGTGAGTCAGACAGCAGTTTCCAAAACAATCTTTGGATGATGGCTCTCTAAGCAGTGAAGTGAAAAGAGAAATCTGCTGTGCAAAGCTTCTTTGTTTATTGCTTTTGATGACTGGCTGAAAGTGAGGTCACAGTAAACTCAGAGGGCTTGATATAAATGAAATAATTTAACCAGAAAATACATCTTCAGAAAGATGGCACTGCAAAATGCCACACCTACCAATCTCACATTCATACCTTTAATAGCTGTCATTAAAATGTAATTATATATAAATGAAAATGTATATGGTTTCCAGATTTATGCAACTCAAGCATATTACTACTGCAATTTTACATGAAAATGCACCAAGGTATTCTCAGCCAGCATCAAAATTAATGCATGAAAGCAAATAATTTCAATTCCTTGGGTCATCACAACTTCACTGATATCGGGAGACCTCCCAGTGACACAGAGCCATAAAACAGTGGCAGAATTCTCTTACTGCCTGCACAAGGAGGGATGGATGTGTCCTTTACACAGGCTCACTAATTCCTCTGACTATGGATGCATTTGTGTGAACAACAACAGTCTCTTTTAGAAAGTTCAAGAGCCATAGATTATCAAATATTGTTTATATTGGCTAATTTAAATGTTAAATAAAGTTTAGATGATATCTGCCATTCCTATGCCAAGAATCAGGTGTAAAATCTCAAAAATAGCAATCATCTTAAATGTATGCAGCTAGATTAGCCTTAAACTCCATAGTACAAGGCATTGATGCCATTAATTTCAAATGTGCAATGCGCAATTATCTAATATGACAAGAAAACAGGTTCTGTTATTTTGTATTAATGTGTCATAGCAATGCAGGGATTTTTGGGCTTGTTTTCCTTGGATTTTAACATACGGTGTTATATATCCAGTGAAGTGTGAGTGGGAAGGTGGATGCATTTTCACACACTTTTTTCAAAAGCAAAAATGACTAACTTACAGAGTGGAGATCAGAGTCAAAATTTGCCTCAGTATGGATGGTGAAGAGTAGCAATATTTTTGTGCTGGTCTATAAAAACCTGTGCAGAAGAAATAAAAATGGCATCTTAGGTGTTTAAAAGTGAACAAAGCACTTCTGCTTTCCTGTTATCTCTGAACAAGGGCTAAGCTGGTTTGCTTCTCTTTTATCCAAGAGTAATAACTTCCACAGTGATGCTGATTTTTTTATTTATCATTTACCAATGCCAAACGTGAGCCTTCTTCTCTTTCCTTGCTTGGAGTACATCTTTCAGGGACCTGTGTTTCATGATTCCTGCTTTTCCACTGAAGCTGGACCCTTTTAATAAGACCTGTATGGACTAATTTGCAGTAAAAAAGTATGGATTTTTTCGAGTATCTACAGGTTTCTGACTTTTACCTATTGCACTGACCCATGTTTTTAAATGCAAAGCTGAAACATTAGCAAATATTACAATATTGTAATTTTTTACTTGTTATTCAAAATCACTATTAATAAAGTTCTGTTAATGGATGACTAAGCAAAAAAATTGAAATGCAATTGAAAAAAGAAATTGGCCAAGAAGGAGTAAAGTCTTGCTGACCTATGTTTTAAAATAGCAATGTTCTGTGTGGTGGCCTCAGGCAGATAGTTACATGTAGGTGATGGGAGTAGACTTCTGGAAATAATTATAAAAAATTGATGAGTTGATAACATAATGCATCAGCTGCATCAGTAGCTTTTTAGAATACAGGAAACTTTGACATATTGACACAAAAATGCTTAGAATGGCTGGATGGGGTCTGATTCAAAAAAGGGGGGATATAAAGCTTAAAACAAGAGGCAGACAAAACTGCTGGTGAAGTTATCCCTTTAATTGAGCTGACTTTTATTAGACTGAATTCCTGTAAGCCATCTAGTGCATAAAAATAAAGCAAAAGTGTAACTGAACCTACATTTTGTAGCATACTCTCTTTCATTTCAATTTAAGTAAAGGACAGTTTGAACAGTAGAGTGGAATTTTTGAGATGAGGGATTTTGCTTTAATGTAAGTTTCAAGACTAGAATGTCAGTGGTAAACAGTTTGAGAAAAGCAGACATTTTTTAAGATCTCTCTTATGATTTTTTTTTTCTCCTTATAAAGAGGAAACAAAACAGAGTAATGTCACTGGGGTTGCTTTGAAGTGCTATAGCAAGATGTTGATAGCTGTCTGCATAGCAAAAGTACTCTCCTTTATTTTACTAGGAAGAGGGTGAGAGAAATAATATGAAATTTTCATTTGCAAGATGATGTTCATGGTGATAATGGCTATAAGTTGTCCTAGTCTTTCTAAAAAATATTTCTTTGACAAGCCTTGTTCAAATTAGGAAAAAGGGTCACTAACAATAATTTCAATTAACAAAAATAAATTTAAAAAGCCACTAGTATCCAAAACAAAATTTATAGGTATTCCCTTTCAACCTATCATTGCTCTTTTTCATTATTCCAACAAAAAGAATAAAGAAGTATTTTCTTCTCCATCTTCCTGTTTATCACTGCACACATGATACCATGGCTATACATATTAATTTATGGCCTTAACAGACACACAGGAAAGTCATGCAGTACCTTGCTCTAAATGATACAGCAACTTGGCAAAAAAAATAAATTAATCAATACTGGACAGACCAGCTGAGTGAAAAGAGCACAACTCTGGTTTTGGTAGGTAATGCAGGTTGGTAGGTAAAACAAATTGAAGTGGTAAATGATACTGATACCAAATGGCAGATGATGAGTTATAAAAATATGAAGTTTTTTCTCCTTTACTGAGAAAGTGTAGAATTCAAAAGATCTTTTCTGATACATTCATGCATGAAAACTTTATGGACCCAGCCTGTAGTGTGTTTTATCCTCTAATGAGATATCAGAGTTTCCCAGTGAGGTGGAAACACACACAACCTTCTTCTTCTAAGTACTCCTAAGTTAATAAAATACCTATTTTTAACAATATCCACAAACTGTGCATCATAGACAGAGATCACTGTTCGCTCTTGAGAAAGAGATTTGGATTGTGAGTCTTCGTTGCCATAAATGCCGGAAAGTAGGTCCTGGTCCCTCGTATGGCTGTACCAGATGAGGTCAGGGAGGACAGACATGCTTAAAATAGTTAATTACTATCTTTACATTACCAACAACCAGCTGTCTCAAAACACCAGCATATATTATTTCCATCTGGAAGCCTCATTTCCAAATAACAGAGGTTTAAGAGCCCCTTTCTGAGCTGGATCAGCCGTATAGATGCTATAGCTCTATGGCATCTTTTTGCTTGCCCCAGCTCATTGCAGAGCTCTGGTGGCAGCTCTCCAAAACTAGTTTGTGTTCCAGTTCAATAGACAACAAATGTGAGGCTTTATATGTGAGAATTTTCTGCTGTTCTTGGGACAACGACTTTTAATTACTTGGGACTGCAGTGTTTATGTGGCTGTTTTAGAGCTGTAAACTGTTTTAAGCCATTACTAGTTCTGAAGCTGGATTTGAATGGATGACAGCTAAGTGGCAATGCAAATTCCCCCGCACTTGGAAACTGTTCATGATAAACAGTCCTAACTGATCTCTGAATGCAAAATATTGTGAGCCAGCAAACTTGATGAATTCCATAAACAGACAGCACCCTGTTGGTTTAGATAGCTAACTGGAACAATTTTACTATTAAATTCCTTAATATCTATAGCTTTTAGCTTGGAGATTGTCACAGCTGTCTCTGTTGCAATGTTACAACTGCTACAAAAAATTTACAAATTTTACTTCTATTTTCATTCACCTGTTTTCTGATAATGTAGTTAAGTTACAAGGTTAAGAAACAAGCTATGTTTACAATCTTGCAATTGTTTTGAAAATGTTAACATTGTTTTTGAATTTTTGTCTGCTTTGTTTTTTTAAGATGTAGATAAACTATGAGAGTCAGAGGCATGTTAACTTTACATGTGCAGGAACAGATCAAAATAATTTAAAATGCAGTATTTGTATTTGATTTCATTAGCTTTCTCTAACTTACTGGAACTCAGGCTTGGTTTCTATTCATGCTTCCCCACTTACTACCACCAAGCAATCCACCACACATTCCCTAGCCTTGTGAGCTCCAAGGAAACCACTGTAGGAATTTATGAATGAAAAGGGCAGCAGTCTGAAGGCTGTACACACCTGCACAAGGAACTGGGGTTTAGTTATTATCATACCATTCTTACTGTCTCCTGGCCTGCTACAGATTCTCGCCTTTATTCTGGCTGTCAAAGCTGCAGAAAGAACATTGGTTCCAGAGAGAAATTTGTGCCTTCTGAGTACTTGGCACCAGGCAGAGAATTCTGTCATTCCTGGAGAGCTTAGACATCAGAACAACATAGGGATTGATCAAATGGGGCTGAGTGTCAGTGTGATCCACTGATAAGGGTATCAGCAGACAAAATATAATCACAGTTGTATTGTTTTAATAATATGGGAATCCAAATAATGACCATCTGAATGGCGCTTTTCAGAGAAGGAGTCTCTTTACCAGAGTTTCCGTTCAGAGGTTTATAAGGTGTGGCGCTTGTTTTGGAATTTGCTAATGTTCCCTTTTCCTTGACAATTAAAATGTACACGATTAGTGATTGAAATAGAGCAATCAATATTATATAAAGAACTACTTTTCTTGGAGCAAGAGAAAAGGGGGGGCGGGCTTGGAAGTCAGGTAAAGAAGGCAATATTTTTGTTACCTACACTGTACATCCAAGTTCTCGTTAATTTAGAGAAATAAACTGTTACTTTAACTTTGGTGGATGTTGCCCAAAAGGAGGATCAAATTCAGGCATTTTTTCATACGCTTGTGGCATTATGAGTAGCTGTACTTTTGGCAGGGTATATCACATTACATTAAGTAAGTTCAGGTTACCTGTAATCTTTATATCACAAATGACCTAGCATGGATCATAAATTCTGTAAATTTGAGGTTGCCTAAAATAGAGAGCAAAATCATCACTCACTCTCATAACCTGATCTAGCCTAGGTAATCACAAAAAAAGAGTTGTGACAGGAACTAAAGGAAAATATGGTTCATTTAATCTTTTGTAAATTGATAAACTCTTGCAGCTTTAAAGGAATGACCCTTTCGAAGCAAAACAATCAAATCCAATTCTTGTCAGTTTGGGGAGATTTATAATTGTAAGCTGATGATTTCTTAGCAATACTGTCATTCTGCTTTTCAGATCAATGCCAATGAAAGATTTTGTTTACAATTTAACCTCCAGTTCCCCTGGAATTTGTGAGTTTTAATACTAGAAGTAGTTATGTCTAACTCTATCGATCCACTCGTAAATTAAATGGCAAACAAAAGCAACCATATTATTTTGTCAAAATGCTCTCAATAGGAAGCAAAGTTCTTTATTACAACAGGATATGTTGCACTGAAATGAAAAGAAAGTTTCATTTCAAGAACAATCTTTAAAAAAACAGAGAAAGACCTTCACGTAGCTAGATTTGTTTGATGGGAATAGTAAAAAGGTAATAAAACTGAAATTGTATATTGAATTTCTTTTCCCTGGAATAAAGACAAAAGACTCCAAAAAAGGTGTAAAACCTACCTAAAATGCACATATGATAAATTTATTCCAACAATGTATTTTTTTTCTTCAAGTAGTTAATTAATAACTTTTCTATTTGAAGTTATAGGGTTTATGTAGTTCTATTTCATGCCAAATCCTCTATTGATCTCTGAAATACTGTCTATAAACACGTATTGTGTACCGGCTATAAATTGACAGTGAGATTGCTGTGGTACAAGAGCACAATGAACACTTGGATAAGGTGCTTCAGAAGAAAGGGAAGGGGTGTCTATTAAATAAATAACAATCTTTAGAGGGTATTTCCAGTGACGAGCAAGTTAGTATTTCAGCTGCATACCAGATCAGAGAATCATTTACATTTGAAAAGACCTGTAAGATTATCAGTTTAAGATTATCAAGTGTGTTGACCCTGCACTGCCAAGCTCACCACTAAACCATGTCCCCAAGTGTCACATCTGTGTGGCTTTTGAGTAACTCAGTAGAAGAGTAGACTCCTAGATAATGACAGTAACAAAAAGGTTTATTCTTATGTGGCATGATAATTCTATAAAAGACAAAAGAGTTAACAAAAATTTTTTTTTTTTCAGTCCAAGCAGCTATGTAATACTAAACAACGATTTTAAATTTTTTTCTTGATCACACCAGCTTGAAGGGCTTGCATCAGTACTAGCCTCTTAACAAATTTCCAGAGATTCAGATTTGTGCAACTTACAAAAGCCAGTTATTACAGAGTTCATCCATCTGTAAATATTTCTTTAAAATGGTAGTGGCTATTTAGGCTTGAGGCAACATGAGAAAATTGATATTTTTATGTTGAAATTCTACTTGCTACAAATAGGACATCAGGATTCCTTTTAAAGGCAATCATCTGCATTTGGGATGCTCCCATCTGTCTCTGTGAGCAAAATTATTGATGCAACAAAAAAAAGCACCACGACATAAATAACATGTTTGTAAATCCTATATTTTAGATTTTTAACCTTTAAGGGTATGTTTTTCAAAGCAGTTTTTAAAGTTTCCTCAAGTACTTTGCTGTGACTGAAGCCCTGGGTGGAAATGAGGCTACATGTCCTTGCAGGATTAGATGGGCTGTGGCTGAGGAGCTTTTTCCCTCTGCTCCAGGTCTTTGTATCGGTTGTGTGCTGTCCCAGGGGCAGAGCCTTGTCTCCAGATCCTGGGAGCAGTGTCAGTGCTCTGTGAATTTCCAACCATTCCACTACCTGGAAACACAGGATGAAAATGCTATGGTAAAGTTATTTAAATTAAAACTGTTCAGCATTTCAGCATTGTGGGAGCAGAATTTGAAACTCTTTGAGGAGATATTTCTGAAGACAGGCATATACCTTGTGGTGATCTGGTGAAAAATCTATGTAGGTTGGGCAATTTGCAAAGGCTCTGAAGTTAAATATGTGTCTGTATGGTAATGCTTAGGGGTAATATTTTCCTCAGACCAATACTCATTCAGAGAGCAGTGTTCCACTGATACTGAGATATGTCAGATTGAATTTCCTCATTTATTACACAGACGTGGGGGGGATGTACTCTGTCATATCAGTGTGGAAAAATTACAGTACTCCCTCCTGAAATCTTTTTCTTACAGGCTTTGTGAACGTTATCTTTGTATTTATCACTTATTAAGAGCAAAAGCCAAGTATAACATGATTCAAAACAAGAATGCAATTTGTTTACCCTATAAATATGACATGTCACAGAAACATTTATGCAGAGAGATCAGATTTCAGGAGTAGGTATAGCTTACTGGTTTATTTTCTTTTGCTTCTCAATGTGACTTCCTGTTGATACTGATAAACTCTGCTCTGTTCAGCATGCGCACAAGAACATGACTTGGAAACTTGTAACTCTACCCAGCCCTGTGACAGGATGATATGAAAATTTGTTCTTGCTGTTTCCACAGATTTTATTGATGTGAAAAATAAAGCTAATGGCAGGAACAGGACTACAGTTTCACAGTAAATTTAGATTTTTACTCCCTTCTATTTTCCTCTAGATCTGTTTAAAGTTGCAAGTTCAAATTTTCCTATTAACTAAGAGAAGGTAGACTTCTGCTTCAAAACTGCCAAAACATGTAACGAAGCAGCCCCTGCTGCTTCATTGCCATTCTTGTCAGAGGTACTGCTGCTATTGGCAGACAAGCTGACAAGAATACCAATGTCACTGAGCAGGCAGGTTGTTCCCAAAATCTATAACTCTGGGCAGTTTATCCCAAAATGACCACATTCTAATCCGCACTCTTTCATTAGAAGCCACAATCTTGAAAGTCTGTGTTGCAAAATTGTTACAAGATGGCTTGAGGCCTTGTGTGAGCAAGGCAAAGCTTAGGCCGAGAGGTGTACGTGACTCAGGCTGAGGATCACCATGACCTCAAACTCTATGGAAAGCACCTTCAGATCATGCCAAGAGTTACTTGTAGTTAACGGTATGAAGGATTCGTGGTGGTAGAGGCCCCATTTGGGAGAGAGATATTTAAATGAAGTTTTTTGCATATAACCAATGACCTTATGACTCGTAGACATAATTAACTGTAACAGTATTTAAGCAGTTAACAGCAAAATAAACTCAGAGCTTGCTTATAACTCATATTGAGTAGTACGTGTCTTGCTCCCCCCGCCGCTTGACAGTCTGTGCCCTTTTTTTTCTTTCTTCTGTTTTGGGAGAAGGGAACTGTGCTTTGAGAAACACCAGCATTCAGATGGATTGACTGGATAGAATATATTGTACTGTCTCATCATCACAGAGCTCAAATTCCTACCACTAACAAGTGCTGATGCCCTTCAGAATTTCAGCAAGACCTTTTACAACTCTTCCTGACATCAACAGATTTTATTAGTGTCACTGATAGAGCAAGTTACCTCTGCCTAGGGCTCTCACGGCTTCTGAACTCTAAGATACAAATTTTCTGTCATTATAATGCAAAATATAAAATCATTGCTCAGAGAGTCTGGAGATTTTTGCATCAGAACATGCAAATTTTCATTTATTTTTACCCTCTGCAGTGAACCCTTTGTCTCCAGTGAGAGAAAGGGCAAAGGTGGTTACAGAGTGGCACCTGAAAATAGCCAGCAGCCTGTTAGTGTCATTTGCTCATATCTATGCTGCAGCTCTGCCCAGGTGTCCAGAGGCCACCTCATCTGGCTGTATTTTTCTCCTGGGTTGCCTGTGTCTGATGAGCCATTACCTCCAGGACAGACCGTAGAAACCCTTTAGTAACACACATCAACTGGGGAGAGCCGCTGAAATTAGCCTTTGCAAGACAGTGCTGAGGTAGAAATAATGGCACAAATACAGATACGCTGGGGGAACACCCAGAGTAAATGTTCTGAAAGTTGTTACAGTAAAATATCCCCGTGAAATATTTTACCAATGACCTTGTGTGGCTGAGCAAAGGTTTACTTGGCTTTCTTCACTCACTGTAAATACTCAGCTTCTCCAGTGTTCTGTAGAATGTGATTGTTCCTGCTCATTACTGGCGTGTATCTGTCTGCTGAATTACATTTCAGAGATAAATTGAAGACCTATAACAAAAAAATCTTTCAGTCACTTTCGTGATCAATATATTCTCCCTACCTCTTTAACAGAAGCAAATTCAGTGCTGCGTAAGTGTAGGTAGAATCTTTTTTAAGCAGATGCCTGCTACCAAAAGAAGATTAGAGTTGACATTTTGACTGTAGATCCTTCTAGCTTAGGAACAGATTATTAAAATACTTTTAATTATAAAAATTGCTTAGGTGTCTAATTCTATGAAAAACAATATTTTACAGAGGGTTAGGCAGTGCCCATTCAACAGGAGGGTTCACACAGCTTAATCTGCCCACTGGGATGCCAGTCAGCCAAATTGTTTCCTACCATGTTCTGATGTGCTTAGCACTGAATCTGACTTACTGTCACAGTTCTCTAAGTCAAGTGGGATTGATACCCTTATAACAGCTCCACTTGTTTTTCTTGCTCCTTTATTTAATTAAATAAGAGTTAGTGAAATTACATTTTCTATCTTTGCTGTGCAGACCCACAGAGTAAGTATAAAGCTGTCTTTGATGCCCTATGAACTCATGATTTTAATCTAGCCAGATAAATTGCACAACGATAAATTTTATGACAGTCACAGTAGCTGGGCTACAGAAGTTGCTTGAGAAGCATAAATTAGCCATATGCCAGGTATTTCATTAACAATCACCTTACTCTGAACGTGGATCTTGCTGAATCTGACATCTCAGCTGTAATAACAATGTTCAAGTTGTTCTGTTATGCTTAGATGTGCATTTTCATTTTCAGCAGATAGCAGATTGAGCCTTTGACAAATAAACCAGATAAAGAAGCAGCTAAGTATGTTAATCACCAGCTCCTGTTTGCCATAAATAACTCTGGATTTGCTGGCTTCAGAGGGGAGGTTCCTGCCATCCCTCTCCATATGAAAATCCATGCGCAATGGCATGCAAATAGCCCTATCAACTTAGACCACACTGTGGGACTGTGTGTTCTGCTCTGTATGATAGCTGCCAGCCAAAAATATTTGTGTACAGACAAGACTTAAAAGAGCTGCAGAGCACTCTGATTGTGCTTAGATAATGTTCTATGATTTGGGAACACTATCAGACACAATTCAGAGCAGCAGTGTATTTGTATTTTCTGTGCATCAGACTTCACTATAGTGGGACTTGAGAAAAAAGTCTCTGTTAATTTTAACCTGCTGTTCTTATGCCATTGATACGGATACAGACATAGATACACATATTTTGTCTTTAAACACAAGACTGAAATTTTCAAAAATAAAGTTACAAGATCTAAAAGTAAATAGAATGCTCCATAGCTCAGCATCCATCTGTTTAAATCAGAGATGCAGAAATTTATAGTATGAAATAGTTATGAGCAATATAAAAAAGGGCAGTTTTATAACCAATAATTAACACTTGAAATTATGTAAACTGAAATAAGAAACACGCTATAATTTTAAAGAGTAAAAGCTAATTGCCTATTAAGGGCATGGGAGCCGGAAGAAATTGCTTCACTGCTAGCTTCACAGTTTGCTTGGAGGTAGACGATGAGCTTCCATCAAGGAAATCATCATCCTTCTTTCATTATGCCCGAGGTAGACCCTAATAGTGGATCACAGGATTTAGCAGGGACATTTATAGCATTTCAAGACAGATGGAAGGAAAGGTGTAGCAGGTATTATAGACAGCACAGGATAACCCATCACTTGGATAAGTGAGTGGCCTATTCTTACTTCCTATTCTCTTCAATAAAGACTTGACAGACAAGAAATTATACTATGTGGTACCTAAACTATAAAAGTGTACTGGAGCTATTGGTGGTGTGATTGAGCTTTGGTTTGTGCTGTCTCCTGTTGTGTTTAATGCTCTCCATGTTATGATTCTGATCCTGTGATGTCAGCCCTTGCCAAGAGGACAATCACTTAAAAGAAGGATCAGTTGTCTGGTATAGAAAATTCACCCTTTCCTCTAAAATTCAAACACAGTAAAGTATAGAGTGATGTTTTAAAAATTATATAGTATACTAAGATGGCAACTTTCAGGTAGACAGACATTGTCAAACTGTGTTAAAATTATCAGTGAATCAATTCTTTAATGAAGTATTGAAATTAACTCTCACTTTATCAAAGGTCATGGAAACCTAAGTTTGATTTCAAAATTTGTTCATCTACAGTAAATATTTCTCAAGATGTTGCATATGAGATAGGAATCAATAAATTAATTCACAATGCTGATATATTGCAACAACTTGGCTTTAGGAAAAGAACATTTAAATATTTCCTTATATAGGTATGCACACTCACCTGAATTTATTTTCAGTGCTACTCATGAAGAAAAATCTGTTGCCAGCATTCAGTGCTCATTAACAGTTACACTTTTCTGAGAAACCAATACTTATTCCAGCACAAGTGGCTGAATTTGGAATGAGATAATTTCATTTTTTAAAATCATAATAGGAAAACAGTTGAGTATTCGACACTTAATGGAATCTCTATTTCTGCTTTCTAGTGTGCTAAATTTTTAGATCTGAATTTTCATAATGATAACTTTGCTTTGAATCCTTACTGAGGTTTATTCTCCAGTTAATGTGCTGTGTCATGAACCTAAGCACACACATACTCAATTTTTTTATTGTTTTTCAAGTAACAGAAAAAAAGCTTAAGTAATATTCAGCCTAAAAAAATCTTTCTAATCTTATCTTGCTTATTTTGTTCTAATTTTATCTTGCTTATTCTGATGTAATTCCAAAAATCATAACTCAGTTCCATATCAAAATATTCTCCAAATTACAGAAGAAGCTGGTAAGAGTTTGGAGAAATTTTCAAATCCTTATAATTCCATAATTTACAAAGAATGATTTTATAAGTATATACATGTTTCCATGATTTCTGAACCCGATACAATGAAATACATCCTAGAGTTGTTAATCCATTTTTGCGGATGAGTAGAAATTATCAAAATATTTTTAAATATCTTTCACATCCAATAACGATCCATGTTAATCACATTATGTGGGTAGTTAGCTGGAAGAAAATAGCCAATTTTGTATTAATTTGTGAACAAGCAGTGTTAGCAGTTGCAAATGATGCTAATGGTGCAAATGCAAAAAATGCTCATTATAAAATTAAAATCACTGACAGTATACCAATATTGTACTTTGAAATATTCCTAATGCAGCTTTATTGGTGTCTTGAAATTGATCTATCAAAGATGATTGCTCTTTCTGTAAGTGTAGTAACAAACTAACCATTTGAAATATCTGGTATTTCCCTGAATGATTTCTTATATGCTTTGAAAGACCAATGGGTGAATTTAAAAGGAAAAAAACAAACCTGTTTGGTTCTATGCCACTCTCATCTAATTAACACGAGTAACTGCTTAATTTTTTTGTGTAGATGTTATTATGGCACTTTACAGAAGTGCATGCATTTTATAGATACAAAAATGTTTTAAGAAATCTGTTCTTTCATTTTATGCTGGAATTGTTTTTGTATTCTCCATTTGTCTTACATTTTACATCTGAAAGGCCAGGCTGAGAAGTTGAAAAACTTATCCTGCATGAACTTGCATTTTCGTGGCAGGTAAAGCAGGATCTGTTTGTTGAGATGCCATTTAAATAATTAATATTGTGTGAGACTAAGGGCACTACAAGATGTTGTAGCCAAAAAGTGACTTTCCAGAAAGATTCCTAAAATGTAGTCATGCAGAGGCCTCACAGAGGCTTGGAAATCGGAATATTATTTGCAGATGGTTTTAGGTCTTCATTCCTTTCTGGACACTTTTTCAGTCTTCAGATGGTGTTCTCAGTCGAAATAGAGGACTTCTTGCTTTCTTTGAAGGACTGGTACAGGTCTCTGAAGCTCTTGATTTTCCTTCCAGTTCCACTGAGCAGCTCTGATATTTTGTAGTTGTATCAGGAGCTCAGTCTGAGTAGAATTTCCTCCAAACCACAGATTCCTTATATGGGACAAAGTGTTCCAAGAACTTTGATGAGACCTGTCCTTGGGTATTTCCAGGTTTGGAGTTCAGAAACCATTTTCCGAATGCCTGTGATACTTTATCCTCCCCAGAACAGTCAATGAGACATTGAAGAACACTAATATGTATACATGGTAAGCGGTTGCAGTTGATGAGATCACTAATTAAACTGTGCAGCAGTTCCTACTTCCTACCTTGGCTTCTCCTTACCAGACTTAGAAGTACAAAACCAGAGGCTAGGCTGCCATCAAAGTAGGTACAAACTCAGTCAGGCTTCAGACTCCTCGACTAAAGATTCAAAAAAAGCATTGTGGTGGCCCGCCCCTCTGCCTCCCAGGCTGGCTCGGCCCTGGGGGTGTGGAGTGGGGCTTGCTCGGGGCTCCGGGCCCGCCCATCCCTCCAGGCTTTTCTATTGTGTTCGGTTTGCTTGTACCTGCCCTCTCCCTCCTCCCCGATGAGTCATCCCTTCCTGTACTTAACGAACTGCACCACCCCCCCCCCCCCCCCGCAGCTTCTCCCGGCACCCCTTGTGGGTGCTGGGGGGCTGGGGGATGCAATAAACCTCCTGCCACCCTTTGCCTCGTCTGCCTCTTTTTAATTTGAAATACAACAAAGCATTTGTGTTACTTTGGTAGTTTGTCTTTACAAACTAGGTATCTTCAGGCTGAATTTTATACTGAAAACAAGGTTTAAGTCAGCAATATGTTTGTCAGTGTCACTTTGAGAAAGATTGATTGATTGATTGATTGATTGATTTGTTCATTCATTCCTCTGCTCCTATAATGACTGAAATGAATTATTTCCCTTAAAATGATGGGGGTGTGGCAACTCTAATGGGCAAAGCCAGGTAGTTCCATTTTGGTCTCTCCCTGAAAAAAGTATAAATAAAAGGAAGGAAGCAAAAAAAATTATGTTCAGTCTTCATTTTGGTTTCTGAATACTGGGAAAAATCCATTTAAAATTTCTTTTTCCCTTTTTTCTTTTTCATTTTAGGCCTTGAAAAAAATACCTTTTTAGTCAGCAGGTGGACAATAAATATTCTCTTAGAGTAGGGGAGGCAGGATAATGGATCTGCAACAGCAGTTGTCTCCATCTGTTGCCTTTTCCTCACTATGCATTGCAATTTTCCTTTAGTATAGAGCTGCTGCACTTTTTTCCCTTTCTGACCACCCTCCTTTATTTTGGATAGTATCCTGGATGGGAAGACAAATACAGCTTGTGATGAACAGAAAAAACTGTCTGTGCTTCCTTTTTGAGCCCTGATAGCAATTTCTGGAAATTTAATGATTTCTTTAATACCAGTTTTTAAACAGCTAAACTTGCTAACAGACTAGGGGAAAAAATAAAATTCAGTCTTGCAGTATTAAATGTTAAGAAAACCAAATAAAAAAATATGGAGTCTTATCAAGGTAATAAAGTGGGTTTTTTGACCTCTGAGTGATTTTTATTGACCTTCGTTTTCTATGCATGTAATTAGATCCTTAGGAGAAATAAGTAGTTCCTATGGCCTACCAGAAATACCCTATGTTGTTCTAATATTCCTCTGAGGCTCACTGAAGGCAGCAAAGCCACAAAAGATCACAGATATTGCTGAGATTGTTAAACTGCAAATTTTCCCTCTATTCTTGAAGTTACCAAGTGAATACTTCTTATAAATTTCTGTGTCACATGAGGAGTGCTGACAGACTTGATGTATCAAACCTGACATATCAACGTGTTATTTACCTGGGAATTTGTTGTAAGGAAAAGTGAAATTCAGGAAACTAACCAGTAATATTTTCTAAGAGAAATCATGATTTCTGGGATTCATAGGAGACGTGTGATTTTAAATTCTTATCTGTGGGAAGTTGCCTCTTCTTTGTGTAATGGGATTTACCTGGACATTTTCTCAGATGGGTTCTTGTTACTGGTAAATGCTGACCGGGGTGAACTTAGGTCCTAAAATTCCAAAGTGGCAAGTAGTACGTTTAAGTACATTTGCTTGTAGAAATATGAAAGAGGAAACCTTCCTGTGTCACACAGATTAGTGGTAACAGTGCCAAATAACTCTACAGCCCTTCAGTGTTCATTTTGTGAACCTTCCTTTCAATGAATAGGAACTTCACTGTATTCTCAGTAAAGCTGCCCAAAAATTGTATCAATGCAGATGTAAGTAAATTCTGTTAATGCTTTGATCCTCCAACACAACTCAACTTCCATAATCTGTGGAGGGAGAGCACCATACAGAAAAAAGCAGATTTGAGTTACGACTGGAAATGTAAGCTTTGAAATAAGAGATTGTTAGCAGGTACACCGCACTTTAAAAGTAATGTGCTCAGTGCTAGGAATCTGGCACCTGAGACTTCAATGAAATATGAGGAGAAAATAAGATCAATCAATATATACTTCTACAGTCCAAGCACAAATAAAAAATTACTCTGTTATGACAGTGTGAAATATAAAATGTAAAGTTGAATACAATATTCTGTCAAGCAAACAGTCAGAGGAGAGAATCTTATCAGAAGGTTCATGCGGTGTTCCAAATCTGTAGTGTTTGAAGGGATCAAAGTTCTCCAGACCTTTGCTCTCCTGCCCTTTCCTACATTGCCACAAGCTAACAGAGAACAGAACTACAGCAAGTAACACTTTAAAGTATTTAAATAGCTCTGTTTTTAGGTAGCTCTGTGTATAGTTGAGAATGACAGAAATACTTGAAGGAGAAATATTCAGGGTACCAAAGATACCTCCTGTTCAGTGATTAAACTTGGTAATATTGCCTCACACTACCTAAAAAGTGGATTTGGGAGCTACAAGTTTTGCTTTAAATCATGCTTCACATGTGCTCTGTAGTTCTCCAGTAACTCAAGCAGAGGTAAACAAAATTCTTATTCCCCAATCTGCAGATAAGGTTGGCAAGTGACTGATGAGGTCTGCTTGCTGACACCTCATCAGTGTAATTATTGGAGGTCAGAGCAGGGACAGCATAAACTGATAATTATTCACGTACAACATTGCATGGGTAATTGGTTGGGTTACACTCTCTGTCAAGGCAAATGTTCAAACTGCTTGAATGGTCGGGAGTATTCTCTTGGATACATTTTTTTCTCCTCAAGGGTCTCATTCAAAACCAGTTAAAGTCATTGACTCATGAATTTCAGTAGGTTTAGTATCAAAATCTGAAAAGTGCAGAGTGCCTGCGTTTATCTTTCTTTTTTTATTTGGAAGGAGTGCAGAGCATACTATAAATGGTTTATCTCAGATAAAGCCCTCACCTGCGGGGCAGTGTATTTGCTCTACCAATGCCCTGTTTGTTTAAACTAGTCCTACGCATTTCCACATGTATTACACGTGTTAATTTGCTTATTATTTCACAGATGAACCGTTGTCTTCTCTTAAGGATTGCCATTTGTGGAGAATCATTCTTCTCAGTGTATTTATCTTCTATTTCCTTGAGTATCACCTGATCTGCCGTGTTGGACCTAGGCCACAGCTTCACATCACAAAGGTAAATTAATGGATTGAAAAGACTCCTGGAGAGACTCCTGGTGTAGCTCCTGTAAGTACTGTTTTCAGTAAGAGTGGAGGGAGAAGGGAAACTGGAAGGATGGCGAGACAAAGTATTTATAAGCATTCAAGTTACAAATTGTTGTCTCCTTACATGGCATACCAGGGAACAACGGGTTTTTTTCTTGGAACATGAAAATCCAAATGCAAGTATAACAAGGGAACACATTTTAATTATCTTTTTTTGCCTCTTCTGAAGATGCATGGTTCTTGATGGTCTGAGCATTTCAACAGCTCAGAATTTGTCACTAATATTAGGCAATTCAGATTTGCCGTCTGCCATGTTCTGAAAAATTGGGCCATGTAGTAGCATGGTGCAGATCCTCAAATCATCTCAGTATAAAAACGTGACAGATACTACCTCTTCCCCCTCTCTAAAGCTAAACATCTCATGGCAAGCACTGTGTGAAACAGAGAACTTTGCCTGTGTTAATCTGATAGGTGTTTATATCTAATGGCAGCTGCTTAAGTGCCTTAGCTAAGTAAACATTTGCCGTAAGTAAAAACTGATCCAGATCTGATCTCCTGTTCTTTTGGATGTACTTTTTGTGTGTTTGCTGTTTTAATGGTTCAGTTCTTGTACAGATTTTTTTTTTAAGAAAGAGAACTTTTACAAAGCAGTTCAATTTTTTTCCTTTTTCTTCTTCCTGGCAAGAATCATTCTTAAAGTAGAACTATTAAAACTCTATTGTATGGCAGAGAGTGCACATGCCAGACTTCTTTTCCCTCACTAATGTGAAGTGGGAGAAGCAGAATTTTCACTATGCTAATGGATTGCGGGGAATACACTCAATCACCCCCCAGCTTACAAGGCAAAATGTAACAGCACACAAAACTACAATAAAAGGAATCTAGCTGATGGAGGCTGTAATGAAGGTAAATGAAATCTAGCTGGATATCACCATGACAAGTAATTCCTAACTGAATTCACCAATCAAAACTCTGTGTAAGACAAACAAGTTATTGAAGCCTGCCCTGAAGGCTTTGTGAGGATGATGCATTGGTGGGATAATCACACTCAGAGTAGGGACCTTTTAAAGTGTGACACTTAAATGTATCAGGACTATGCTTGTGTTGGAAATGCTGGGATCTGCAGTTGTTTCCCTCCAAATGGCAAATATTAAATCCTGCTGTTTATTGGCAAGCCAGCATTCTTTTAATTTCGAGTATTCTTTAAAAAAAATTGTTTTATCTAATAAGTCAGACAACTTTGACATACTTATCTGTTTCACAGTGTACAGTTAGTTGCATGCATCGAAGGATGCAAGATTGTCATCAGTACTATGACTCATGGTGTGCAAATATATTCTAAGTGAAAAAAATTAATAAATCCATGCTAGATTATGGTCCTGATATTTGTATCTTTTAAATTTTTCTATGAGAAAACCCTGACCTAAAACAAGGGAGACTATTAGCTGGACAAAAGGGATAATTCCAGAATGACTCCCCTTATGCAAGACATCCTAATGAAGTGTTGTACAGTATTTGAATGATCAGAGGAAGAATTGTATGGAATGTAAACAAAAAGTATTTAAAAGCAAACAGTAATTTCACAAAAATGTATGTATTATCTGCTTGCTTTCTTTTTGCAAAGACAAAGGGAAAATTGGCATGCTGCATCACAGTAATTCTTGTCATTAAGCTAATTATTACGCACGCAGTGTAGCAGTAGTCACTGTTGGAGCAATTTCTGGCCAATTTATCAATATCAGAGTCTTAATACTTTGCTTAAAACCAGATGCATATGTCAAGTGGGACCTTGATTTTCTCACTTTATGATAATAGATATTTGCCAAAATGGATCTATGTAAGATTTTTTTTTTGGCAAGTTGAAAATGTGTCATATCGAGGCACAAAGCCAGAGACTTCGAATCAGCTGGCAGCATGACAAAGATCAGAATTATATTTAAAAGAAAGAAGTAAAGTTTCTCTTGGATGAAAGATCAAATTGATTTCTGGCAAAAGAAATCCCTCTTGCCAAGGAGATATAAAGGCTGATCTCTGCTCTCAGCTACCAATACTTCTGTCAATAGTTGCTAGTAACAATTTCTTCTGCTATGGAGTCATGCATATCTCCCTGGCCTTTGTCTTTCTCATTAAAACAACCTTAATCCTCTAATAATTTGCATGAGAGTGACCATTCCTGCTTCTTTTCTGAAATATTCCATTTGTGCATAAACATTAGTAGACCCTTAATTAACAACTTTTCTGTAGAATGTGTGCCTCATCTATTTTCACTTCTATTTGATTTCAGCTAACCATGGGAGAAAATCGAGTCCTTTCTCAAAAAATGATATCATGTTTTGGTAAGCTTCCTTACTGTCAAGTGACCCTGCTGACCCTCATTTATAAGGAGATGAAGAAATAATGTAAGTAAAACACTTTGTAAGTGGGTATGCAAAGATCTACTCTCACCAACCATGTAAGTCACTTCAGAAATCATAGCCTCAGTAAGGGAGTACCTGACTTGAAAATGAAAAAACTTCAAAAAGTTAGACTGAAATTAATTATTGTAGCAGTCTGAACTTACTTAGGTGGCATACAATGTATATTGGCTTGTAATCATTCCCTGGAATGTCATTTATGAAATAACATAGGAGAATGGTTAGGAAAATAACAATGAAAATGAAAAAAAATTACTGTTCCAAGGTCAGTCACATCTAAAACCCTGAAGAAAATTGGTTTATGAATGTAGGTAATACAATAATGCAGACACACGTACATCAAGTCTCACCAAACCATCTTCAGGTTCTCCATTCTCCTATTCCCAGCTTCCAGCTCCCAAGTCATAATGGTTTTAGCTAGCACTTGAGTTTACATTTGGAGAGGTAATGGAGATGCAATTTTTTGGCCTGCCAATCTTTCCTTGGTCTTGGCTCATACCTGGGAGAGTAGGGAGGGTGGTGGGAAAGCAATGATCATCTACTTATTGTAGCTGCTACCTTGTAACATGCAATCAGACACAACTTCTGCCCGTCAAAGAATGCTTTTATCGGGCACAGCGCAGACAAGGTGAATATGTCCTGCCCTTTCTAAACACGGATATGTACCTTCATATTATTTTATGAAAGCAGGACTAATACCAACATAACAGAAAGCAAAGTAATATTGCTGAAAAGTAACACACTAATTTCTAAAGACAAGAAAATTTCAGAATCCAAATCTCAAAATTCAAGGAGAAGAAGAAAAGAGTTTGCATACTCCTGAAGGTTTTGGTTTTGATTTCAACCAGCAAGTGAAATAAACATGCCTGAGAAAAAGTTTTTGTCTTGATATATGCAGTTAATCCACTTCCTCACCTCTGTTTCCTGGTCACAGTGTTTCCCAATTAGATTTCTCTTTCAGTACAGTTTCTATAGCAAGAAACTTGCATTAAAGAGAAGGAGTGGGAGATTTTCAAAGTACCCTTGCTAATTAGGTGTCCAGCACTCATTGATTTTGAATAGGAGCTAGATCCCTCAGAAATCTTTATGCCTTTGAAAAATTCTCCTGTAATCTTTCTCAGTTCTCTTTGTACAGCCTTTATCCTTCAAAGACATCAAGTCCAAAGAAGACACAGTGCATGATGCCGTGGCTGCATTACCCTTTCTGTCAGAACTGAGATTTACAGCTGAAAGGTTTCAAAAGGACAGCCTATATGTCGTTGACAGAAAGGAACTTTAGGGTTATTAATATCTAACACATTTACTCCTTACCTGCTACAATTCCTTCTTTGGTGTAACTTTAAACACAGGGTTTCAGTAGGTCTGCGTGGATTCAATACATTTCTTCTTGAAGCACTGTAGCACCACTGCTTAGTTCTCAGTGATAAAGCAATTTAAGAAACATAGCATCAAGTCAGAATCAGACTTAAATGATTCTGCTGTTTTCTAAAACGATGACTCATTTGTAAGGCCAGACATGCTGGGAATTAGTTATTTCACGTACCATGCTCAAATATTAAAGATAAAATGTCATATGTTTAAAAATCAAAATGTGTGTACTAAGTGCCCTTTAAAATTCTATTTTACTTTACAACTATTTCCCCATGATTTAAAATATTCTCCTAGTCCTTCTGGAATTCTGCTTAAAAATATAATAAAAAGTAATGAATCTTTTCAGAAAGCTTTTTCTAGGAAAGGATTTTGTTTATTTTAATGGCTAAAGGGATGTGTACAGCACAGTGAATGTTCACAATGCTGTGCATTGATACAGCACAGCAAAATTTGTTCACCTCTGACTCTTACCTGTGGGGGACTTCTTGATTTATGGGATAAGGAGAGGGAAAGAGAGGATTCTGTTCTGCAGATATCACAAGTAAGAGGTACACACATCTAATCCTGTATATCTTAATAAAGGCACAGCTTGCAATAAAATGCAAATTATGAGTCTAAATGTAATTCCACACCACACATAGGAATGCTTCTCATTTTCCAGTGGTGAAGTGCCTCTAAAATTTAGAAAGCAAGAAAGACTGCACTCCTAGTTAGGCTCTAGAAACAAGTAGGAATTCTTACTAATGCGTGGTTGAATGCCTTGCTGTACAAAATGTAGTCACAGAGTACATCATGTGGAACCAAATTAGAAAGGACCTTGTTCTCCTATCTGTTCACTCATCTATGGTGAAATAATTGCTTCTTCAGAATGAAATGTTAATAATGGCCTTTTAGATTTTGAATGCAATGAAGATGTTGCATTCAAAATAAGTCCCTTCACTTACAGCATTCTATTAATTCAGCTGCTTCAACAACTCAAATTGAAGTCTCTGGGTTTGTCACAAGGATCTCCTTAACTATATGTGGTGATGATATTTCATCTCAGAAAGTTAGCTGCAGTTTTAGTGCTTCCAATTTTAGTCAGAACAAGGAAAAATAAACTAATAAAAACAGTTCCATGGTTTCGTCTTGTCTTGAATGTCTCTATTGCTCTAAAAAATGACAGCAAAAACTCCAAATAAAAATAACAAGCAAATCCTCATACCATTATTGTCCACAGATGAAGTAAGTGGAATGTACCAGGCCTATCCCAGTGGTGACCTCAGCTATTAAGAGGTGAGTAAAACTCCATAAAAACCTCTGAACAGCACAGTGACAAACATCTATCAAGACTGATTATTTCTACAGGTGTTCAGTGCACACATTTATTCTGTGGTGAACTGCAAATAAGAATCACAGTGCTAACTCTACTCAAATTCTTGAAAAAAAAACCAACTGAAAGTATTGGTGTAACATTCAAAAAATTCAAAATTAACTACTCTCATTCATCCAAATAAAAAAAAACAAAGCTAAATTTGGGATATTAAAGAGTACATCTGCTGTGCTCCATTTATTTCAGCATTTAAACAAGTTTTCAGCCTTACTCAGAGGCAAATAAATATAATTTAAAAAATAGTTTCATGGAAAATTGTATGTTTAATGATCTGGATTATGCAATAAATATAGACTTTTATTAGAACACAATCAAATTGTTAACGCTGCAGAAATTTTGCTAGGAGTGTTAGATGTTAACTTACTTTTTTATTAAAGCAGTGGTATGAATGGAAAGCTATTTTAAATCATTCATCTCCTGGCTCATTGGCAGTCACAATGTCTTTTATTTGATCTTAAAGCTAGCAGTGAGGTTTTAAAGAAATTTCTGCTAATATGAATGAAAAAATACCCTCTGATTTTTACTTGACAGCAGTTCTTGAAATTTTTAGCACATCTTTCTTTTTCACCGTGGTTATTGTGTAGCCATGGCTGTATTTTCTGAGCTTCCAAAGACATAAAATATTAAAGCCTTATCTATGTCCCTAGGCTTTTTTAGAAAAATAATTTTAATGGAGTTTTTTATATTTGTAATTCAGCTAAGTTGCCTAAGAAAGAATGAAAAGATGTTGCACTCACACCTTTGTGACTAAGACAATGATTTTTCCTGTAATTTTCCAGCTAACCTGCAATGTCTGGTCTGAAATAATGTATGCACAACTGCCTGAGGTCTATGCAAGAAGTCTGAATATGTCATTTGTTCTAAATTTTCCAAAATAAATAGAATGAAAGCTCAATGTTTGCCAACATTAAAGCCATAAACAGTACAAGGTGTCCCAGGCCAGAGTTCAGGGAAGGGTAGAAAACCATGGAGCCTTTCTCAGGATTGTTTTTTTAGTACATTTTCAGGTTTGCTTACATCAAAAATTGCCCCCAGGCCTACCTGGGGGGTAGGAAGGTATTTCATTACTTGCTTGTAACATTTTATGATTTTTAGAAAATATTGCCTTTATGTGTGATCCAACATTAGGGAAAGTATAATTTCCATTTCTGGTTCTGCATCATTTGGTCTTCCTGAGGTAAGGAAATTGAAAGCACCCTTGCAGTCATTGTAGGCATACTATGCAGATTTCTTCCAGCAATGTTACTGTTGAATTAATTTGTTTTAAAGCAAGCTGAGATTTAATCTGGCTTATCTGTAACTAATACAAAGATCACAATACAGGTAATTTTCTAGATTTCTCTCCCTTTTGACATCAGAGGGGACCTCGGAGAACTCTGTCCGTAATTTCTGTTGTAAGTGTTGAGCAAAGTAAATCTTCACTAGTTCTGTGTCTTGTCAGTGACTTTTGATAATAAATAAATAAATAAATATCTTTTTTTCTAAAATGTTGTAGTCCAAGGAAAACAAATGATGATCGAAAAATTACCTCTAGGTTTGTGGGTACAATGTTGTTTGTTTTCAGATTTTTATTTTTTGTTTACTTGAAGGGATTATTGATGAATCTGAAAAGTACCACATTCTGTTGACTAAATTCACTGTAAGGAACACATTTACATGTTTTATACAGATCTAAGTCACTGGCATAGAACAACAAAGGTACCACAAGTGAACACATTTCACTTAATTGCAGGAGAAGTGTGATTCTTCAAGGGGAAAAATTCAAATAGGCAACACTTCAAATGCAGGGAACTTTTGTTTCTTTAAACTATTAAATTAATAATAAGCTTAACATAATAAAAACACCCAAACTTTTATTATTGTGATGACTCGAGGATGCTGGCTTGTCTCATTTATTTAAAACAACAAGCAATTTAAAATGTGATAGCCCTGAGTTTGCTCTATCTATTTTCTTAAGAATTCTTCATAACCCAGAGGGGGGGTTGAGGATAAGAGAGGTAGGAGGTGAAGATGGTAGGGCACCCTAAATTCTGAAAGCCTTTTCAAAATCAACTCAAAGATGGAGGGGAAATTACCATAAGAATCACTAGCAATAAAATAAAGAGAAAGACTAAAGTAATTGCTTTTCACTAAAGTTTAAAGCAAAGCAATAACAGAGAAATACTGCATCTTAGAAAATTATTTGCCATTGTGATAATTGATTTCTAGCCTATAATAGGTGTTATTTCCCTGCTTTGCAGTAATGCATTCATTACATGCCCAATTTAGAGCAAAGTTAGCCACAGAATTCTTTATAAATGTACAACAGTCACTCTTCAGCTCATCTTCAACACCACATCAGCATGACAACCCAGACGGTAACAGTGTGGAACGACAAGAAAATGTGCACAATCCTTGCCTAATACCGTCTTATTAGCCAAAAGTATAGGCAAAAATGACAGGAGTTCATTGTATAATTCATTAGTCCAGATTCCAGTCCCTGAGGAACCATCATTAAAATGCTTGCTGTTTGGAATGAGTGCAGTGTCACAAGTGTGTGTTCTTCAAATGCATGCCCTGGATTAATGTTGTACTAGAAACACTAATCCAATTGAGGTCTTTGTGTTGTGGTGCATATCATGTGCTGCCGGTCCAAACATGTCCTGTCAAATAGGAATAACTGGTAAGACCATTCTGATCTGGTACTGCTTCTACACAGTCTTGGTGACACACACAAGGTGGGGCAAAGCTGTATCCATTTAGGTCAATGAAATAACATGGGTTAAGAAATGAAATAATTAGGTCAATAATAATAAAAATTGCAGAAATTTGGGCTTGGCTGTAGTTAAACGCATTAACGATTTAGCACCGTAACTTCTTACCCATTTAGTGGTTACCGATATTACATTAATTCTCAGAAGAAAGGTGTACTGGTTTTCTGAAGGTACAATCCTGAAGAAAGCTCCTATCTAACTAATGGAGATAATTTAAAGTCCAGGAATTCCCTGAATTTCCTAAGTTTTCCATAATAAGTATATCTAGTATCCTTCTAGTCCATGGATATGGGTTTGAGATCCTGTAAAAATAGAGGCTTTGGTTTTTACTTTTAAGGTTCCCAAGGCAGACAGACAGCAATTACTTCAAGGAGCTTTCAAAGACACTTCTGTCTTACTCTGCTGACTGCCTATGAAACTCACATATTTACTTTCATTGCTCCATTCTTTATGGACCTTAAAATTTAAGTGAAATCTGGGTACATTCCCACACATCCCAAACATCATCTTTTTTCAGGTGAGCGAGTTATAACTCATTTCCAAGAAACTGTTAAGAGAAACATTTGAAATGAAAGTTTTGTTTCAGAAAGCTTTTAAAACACCTTTCTTTACAGGTTATCTATAGTATATTGTATAGGTACCAACCTGTAAAGATGAGGAAAGCAGTATGTATGTTTACAGGCTAAAAAAAAAAGAGAGAAAAGCATTACAAAATACGTCACGCAAAATAATAGTAAAAAACCCCATTTAGATTTTGCCACTTCTAATGTACCTTTGCTTACTTCCTTAAAACACTCTCAGTTCCTAAGGATTGTCTATTGAAGCAATAATATGAGGAAGCAATCTGTCTGTCTGGAAATGCCATTGTCAAAATAAAACAGATGTATTTTCAGCTCTGGAATGTAGCAGTGATGAAAACATAACTGTGCTGAAGTCAATGGCAGATTTTCCCTGAGTTCAGTAGGACTGAGGGAGCTTCTCAGACCTTCTAATTTTAATGATTTTTTATATTCATTGTCAACCCTAAAAGGGCACATCAAGAAATGCAAGTACTTAGTTGTTCTGATGCACAGACCAGAAGGGCAGGCCAGGCCATCTGGCATCCAAAAAAAATTGTGATTACTGGAGTCATGTTTCCAAAATATGACTTGCTGAATTGGTATTTTCATTCCAGTGAAAACAAACAGGTTCAGAGCTTTCTCTTTGTAGTTTATTTTATTTCTGCACAATACAACAGATGGAAGTGCTGTTCACCCCACTCATCACTAAGCAGGAGGATTGAGCCTGATTTTGAGAAGTTTACCAGCTGAAGTTTACAGCTTCATCAGGAACATATTCCAACTTCTGGTATCATTTGTCGAACAAGTTACAGCTTTGTGCATTGTGTTCTGTCTGGGAAACGTTCCAAGTTTCAGAGACCTGCTCTCCACTAATTTAGAGTGGATGTCATTTGAAAAGTAAAATGTCTTTCTAATAAGGGGCTGCAAAGTCATAGCAAACAAATGCAGTCAACAGTGCACAAAACCACACATCTGTGGCCAAGTACACCTTTGTGGGAAGACTCTGGCTCTTAATTAGTTGTCTAGGAATCTCTGCTGCTACTTAGTCTTCTTGCTGCAGCTTGGCTACAAAATAGAATTGTTTTAACCTCATTTTTTGAAATTAAAAAAAATCAAAAGAGGTGCTATTAACCCAAACAGTGGAAAAAAAAGCCACTGATTCAGCTGCCATCATGTTAGGTGTCTGACTCTTAGACATCCCATATAAAATGAAACCAAATAATTAAACACAAAGGGCAGTGGCTTTAGGTCCAAATTTTTTTGACTATATGCCTAGATTCAAGACATTATGAGAGATGGTAATAATAATATTTTTATGTATAGCTGTAGAATAAATAAATGCATAGAGAAAGGACCAGAAGGGGAACAAAATAGAAATAATTGTGCCACATTCTGATAGGTGACAGTATTGGGTATACAGTTAGAAGAGCCATTTTTCTAAGGCATATGGAAATGCTGAAGATACTAATTTGAGAGTTTCAGTTACAAAAGTTTAATAGCAGAGTAATATTATGAAACAGAAAGAATAGGCTGGCTATTGAAATTACAATTATAGCTATATATATTTGGCTGGAGAATGCTGTTGCCAGGAAAGATACAGCCTCTGCACTCAAGTCAACGAAAATTTTTTAAATATGAAGTCCCATAGCAACCAAACCAGAAAAAGTTGTGCTGCCCTAGGCAAGCCAATAAATACCACTGAGTTTTATTACTATGAGAAGTGAGGAATGGAAGAAAGTTGCGCCATGAGCTTTGAGAGCTTCTGAGAGAATATTCAAAAATTAGGTTGAATTCTCTGGAACTGAGCTTGATAGGTGGAGTACAACGAAACTGAATTCATAACAACCTTCTCACTGTTACAGGCCATGCTTTGATGGCTAAAAATGTCACACAGGCAGAAAAGAATGAAGGCATTGAAAAATCTCTGCTTCCTTCTTCTCCTCAAGTCATTTCTTGTATAAATACTCAGGAGAGAAGAGGGTGCTGTAAGAAACACTGAGATAGAAGACAAGTATTTTATGACAAATTAGGTTCAGAGATTATAGATGTCCATATTAGGAAAATAAAGGAATGCAAAAAGACTTTACCATGGCAGTCATTTAAACAATTCTTCCATGCTGCAGCCTGGCTGAGTGCTCAGGACTGTCCTTGGCACCTTTAAGTAGTAGAAGGACTTGTGTGTAGTAGTAGGACTTCAGTGGTTTTGTCATTGTTGATCAGTGGGACACAGAATTTCAGTTCATTGTAACTTCATTTCTCCAGCTGTGGAAAAAAGTAATCTTTAAAAGCACTTACAAAGGGCTGTAAATGTAATTAATAAGCAAAGCTACTCTGCAGTATAGGTGGAAAAGCCCACACCTTGGATCAAAATGCCCAATACACTTTCAGTCTTGTCTAACCCATTGGGACTTTCAGATTTGTGTTTTCCGAAAGCAAAATCTGAGAAACTGAAGAAGTATTTTCACTTACAGCAGTTTAAATAAGAAGGTGGTCTTTGTACTTAGCTTGTGCAGCAATCTATGTGTTGTGGTCACATCAAATCCTACTGATGTTAATTTAGATGGCAAGCAATAATATAATGAAAAGCTAAGTTTGTCAGTCAAATTGATAAAGATAACATGACTCCACTTCAAAAGAAATGATTTCTCCAATGAGTACCTAATTCACATGTAAAGAATGGTTTTTGTTGGTTAATTAAATGTCACATGATTGTTAAAAGTGCACATACTTATGATGTAGTTAAGTCATAAACAACGCCATCAAAGGAGCACAATTTGAGAAACATTTGTTTGGACTTGCTGCTCCTGGAATATCCCTGAAGTCGTGTTTTGCTTCCTGGAAATGGGACATACGTGGGTAGTTCCTTTTCTGGCTCTAGTACCAGCAGAGTAGTAGGGCTGTTCTCCTTCACAACTGACAAGGGAATCTGCGATGTGTGTTTTAATTATTGTTGTATTTCCTGATGTAGAATCGAGATCTGTAGCACAGGGTGGGTGCCTCATCGCTTCATCATTTGGGTAAACCAGGAGCAACTGTTGGCAAAGGTATGTTCTCAACGCTACACTTGATTTCTTCTCCTTAAGCTCACTTTGTGGCGAGAAAATTTTATACTGACAGCTGTATATCTTATTTTTGTTTGGTTTGTTTTCTGATGTTGATCTTTACTGATTCTTCCCGGCAGCGTATCCTTGAATTTGAATGAATAGGCAGTTTATTATGGAGGAACAGGAAGAATATTTGCAGAGGACAGAGAGGAGTGGAATTGGAAGGCTTTATGGCCTTTAGATTCTGTCATAGCAATTTAATTTCTAATCAGAGATTTTGTTTGTTATCCTGGCATCACCTGTCATCCTGATGAGGACAATGATTAAATGGTGGTACATATGTACTTCCTTTAAACCAAAACTAGGCTTCTTTTAGCTCTGTGGCTTTTCAGGATGTCTTTCATTTTTCTTTGACAATTTAACAATAGTTCTCATTTTAACTCAAGAAATAGTTCATAAAATACAAGTGGACAAATTCTTCCAGGGACTATGATTTTTAAAAACATTTAATGATGCAATTTTTGTAGAGGGATGGCACATTTTCTAAATATTTTATGTGTGAAGTAGCTATTAATCAAAAATTTCAATATGTAACAAACAACTGAAACAAAATTGAATTCACTTCTTCTCTTAAGAAGGAGCTATTTGTAATCATTGAAATTAGACATATTTTAGCAAAATTGAATGCTCACAGTCACTGAGCTGAAATCCTGGGTAATGCTGTGAAACCCAGCTGGAAATTCTTATTTTCATATTCTGTTACAAACTTGGTGGATAAGGAAGTCATGGTTGACCTTTCGGGAAAAGCACATCATGATGGTTTTTTAAGGAGCATATATTATGTCCCCACTGGATTCCTTATTTATGTGGTGAGAAATCATATATATGATTTCTGTTGAAGAGCATACATAAATGTGTGTATTTCTGCTTGGGCTGAGGCTTTTTCTTTCTTAGTACTATTGTGTGGATCACCTTGTTGTGATGTATTTTTTCCATGAAGAAGGAGAAAAAATATGCTATTATATTTTTTTAATGTAGGAACACAAGTTCCTGACGATATCTCAGACATTATTTGGATTAAATGAAACATTACTAGGATTAAATTAGGATTAAATGTTAGGATTCCCACTTTCAGGTAATTGGACTATATTGATCTGAGTGTTAGGGAACAGCATTTTCAAGCCCTTTCTCAGAGGTTTCTCACCCTTGTTAACTTTGTGTCACTCATATAAATGTATCATTTTTGAAATTCATATATGTGGTATGCAATTATACACATTCAGAAGGAAACACCCGCATTAAACATCGTAACAAAACCTAAATATGAGCAAACTGGTGAGGATCCTTGAAAGGAAATTGTAATTCAGTTTTTAATTATTTATTATTACTTCTATAATAATTTCTGGTCTGAACAGTAGCTTATGATAAAGAAATCTCTATCACCTAGAGCTGTGAGGCAAAGGCTTTCCATTAGTCATCACACCCTGCATAATGAGCAGCATTGCTAATGAGACACAGCACACTTCAAAGTTATTCAATCAGCAATCTGAATAATGAGATTTTACACACAAATGTAAATAGTGAGCATGCAACAAAAGCAATAAGGTGGATTATAGCTTTTTCTTTTAAACCACCATGAAAGGATAGATTGAAAGGAATTTAATTACATTTTTTAAGTAATACAGTGTTCCAAAGATTCCTAAAAAATATAATAGGCCAGGGCACTTGGTGCTTTAGAAGAATATGAATTTAAATAATAGACATAACTGCTAAGAATAAGCTTTATTGGAAGCTGTACCTTTGCATTTAAGTTTTTGTGGAAAACATCTGCAAAATATTTCTTTTAACAAATCAGAAGAATATTAATATCATATTTGACAAACATGTCAGAGATCAACCTCTAGTATACATTGATGCAAATTACATCAAAATATATTAACATAACATAACATAACATAACATAACATAACATAACAGGCATCAAGCCTGTCAGAATTCAAGAAGCATCTGGACAATGCTGCAGTTAATAGTGCTTAACTTTAGGTAGTCCTGTGAGGAGTGCGGGGTTGGATTTGATCCTTATGCGTCCCTTACTACTTAAGATATTCTATGGTAACAAAATATTACATAGCATAACAGCAACCTGAGAAACCATGATGTGTGACTGAGAGTTGAATGCCATTTTTGCACATGTAGAATCATATGGTTTTTAATGCTACTATTTGAGAGAGGAAAAATAGAGACAGTGTTTCAGTTTTGTTTAAAATACTATGAAAATCAGTATCAGAAGTGTTAAAACTAATGGTAGCTTCATGGTAGGTATTACTGAAAAATAAAAATTTTCACTGATTGAAAATAGGAACATTTGTAATTTGACTTTGGATTCTTTGGAAGGTGTATATTGCAGGATCATGCTTTTTTAAGAATAATTCCTACATGCTTACAGGAAATAAAAAATCTCTTTGATGTAAAATTTCGCAAATATTCAGGTGGAGCTTTAGAAATCAATCAGTAGATTATGATTATTGGTAGTAGCAAACTCAGTTTTATAACAGTGGGCTCCCTTTATAATCATGTCAACAGGGAAATCTTTGCTGCTGGCCATCTGCTGTTCAGGCAGGCTGGACTAACCTTTCACCTGCCTGAAAGAATAAAGGTGCTCTTCCGAAAAACACACAAGAATTGTACTTAAAATTATTACTTGGAGCTGCTTTAAAAAATAAAAAGTCAAAATCTGAACCAGTAATGGACACAGTATAACTTAGAATTACTGAGTTATGTTGCATTTAAGAGAAATCCATCATATCAGTCTGAATTTCTTACAAAATCTATTATCCCTTATGGAACAAAGAAACAAACAAACACGAAACCCCAAACAAAACAAAACTTAGTCTGAAAAACAGAGAAATTTCTAGTGAATGTTTTTCACATTGCTGATTTCACTTAATCTATTTTTAAAATGTAAGCCCTAATTATCTCTGATTATCAAACTGGATTTAGCAGTCGAGAGCTGAAGTCCAATGTATTTAGAGTTTAAACGCAAACCATGAAGTTTTTAGTATCCCCAGTTAGGTGAGAAGCAACTCAACCAAAATCAATAGATAAATTTCAGTTGTAAGAAACTTGTACAGAAGAGACTGGGATTAAGATTTCCAAGTTTATCTGTTTAGAAAGGATTACTATAAAGGGCAGAAAACTTATTGAGCTTCAGACACTTTTTGCTACTTATAAATACCTGATGGTTTAAGTACCACTCCTCACAAAATTCATTGCTTCTATTAAAGAAATGTATTTTTAGCTCAGAAGCACATCCTTCTCATACTATGAGGTAGGCAGCTGTAAACTGGACCAAGCCATTAAATAATGGCCCTATCATTTTTAATTGTTCAGTAGTAATATTAATCATTATTAACTCATTTGCTATTAATTTGGTTGTCATAAAATGCTTGTATAGATCCTCTAAAGTAATTAGCTTGACCTTAATTTTGAAGGGTAACTCATGAGTGCCTAGTGTAAAAGCTTGACTTGGAGCCGAAGGCAGGCTGGGAGCAGATTTCTGAGGACCGAGTTCAGCCATTCAGAATTTCCTTCCCACTCTTTGACAATAGCTTTTTTGGACAAGAGCAACATTGATCCGGTTTGCTGATAATGTATGAATAATGGAGACTTTATTTCAAAAAGAAAAAGGTTTTGTAGATCTTCTGTACCTGTGGATTTCCTTAATTTCTGTAATGCTTGATGTACTTAAAACTACTTTACTCTTCTGGGAGTAATAATGCTTGTGCATCCGCACAGGAATATTTAATTAAGAGTTTCTGGGATACAAGCATATGCCTTAATAGTAAGTTTAAACATAGGCCAAAAAAAAGGTATATTTAAGATACATTTCTTTAAAAGGAGCCACACCAAGAGGGAGAGACAGAGAATTCTCTGAAAAAAATAGGGATTTCACCTGTCCTGCATTCAGGACCTCAAGCCTCCAGTTGGATCATAAAAATTTCTGTCTAAGCTCTTCAATAAGTGAGCGTGCATAACTCTTCCTTTGCTGCACCTTTCTTCTAATACTCTAATATATCTGTCTCTTACTAAGAGACAGTGTGAAAAGGGTGTTATTAAACTGAAAAGGGTCTGCAAGTCATTGATCCCCTAATGCACATTTTTCTTTAGGGAGCCCTGCCACAAGGATACACACAGCCATTCTGTATGCACAAATGACCTTAACACAGGTATTGACTCCCAGGTGCTTCTTACTGAAACCTTGAACTCCATTGTACTTGAGCTTTTATTCAGTTCAGCATAAGCAGTCAGAGAGGAGGTGAATCAGTGGTAAAAATACCAATTTGAGGTGCCACTATCCTACAGAGTGCTACTCACACTCCTGACATTTCCATTTAAAGTGGGTACTTCTAGAGGGACAGAGATATGATGGGTTTATCATTTTTTACTACTAATGCAGTTCCAAAACACTTTTTTTACCTGCAGGTTATTTTACAGTACATGATAAAACCAATATTTACATTTTAGAATTGCAAGTTATATAATTTGTTTTCTTCCTGGGAATGCACCTCAGTACCATCTGTATACTGCTATGCTGGATCTCATGCATTTGGAAAAGCTCATTTTTCCAAGACCACTTTATGGCTCAGAATTTAGTAATAATACGCATTTACATTTAAACTTTCTTTGGATTTCTGAGCTACTTCTTAATTTGATGATGTGCTTTCTTTAATAATTCAGAATCAACCACGGATTGACACCTTCATACTTGAAAGAGGTTGGAATGTCAGAATATTTCAGCTTTTGATTTAATCTCAGACAGTAGCATATGTGGTAAACGTCTAAGAGAAAGTAAAAGATTCCATCTCCGCTGTGCGAGATCTGCCCAGATGTTTCTCATGACCTGTAGACATCTCTGAGCTCCCAAATGCAGATATTCTGATCATTTTACCAGACAGGGAGTGGAATAATCTAAACCATCCTAACTCCATTAATATGACCATTTCACACATGGAAAAATTGAGGTGTGGAAATACATGATATGTAAGACTCTTAATTTAAACATTTTGGAGGATTTTTACTCACCTTCTAAATCACACATCAACAACTAAATGAAACCACTGAGGCTGTTCTTGAGCAGTGAGCATTCCAGCAGAAGTTCGGCTTATGATTTTTTTTGGTCTCAGTTTTTTTTGAGAAATACTGGTGATTTTGCTAAGCAAGGCTTTTAATGCAGAAGTCAGTGACCCATCCTACACTGACAGATAGAGACGGATACTTTAAATACAATAGTTTGATTGCCAGAATTTGACACAAAGTAGATAATGTATTTTATATTTTTCATACACTAGATTATGCATTCTCCATACTTTAGCATTTCTGATATATTATCTGAGAATCAATTTTGTCTTGTGTAAATGGTTCTCTGGAAGGTTTCATAACAGCAGAAATAAAAAATAAAGCCTACCATTAGGACAAAAATATTTTCCACTGTTAGCAGAAAAAATAATCTAAATATGCACATGGCCAGGCAAACTAATGTTTGAGTTTGTCCAGAAGAATGTTAGGCTGTTTTTTCAAAAGTAGCACTTGTATCTCATGAAATTAGGCAAGACAAGCAGTCCAAGTTATAGAGAGTCAATAAATTCCTCATGTTCTAACCAAAGGAGTCTCAGGCTGAGAGCTGTATACATTTTAAAATTAAGAAGCAGTAGAAGTGAAGATCATTTGCTAACAAGTATAGATGTATCTCAAACCCATTTGAAAGTGAGACATTCCCCTACTGCCAAGAGGCAGGAAAGAATTTTGAGCACAATTGACACTGTTAAAGCACAACAGCAATTAATCCTCCCGATTCATTACCAAGTTATGGCTGGAAATAATAATTGCACTGAAACCAATGACCACACAATGAATAGAGAACATTCCACAAGTAATGATTGCTTTTGGTCTGCAGAAGGTAGAAATGAATCGAGTCTTTTCTAGTCTCCTCTCATTACCCAGGTAGGTCAATTTGTATCAAATCACACCAGAGGTTTGCAAACCATATCACCATTGTGCAAACTCAGGTTGCACCGATGCAACTGATAAAATTTACTCACCACCTTCCAAGAAACAGGGGTATGAGAGATCCGTGATAGAAGGTACCTTCATTCTACATAAGGTGTAGAAGAATGCAGGGGAAAAAAATTACCTGACATTATATAGGGCTCACAGCGTTACAAGGCTCATTATATTTTCTCAAATCTAGGTTTGTTTCTTGGCATCTCCTCGGACTTCATGAGTGTAAAGACTCTATTCATCTACACTGCAGATTTTTTACTGTCACCACATGTACCGTTGCTTTCCTGCTTGACACCTTCCCTCCTGTGGAAACTTCTCATTTCTATTTGGCACTTATGTTCCCTGCCTTGCTTTAGAAAACCTTCATCCTTCATCTTACTATTGCAAACTGTTACAATTCTTCAGCTGCTTTCAGGTGATTCTGACCATCACCAAGCCTCAGCCCATCTACAGGCCCAGCCTAGATCTCTGCTTGAGCCCTCAAAGTTCAGACCTGAACTGAAACCAGCCACCGTGAGGTTGGCCTTCAGCACTGCAATTGTGACTCTAATGTAAAAATCCATGCTAGCAGACCTGTCAACTTTTCCTAACATTTAGGTGTTCTGATTCCCCTTTTCACCTACCTTTTATTTCCAAGGTAATACCTTTTCCTAGTTAGAGACTAGCTGAGATTTCCTGATTCTTGTTAAAATACCACAAAAAAAGGTGCAAGTCTATGATGTTCTTCCAAGAAGATTTAAATTTATGGGCAAAAAAAGAGAAAAAAGTGTTTCCTTTTTTTTTTTTTAATTGTTGAGTTAATACTATTAACACTTTTCCTGTTTCTGCTGCTGTGCTTCCCCCTTCTGTGCAAATATGCGCAGAGTTGCTGCTGTTACAAAAAAATATACAGCAGTAGTTTATTCTCTTCTTCCAAATTAAATATTCTGAACATTTCTTTCCTGGTGTTATTTTCCCCTTTCCTTAACACCTTTCTCACCTATTATTGTAGGCAACATAAACCTGGTTGAAAAGAAATCATCTTTACAGAAAGAAGACTGAAGTCAGATAGAAATTGCTGCAAAGAATAAATGCTAGACTGATGTTTTCAAAAGAATAAATGCTATTTTCAAAACTTTTGGAAGGTGCACAAGTAATCTATTTCCAGAAGTCTTCTGCATTGTGCAAGTCACTCCTTTCATGAATGTCTGTGGCAAGAGATATCATAATATTGTCAGAAGATGTTAAAGCATAATTATTATTTCAAATGTCAATGGATATCCTCCCAGCAAATGGATTTTTGAAAATTTGAGGTGTTAAAAGTATGTGAATGCTGAACTCAGTAATCTGCATCCAGATTTTGATTTTTAGTAAGAAACGTGATATAAATCCAGCAGCATTGTAATTACTAATGGACATTCTTCACATCTCAAGGGCTGGCTGCCAAAACTGAAAACGTGTGTTCTTTGCTTACAGTAGGGATTGGAATTATTTCTTGCCATGGCACTGATATGGAATTTGTCTTAAAACATGAAAGATCCTCATAAGATTCCTGAAAAATGGTATTAAAATTTATTGTTAGATATTGCTGATTGTGATTAAAAATCACTTCATTAAATTACAGTAGAGAGAGATGAAGGACATCTTGCAGCAATGAAAATGGTTGCAAATTTAATTAAAACATTAAATTATTGTTGGAATAAAGGTCATAATCATAAAACACAATTGAAGGAAGTACATTAGCATGTACCCTAAGGTATCCTTTCCATTTCAAAATGTATATTACATATTTGACATTTAAAGAGGAAGTAGTGTGGTAGTTTTGCCTGGCCCAGTTTTTGCCAGTGGATAGGGTGGGGTACAAAGATGGCTCCTGCATGTCCTGAGTAAAGATTCTGGAAATTTCTCCACCATGTCCAGCAGAGCCAATCTCTGATGGCTCTGAAGATGATGGACATGCTGCTGGCCAGGTCTGGGCCAATTAGAGATGTTAGTTACGCCTCTGTGAAAACATATTTAAGAAGAAATCAAAACAATGTGAGCACGCACTTCTTTTTAGCCAGGGAAGGAGGAGGAGGAGGTAAAAATATGTGAGGGAGAACAACATGGAGGCACCAAGGTCAGTGGAGAAGGTGGGGGAGGAGATGCTCCAGGCTCCAGCTGAAAACCCTCTGCCAGCCGTGGTGCAGACCGTGGGGGAGCAGGTGGTCTCCCTGCAGCCCATGGGGTCCAGGGGATGCAGAGAACCCCCCACAGCCTGTGGGGAGGTACCCACGCCAGAGGAGCAGGTGGAGGCCTGCAGGAAGCTGTGATCCAGTGGGAGTCCCAGAGAATGAGAGTTGCAAAGGCCTTGCAAGAGAGAGAGGCCTTGCTCCCGGGATGGAAACAGCCTGGCCTCGGCTTGGAAATCTGCAGCCTGGAGAGAATCTCGGACAGCAGCAATCGGGCGGGGCTGCTCGTGAGATTGAACCCACGCCAAAGAAGTTCGCAGAGGACTGTCTCTCGTGGGAGGGACCCCATGGCTAAGTAGAGGATTCTTCTCCCTGATGGACTGACCCTGACCAAAGGAAACCCCCATACCCTGCCCCCACCCCGGAGCTGTTGGTTGGAAGGAAGGAGGGAGGGGGTGAGCTGAGAAATGGCCTTAATAGGGAGGGGGGTGAGTAGAGAAACAGCGTTTGTAGCAGAAAAATTGTGGCGTTGAACTGATTAAGAAAAGCCACATATCTTGCCCCAGCCCGGATCTGTTGGTTGAATGGAGGGAAGGGGGCGAATAGAGAAACAGTGTCTGCAGTAGAAGAATTGTGATGGACTGACTTAAGGAAAAAACCCCACACCCTGCCCCTGCCCGGGAGTTGTTGGTTAGTTGGAAAGGAGGGAGGGAGTGAGCTGAGAAGCGGTGCCTTAAGAGGGAAGGGGGGTGAGTGAAGAAACGGTGTCTTGAGAGCTTATTTTTACCTCTGATTTATCCTCCGACTCTGTTAGATTAATAAATCACTTTTTTTTGCAACTTTAAGTTTCCCGCCTGCTTTTGCCCTGAATCTCGTGCGTCCCCTTATCAGTGGTCTTATCTCAACTCATAAGTCCAGTGTTTTGTGTTAATTTTCCCTCTCCTCTGCATAGCTGCAGCAGGAGAGAGCATAAAAAGCAAACGTCGTAGGTGCCTGGCATTTAGCCAGGGTCAAACCCACGACAAGTAGGCACCATTTTATCTGGATGGATGAATGACGGTGGGGAGAAACGTTATACATAGTACAGTTTTAGAGCCCAATTTTTCAAACAATCATTTGTTCCTTGCATAGGTGCAACACACTATTTTTATGTCTCTGACTGAGGAAATTCACCTTATTTATTGAGCATCACAGACCTGCACGGAGCAGAAAACATTGTATCTTATACTGAGACTTCATCTCTGTGGAAAAAGTGGAACTTTTCCCACAGCCTTTAGAGAGTATCCCGCTCTGATTCCCATTATGTTCATGCCATTTATCACTTCTTTTTCTCTCCCTTGCAGCAGGTTAGGGAGCAGACACCGCATAGGGAGAGAAAGGAGAACCTGCAAGAGCATCTATCCATAAAACTTTGCTGAAAGTGCCCTGCTAATGCTGCTACAGGACAGCTGTCACCTCATCTCCTGGGAATCACTTTTTCTAAACAGAAAATACCCCAGAACTGAAAGAAGCTTCTTTTTAATGGTTTCTCCTAAATACTCAGCAGTATTCTCTGAATTCAGATAAAGTATTGTAAAATATTCACCATATGTTTCTGCATTTACTGCTATCTTTTTGGAAAAGGAGAGGCTGTTTTTTGAAATATCTCAAAGGGGAAAATCAGAGTGAGTATGCTTAGAAACTTTATATATCTCTGTATAAATATGTTTTTCATGTAAATTTGGGAATAAAGTCAGGATAGCCAAGCTGAATTTCATAAATCAATGCTGCAAATTGAAATGCTTTATTGCAGCAAACCATTTTACACTGTGGAGACCAAATAAAAATCCTGCATCAGTTTCTAATAGCAAAGTAATTCTTAAGGTTCTTAAATAGCAGTAGAAATTCCCTATATCTTCTTTAATGACCACCATTTCTCATTGCTGTTGCTCCAGACATTGTTCCAGTTGCCCTATTCCTCCCCATGCTGGCATGTTGCATCAAAGCCATCTGAGGAGCAGTGGAAGACTGCTCAGACTGTTTCTTCTCATCTGATAGCTTAGGTCAATAGTATTTGCTGCAAAGCTAATGCCAAGAGAATTAGGAAAATACGTTGCAAAACCTGGGATTTTTCCAAAGTTTAAGTCTACTTCTGCTTTATTTTCTCTGTTTTTTCTACTTTCTGCAAGTACCAAAGGCTTTTTTGCCCTCTCCTACTTTAGCTTTTCCTTGTTTCCCCATGTTTTCTTTTATCCAAATTCATTCCTTTATTAGCAAAAATATTTAATACTAAAATCAAAGAAGATGAGTCAGGATTTGGAGAAGATATCAGATATTGCTTCTCAGAATTATGACACAAAATCTGTTTCCCAAACACAGGATTTCAAGATCCATACTGCTGTTTTTCTATTCTGTTATACTGAGGCTTTTTCTGAATCCTTCATTATTTCCTTTACAGAGAATTGTGACATGTGACACGAGGAGATGCTGATTTCAATACCAATTGGATCTGCATCAGGACCGCCAGGAACCCTGGTATGTAAATGAATCCTAGAATTTTGCTGGTTTGGAAAATGTCCGCTCTCAGCAAACACTTAAATGAGTCCATAGAAATCCTCCATAATAATGTCACAGCCATTATCTAAATTGAGAGATCTGCTCTATTATCTTAATTACTGGTCTAAATTAATCCACATGTACTGAAAGGTAATAGGAAGTGCTCAGGATGGAGACCATGGTATGATACTTGTGCAGCTCCAGCATTCTCCAGTGCTATATTTTCTATAGATTATGTCTCTACTTCATCTCTCCTCCCTTAAGTGAACTATTAAAAAAAAAAGAGTTTCAAAGGAATTCAACATGAATTATTTATTACCACTTTTTCTGCTTTAAAAGCTGAAAGAACTAGATTAATTGCATTGTATTCTTTAGTATTTGAAACATCAGAATGAAATATAATATGAAAATTAATATTTGACACTTGTGTCCATTAAGGAAATTGGAAGGGATATCCAGTTTACTGATAAGGCACTTCTGAAGACCTATTTAGAGTTCCAGCCTGAGCCATGACACTGATGAAAGAAGTGAAGGGAATAATATAATAGATCAAATGAAAAAGGAGTACAAAGCAGAAATGTTTAGAACACAGGGGGCTAGAATGGCAGTGGGTGACTACAATAATTTCAGGGAATAAGGAAAAGATGAGAAGTGCCTGAGACGAAGCTATACATTTTGTAAAAAGAATTAAACTGAATTTGAAATTAAGATTGAGGCATAGTCTACATTTCTGTTGCTCAAATAAACAGAATATTTTCTCTGATAAATGGTTTGGGGTTTTCTTTCTGCTTCCCAGCACCCTGAAACTGTTCATTATCACAGCATCCAAAAAGACAGATAGACATATTCTAGAAGAGATGAGGCATGAAACTTTGAGTGAAAAATGTGTAGATTTTGTTTACTTGTTCTTTTACCAATTACTGACAAAATCTAAATGTACTTTATTGCTAGGTGAGAGAAGGCTCTCCTTAATTACAGCAGCCAGTGTTACTTTTCTATTATAAGCTGTACAGTTTTATACCTTTTCTGTCTATTGTCTCCGAATCAATCAGTATAAAAACAAGTTTGTGGTAATCAGAATGGTCTCATGGGAGCTGCTGAAACAAATTAACAAAACTAAGGGACATTCAGCAGAACAAGTATTCAAAATTCCTATCACTTTCATGCTTTAGCATGAAAGAAGTCTCAGCCTACAAATAGTTTAGGAAAAAAAAAAGCAGGATGAGTCTCCTAATCTGTTTATTTTTTATCACTCTTGTGGGGTTCCTATCTTATGGTAGTTTTTTAATTTTACTAAAAAAAATACACAGTTTCAAAGTTTTCTATTTTGAATTATTGGCACCATTCCATTCCATTTGAGTTATATAAACAGCTCATCACCAGTTGTCAAACCCAGTTGGTCCTTATGATATTAGGCCAATTTCTCAAATTTCAAATGCACATCATCCGTAATTACTGAATACCTAACTTCCAATGCATTCATTTGAATTTGAGGCATAAAACCAGTGCCAGGTCCTTTGTTGAATCAGAAAGCTGAAAAGCATACAGAAAAATTAGAAGCAAGAGATGCAAAGACTGGAAAACCAGAAAAACAGATAAACTACTTCTTGTCTGTAAGTACTTCCTAAAGCTGCTCGGAATTCACACAAAGGCTGCAATGCCAAATAAAGTGGCAGTGAAAGCAAACCCATAAAGGAAAGGATAAAGCTGGTAGCACATAGGGAAAAGGAGCCAGTGCTGCTGCTTCATTGTGGCTTCAGTGAATTGCCAGTTTACATCTTAGAAACCTTGCAGGACTGCAGTGAAGTGCTTAATGTAGTACAGAGGGTTCTGAATGCTGGCAGAGAAAAAATCAGAATACCTTGAAGAGCAATGTCATTATCTCCAAATTTGCAGTGATTACAATTTTTCCAAGCTTTTTATTTTCCCTTTTTCATCAGTGGCTTTTCCCCCTTCTAACTGATCATTCATTTTCAGTCTGTTGTTAAACAGCTTTATCAAATGAAGGCTGGGTGGTTGTGTAATGAGAACACATCCAATAAAAATTAGATTTTTAAACTGCAAAGTATCAAATTAGTGCTGCATGAGGGTACTCCATTGAAAACTCCAAGATTACAAGAGAGGTCATTATGTTTCTCTGCTACATGACTTTGAAGTATGACACCACAGTGTCACCTTAAATATGATTCATTGAAAATGTTACAGTGAACAAACCAATTTTGCATTTCTAGAGCCCTGCAATCAATGAAAGAGTTCATACAAAGCAAGAAATAGTGTAAACTTTAATTTCTTTATTTTGATCACTACTAGAATTTTTAGATGATAAAATAGAAATTTTTTTAAATGTGATCTAACTTTCACTGTATCTATGATTTATTGAATTCTTATATTTCTCCTCATTGCAGTTATATCCATAAGTGCTACTTCCTTTCATCTTTCTGTTCTCATTCACTAGCTAACACTGGGCTGATAGAGAACTGATGGAGTTGCAGGAGATCCACATTTAGCTCCTTATTTTGTCATTCCCGTGATACTTTCAGAAATTAATGTTCTAATGTAGTTAAGTTCCATTTGCAAAAGACATTTAGATGCTCAGAAAGCTGTGGAGCGTAAGTGCTGAATCACTTGGGTTTAGAAATTTTACCCAAATCTCTCTGTGGTCAAGTTCCAAAGTTCTGGACTCAGTCTTCCTTAATCACCTGGATTACAGATTTTTCAAAGAGGCCACGTCCAGCAGAAATTACACTTTTTATCAGAAAACACCAAACCTCAGCCCTTTCCATTTAGCATTAATTTTACCACCGAGCAACTGACTATCACATACCTCTTAATAAAGTTCCTTAGGGCAACACAACTGTTGTGTTCACCAAAATATGCCATGCATACAGTTAGAGCTATTTCCATCCCAAAGGAGAAAAGGTGGGAGTTCTTTCCTGCAGTGTCACCTGGAGCACCCCAATCTCAGGGTGGGCAGAAGGTCCTCCAGCAGTTTATTCCCTAGGCACCAGTGAGGTCCTGTCAGGAATAAAAGGCCTGTGCCATGCATGAGGTTCAGACCAGCAGCAGCTGTTCAAGAGAAGCAGTAAAGTGGATTTCATTACCAGCAAACATAAATTGCCACTGCAGTTCCAAAGCGGAGCGTTAGAGCAGACTCATGCCTATTGGTAAAGTGTGTCCACCGAAACAGGACCAACACGACTCCTGTGTATGGGAATTCGGAGCTCTGCACAATGCACAGGTCACTCACAGAGCTCTGTACATTCCCTCTGGGTTCGGAGGAGGTGCCACAGGGCCTGATTGCTGTGCCATCACACACAGATGGAGGCAATCTCACCTTTCGAGCATCAGCTCAGTGCAATTTTTAAGAGCATATACACATTTTTGTGGTATCACAGAACACTATATTCCTGCTGGCAGATGGAATGGATGGTTTACCAGAATTAAATTAACTTTCAAGAGTAAATCTGTTTCCCTCGCCCTTTAACAGATCCTGCCTAAAAACAACATGCCCCTCTTTAAGGGAGTGGGGCCTCTACTTGCACACCTTAAAAGGATACTTCTGCACCATTTACTCTTCTAAATTGCATTAAAAACATCACATGATATTTAGATTCCAAACAATTTTTGCTTATTTCCTGCTTGGTTGGTATTACACATTAAGGATTGTTGTGTAATGATTTGCTTTTTGTTGGTCATTGAGCAACTCAGCTTCCAGCCGTGATAATGTAAACATCTGTCCTTTTCCTGGTGCTAACGTGGGAGGCCATATGGGCACTGAGAAATTCATAATACAAGAATTGCATATTAATGATTAGCAACTTTCCTTCTAGCACAAGGCGTTTCTTGATGATATGAGGTGTGATAGAATAGAACCACAAAATACCAGAAAAATTCAGGTTGGCTCTCTGGAGGTCATGTAGTCAAAGCAGAGCCGGCTCGACGAGATTTCTCACAGCCTTGTACGGTCACAGTCCAAGTAATTATCAAGTGTAGAGGAACTGGACTAAAACTGAAGAGGAATTACTCTGTTGGTCCCCCTCAGACCATGTATCCCTAGCCAATCAATCCGGTAAGATACGTAAAGGAGTACTGGGCACGCCTTCGAATGTTCCATGCTCCTTAACATTAAAAAAAATGTATTTGTTAGTTCCAGCTATTGATTGCACAAAATGGGGGATTGTGTCAATATACATAAATACCTGAAGGGAGGCTGTCAATTAAAAACAGGGAAGAATGGAATTTTTTTAAGCCCGTGTGCCAAAGCTGCGAGGAAATAGTACACGTGCAAAGATATTTACAATTATAGGTACAAACTAAGTAAAAATGCTCATGATTGCTCTGACCTTCAACTCATTACATTACTAATTACCTTCATATTTCTCAATATAAAATAAACATATTTTAATTATATTTATGCACAAGTGCATCTGATGTTTGAATAAACACTCATGAATAAATGAAAAACCCAATGAACACCAGAATTCTTAAGAAAACCACTGACAAAAGATTTAATTGTAGCTTTGAGAGTGGTTCTGATGCAACATCATCCCACCTAGCATGAGTTTTAAATTGTATTTGATTATAATGATTATAACTTTTTACATAAAGCAATCACTTGACTGACAATTGCATGGAAGAGAGAATGGAAACCTAGCAACATGGCAATTCCTGCTATTATAGATGGACCCTTGTGAAAAGTCTAATCTGTTTGAAAACTTCACCTTTAGTATTTGATGCAAGCTGTAATTCAACTCTGTGAAGGAATCTTTAAGGCTTTAATCCAAAATTTCTCTTCTCTGCTTTTCATACTGTCTGGACTATTAAGCACAAAGCTAAAAGGCTGCTTACAAGTCATAGCAGATATCCTTTAGGCATATTGGGTTTCCAACACTTTTGTCTTGGAAGACTGAATGGTACAGTGCAGGGCACCCGGGACAGCAGTGCAGCTAAATCCCAGTATATCTGCTTTTTCAAGGCTGACAATTCCCGTCTACTTTCTTTTCTTTAATCCTTACAACCACAAAAATGTAAAAATATCCTGTTTAGAAGTATGTACTGGGAATCCCACATTATATCACTCTTCTGCTGTGACCTGATTGGGGGGAGGAATATAAATTACGCCTATTTATTTGAGTTTAAATTCTTTTGATTTCTTTATGGAGCACCATGAGATCTGCAGGTCAAGGCAGTAACTGAAGATGTGCCTGAATTTTTTTAGGATTCAGTTAAACTGAGCCAAGAGATATCAAACACCACCATCTTTGCCTATAAAATAAAGGTCAAATTGTCATAAATTAAATTATTTCCAGAAGATTGAATTTCAACACAGAAACATCACTAAATAACTATGTCATATTTTTAGATACATTAATATTTATTCATTGATCAGATTTTCAGCAGTCTAGAAAACTAGACACTTGCTAGGATAAGAAGCAATTATCACATCACTCTCAGGTTAAATGTTTTTATCCAAATGTCAGTAAGAAGTTTACTCAGTTATTTTTATACCATGTTATTTTTATATACACGGCTATGGATTACTCAGCACACACACAGAAACAGATAAACTGAGCACTTACTTACCAGATTGTACAGCACTGCGGAAAATCAGATGGAGTAGCAGTAGCTTAATTCAAATTTTTTTACAGTACATCAAGCCTAACAAAATCCTTTTCCCATTAATATAATATCCTTTTCTCTCCTCCCAAGCTTGACAGTTTTCCATGATAAAAGAGATCTTTCTAGCAATAAAACATACTTTTTTGCGTAATTAGGTCTTAGAATTTTATAGCAAAGCTACAAAAATCAATTAGTGATAAAGGAAATGTTTTGTCCCACTCAGATTTTCTCCTCAAATGCAGTTTAGGTTTATGCCGTTTTGTACAACTGCGCAACTTATTCAGGCTGTTTAAAATCAAGAAGCTTCCTCATAGTCATAAGGTTAAATGTGGGCAACTAAGGTCTCACTAGGAAAGTAAAACTAAGTCTGCATATCATTATATGATTACAAAATTGAACTTGGAAAATATATTTTCTAATATTCGGTTTCTGCTATTTTTGTTAGCAGAATTTTTGTTAGTTAGGATGATGTTAGCAACCAAAAAATACAGCATTTGTCAGCAAAACTAAAATTAAAAACATAAAAAGAGGCCGGTACTACTGAGCTGGGAGGTAGAAGAAGACAAACTCAGGGTGGCCTTGTCCCTGCTGCCATTCGAATGAGCCCCTCTGTCTCATGGGAGTTGAGGGCTGCTGCAAACCACCCACCTGTGCCGAGGATTGTGGGGACAGACACGCGGCCTTCCATGGTGTTTTTCGCCAGCTTTGCTTCCTGCCTTCTTCTCTGGGAACTGCCCAGCTGCTTGATTTGTGGGCCCTACATGAAATTTTCCCAGAATCAAAGGGAGGCTTTGCTTTTGAGGAAGTTGAGTTGCTGCAGCGAAAATAGGCACAAAAAGGGGAGCAAGATGTTGTTCAACAGCAAAGACACTCTCTGATACAAAGTGCTTTCTATTTGTCTGTTATATTCCACATCTGAGTTCCCACTGCCTCTGAATTACGAATTAAAATTCACATTAATTAATAAATATTCTCAAACACACATGACAGCAAATGTTCCACATTTATGCCTAGTCTAATAAGCAAAATGCTAAACAGTGCAAAATAAATACTCTTGGTGGCTTTCAGTGGGTTTTGTACTTGATAGTTTCCTTTCTGACATTACTATTGTGTAACTGTTTAATTTGACAGTAACCCATCCTGTCTGGCTGTTCTTTCCTCACTTTTGGTAGCCACTGCCTCTGCCTTTCCTTGTGCAGCTTCTGTTATCTCCAGTGAATGTCCTTTGGGGCTGACGACCGCAGGGATCTGAAGCAAAGGACTTTCGAGACAGCATTGCATATTACAGTGACACATTCTCATCACAGATGTGTTCAGCATGATTTTCTACTGGAGATGGCATCTTCTAGGACTCTAAATAAAAATTTTGTTCAGCCTTATCCACATCTCTGTATTTTTGCAAGTCCTCCATGACTCCGATATCTGCTCCTACTCAGTGCCAGTAATCTCGTTCTCGGTTTCCAGCTAAATAAGGTGTCAGCAGGTGAGTCAACCTGTGCTTCGCTGGTGCCATCTCATCATTCTGCAGAGCCAAATACACATTGGAGTCTCATTCCACCGTCACCTTCACAGGCACTTCATTATTTTGACACCCTTTCCTACCAGGCTATTGGGAAAGGGGATAACAAACCAGAGGTCCCATGTCGGAACCCATATTTCACTGTGAACTGCTTCTTAAACAGCGGCCCACAGACAGAAATTGCTATGCCTGATGCATCTAGTGAAAAAAGATTTGATGTACATGATCATCTGTTTAACTGTACTTTCTTTTTCTGAGACTATTTCAAAGGAATTGGGGTAAGAGTTTAGGGCAAACACATATGCCCATTCATCATAACCTAATCTCGATGTTAGGCATTTGGTTTTACTGTGTCAGCAGTATGGATTATCTTTATGATTTGGCCTTCATTTTTGGCACATGCAGGAGGCCCTGACAACTTCCTCACTATCCTTGTCCTCCTGAGCCTGTGGTATAAATTATCTCTATCTCTCCTCTTCATTTCTTTCCATTCTCAAATGCCTTTTTTGCAGCATTATAATGTGTTCAAGCTGCTTTATGAATCACTGTCATTTTAGCACTATTCACCTTTCCCTCCAGAGGAAGTGGCAGCATCCTATTGATTAACTGTATAAGCTGGAAAATTGCTCTTCTGCCCTCTCTGTGCTAATAACCTAAATTGCTTTCTGCAGGATATCATCCTGGTAGTACAGCTTCAGCAACCACTGTCTATCTTTTGGGTAAGACCAGTTAAGAATTTTAAAGTAGTCTGATTCTCCTGCTCTGAACTTGCCTTTGCGTAGTGCTGCCAAATGCCTTGCAGAATTCTGTCTGAAATCCTGAAATCGTTCCAAATCTTTTGGAAAACAATGAAAATGACAAAAGGCCCTTTCTGTTTTAAGTGTGGTTTGTGAGGCATCACTTGGCAATGGCAGCAGGTGGAACCCTCATAAGGACAGATGCTGGATTTTGGACATTGAGCCGAGTCCTGATCCTCAGACTGAGTGTATTAATAATCATTGGGCTTGATAGCCATGGGATTTAGGCCAATGTTCTCCGCTTCTGATCACACTGCTCTGAGGTGAGCAGCTCCTGAAGGTGCCTAACAGCAGTTTCACGTTGTACTTCTTAACACTGTATTTGAAATCTAGATATGATTCTATTCTTCCAGCTTTTTAAAAATAGTATCTTATCTTCAATGGACGTTTTTGCTAAGGTTTGACAAAGGAAAAAGCAAGGCACACACATCTCACTTACTTGCCATTCAAAAAAACCATTCCACCCTTTACCCAGAAAAGTGGGCATTCTTGAGGTGGCCTTACACATCAGTAAAATGGCCTTTAAAGTTACAGCTTTGAATATTTTCAAACTTATAAGGGGTTGATTCATATTGTTTTATCTTCTTTCAGACCAAAACATGACTCGTACAGCCACTGATTCTCTCTGTGTCAGTATTCCAGGTCAGACAGGATTCTGGGCTACATAAAAATAAAAAAAGAAAGAGTCTTTGAACGTAGCCTGAGGTTTCACTAAAACATAAATTAGATAACCAAACTTATTTAAAGTAGAAAGTAGTCATATAAACCAGGAAAAACAGAATAGGAATAAGGACAAATTTATAAAGAAGTCTCCAATATTTCTAAGCTTGCAGGAGCAATGGGCATAAATATGGGTTTCTTTTCAGAGCCCTTCTAGTTTTGATGTGCCTAGGCTGGAAAAACATAGTTTGTCTATTTATTTCTCATTCAATTACATTGATGGCTAAATAACATCCACATGTGTATGTCCTGCTGTTACGGGCCAGTGCAAAGGTTTTGTTGTAACGTTTTGGCTTTTTGGAGTTTGTACCCAAGCAGAGCTTGAAAAGTTTCCATGGTGGATTTATATTTTATCCAATGTGAGGAAAATTAGCAGGACATAAAGTTCTTGCTGCAAAGCTGTTAAATGGCTTTTCTAAACTTATTTCAGACTTGAAGAAGGACTGGTCTAATTCTTTTAATTGTATTCTGTGGTTTTAGAGGTGTTACCTTCATCTACAGGCTTTGTCTCTCCTACATCCTTTACACCAGCCTAGCCACAGTGAAACAACTTTGAGGCAACCTATAATTTAAACGATTTAGGGTATGAACTCTCTTTTCTTGTTCTATTCCCACTATAATAACAGACTCTGTAACTTCACTGGTGAGATTCTAAAATTAATTAAACACCTGCATAACTCTTCAAATACAGAGTCTGGCTTGCTCAGCAGGGCTTGATAAAAGTGTATCTAATATATAAGTCAGTTTTAAGCTGATTGAACAAGTAAAAAGCATGCATGAGTATTTAAGTGGAAAACTAGGAGTTCAGATCTCTAACACTCCATAGTTTTATTCACATGTGAATAAAGTATTCCAATCCATAAGGATTCAACAATGATTTACAAGCTGTAAAATTAGGATTAACCTTCCTCTTCCTTGTGCATTTCGTTAACTGACAATTTATCTTTCACAGATTAAACTTCAAAAAACAATTATGCATAAGCTGCTTGAGTCCCCTTTTAATACCTACATGTCCACAGCAAAGTCCAGTACTTCAGGACAGTGTAAAAATTGTTTCCTGGAAATGAAATAATCAGTGGATTACTGAATTTTGATCATGTCTTATGCTTTTATGACTATGGAGATGTTTCTATCTCTGACACACAAAATTTATTACCAAGAGTATTCCAAAGTTGTAGCTGGTGAATAATTTCCTCTCCTGAGCAAACAAAAGCTAAAAGAAAAGTGTGTGTCATCTCAGTTAATACATGTTTTCCTGGATTTGTCTTGCTGATGGAAAATTTTAGCAGGAAGATTCCACCTTCTGAATTATTATGGAAAGAATTGGTCATATATGTGGTTTAGGTCATGTTAAGACAATGTTAGTTTTATGTAACAAGTGAAAAATGCATAAATATTTTCTCTTGAAGTAAAATAAAAATATCACAATAGGAGGCTTAACCAACAACAAAACCAAGGCTGATACCTTCAAACAATCCACTCAGAAAAGTGCTGGTTTGCATGACACCAAGCTGAATTTTTCCCTCAAATGGGGAAAACAGCCAGCTGCCTTTGGGTGAGTAAGGTACAGTGATTGTTCTGCTGATGGAACTGACATCTACTCCAGCTCCTTCCTATCCTCAGACATCAAAGTATGAAAACACTCTGCTATAAGCCTGCCTTAGATATTGAATACTCTGATACACAACACAGCAGGCAGCTGCCCAGTGTGATTCCCTCCTCTTATTCCTCTCCTGCCCACATAAAAAGGAACAGTATTAGTTTTAAATAATTTATTTTATTCGGTGTATTCAAGAGATTTTTTTACTTTATGCACAATTCAGAGAAATTTAAATCTGTGTGCCCTACTTAAGCCTGCAAATATCTGCTGCTGAGATGTGCTCAGGAGTGCTGGGAGAGCACAGGCTCCAGAGCCTCCTGCTGTACCCCATGAGCCGCTTCTCCATGAAATTCCTTGCAGCACTGCCCAAGACAGATATCGGCTTGCTTTGTGAGGTAGCATCAGTGTCACTAGCTAAAAATCATGAGTAATGAACTGACAATAAGGTAGATGTTTCCTTCTGGTAGCACCATGACCATCAGGAGCCCTCACATCCCATTTCTTTCTGTGCTAAAACTGTTCCAAGCTTAACCTGCTGTAATATGACCATTTACTGACCACTCACCGTATGCTGAGTTCAAAAGCTGTGAGGCCTTCCAGAGAGATTCAATACATATAATGTGTTGGGAGGATGTGAGATTAACATAAAGAGTGAGCTCTCTGCTATGAGATCAGGCACTGCCAATGACAGCTTCTAAAGGTGCTGCCCCTTTGCTGAGATGGCATTTCAAATAAGCATGCATTGAAAATGAAATGCACAAAGGCTTGCTGAAAAATAAATCCAACTTAAATTTTAGATCCTGGTGCACTATATGCATTTTTTGAAAAATGAAATCTTCAGTGATATATTTATACCTGCAGATGAAAATTCATCTGATTTGTCATAAAATTGTTAATGAATACCCAACACCATGTGCTCTGCCTGGATAAAACTAATCTGCTGGCATGTGAGTCCATAAGATGGATTTTTCACTTGGGTAGCTTCAAAAACATTTGGGAATATGTTTTCCTCTTTCCAGTTCCCTTTTCCTGCAGCTTTCTGTTGCTTGTGAGCTTCACAGACCCAAAAGCCCATTAAACACCGTGAGTCAGAGCGTTCCTTTCAGGATTTCTTAGCCAAGAATCAACAATGGAGGAAATCATTTGCATGGGTTTCTGGTCTATGAATGATCATTCTGTCCCTTTGAATTCTGAAACACAAAGAGAGAGGATTTTAATTCTCCTGCAAAGTCCTGTCCTTTGAGCTTGTTTTGGTAAATTGACTTTGTGTAATGAAATTTTCAGTGCTTCTGGGAATATACAGAATAATATACTTTAAAAAGCATTGTCTTCTCAAGAATTGCTGCATTTCAGACTGTACAGACTGATACAGACTGTATCTAGGAGTATCTTAGTATTACAAACTGAGTAAGCATCAGATAAACAGGACAGCATTTTTAAAGGGTATCTCTTAGAGATGAATTTACATCCAGTGGGAAAGACTGCCTAAGCAGAAATCCCAGTGGAGTGGGGTAGAAGTTGGAATACACAGCAGCCTGTCCATCTGGGCTTCTCCTGTGCACAGGTAATGGCCAGCGAGTGGAGCCATCTCCTGCTGCAGCAAAGCTCTTGGCATTATTCTGCTCGCGCCAGGGAGGAGGGGAGGGTGGCAGGCAGTGGTCCTTGAACTCCTTTCCCTGTGTAGATACAGCAGCACCTCTCACTGAGCAAGGTGAAGGGAATGTTTCATGCACTCCCAGGTTTCTCGTGTAGCCCTGCCGTGGGGCTGCTGCACTGCATCCCCGGTGAATTGAAGCTACAGCCCTGAACACTTCAGAACTGCAAAGCACTGGTGATAATGACACTCACTGCTGCAAAAAGCTCTGCCTCCCACTGCACTTCTACATATTAAAAAGGAAGGGAAAAAAAGGACCCACAAATGCCAGGCTCCAGCATCAGGTCTGAATCATTAATAAGAAGCAGCAGATTCAGTTTCTCCTTAAGTGCAAAATTTATCGCAGCCTGAACTGTTGTACCTTGGGCTGGTGCATGGACAGTGCTCTGTTTTATTTCTGTCTAGGTCACTGATTTTGCCTGGAAAACTGAATGTCATTTGATAGGTGAATTTATGGGTTCTGGGTATACTCTCAGCTGTAGAAGCAGAGGACAATAACCATTATTTTTCAGTCCCTTTTCCTCAGATGACACAAAATGCAGTTACGTGCTTGGATTCAGGGTGAAACTGTTCACGCTGGGGTGTGCTGTGGGAGAGCAGCAGATGAGGATATGGTCTCATCCACAGTCTTTACCACTCTTCTAGGTAAAGAGTATAATAGCTATATATGGTCTTGGGAGACTTACTCCTCAGCCCATATGGGGAAACTTTTGACCATATGTTTACAAACAAAACCATACTTTCCTCAGGGCTGTGAGGGGGACTTTTCAAGAAAACTGCCTGCCCAGATAGCACTTCTTTGCCAAAACAGATGTTATAATGTGTATTTCCCGCAGCAGGTTTTTCTCTCAACAGCATTTCTCTCCCTCACCCAGTGAATGTCTCTACATTCATTAAATAGAGTTTAAATATCTCAACATCTTGTAAACCAAAGCAAGCAAACAAAATGCCTCACCCATTTTCTCATGGCAGTCTTTGGTTCAGAAAGCAGAGTGGCCCACGGATTCTGGGAGCACTTCCATAGTTCCTCATGCGTCCTACTGATCAAAGGATGCAGCTCTTGTTCTCTCAGTACTACAGGTAAGATCGTTTGGGTTACAATGGATTTGCTTCCAGACAAGGTGAAAATCCAACAAAGTATCTCACATGGATAGAGAAAATTCACCCACTTGGCAAGACCTCACTCTGCTTCAGTGCACTGCATAATATTTAGCTTACTTTTTACAGTTGAATGCTATTTCATAGACACTGTTTAAATGAAAATACTGCCAATTATTCAATATATTAGCAATATTGCAATAGTCCACGGGAACTAACCCAGGATAATTTGTGCAGGACACGTTGCAGAAGTTGGTGAAAGCCAGTATTTTCCATGCAAAGCATGAAAGATAAAACTAATGATAATATTTACCTCATTAGCAACTTACTCTTGTTTTCTACAAACACAATGTTTGACATCATGACTACTTCTGCATGAAAACCTGAAACTCATATATATTTGCTTTATGATGACTGGAAAACTGAAAATAAAGTGAGGCAAGTAAATGCCCTGCTTGTTTCTTACAACTCACTGTGCAGACAAGACAAGCTTCACTTTGCAGTACTTTATCTCTTTACTTTAATTGTGTCTCATTGAATAGCAATACAACACTGAATTCACACTATGGACGAGTGCTTCACTGTCACCTTCTTGGGCTGAACTTTGTGAGCTAAACTGTCTAAACTCTGTCAGTGTTCTCCAAGAAACACAGCAAGCAGGGATGCTCCCAGCCTGATCAAGATCAAGGGAGGCTTTCAGATGTGTGGATATAAGTGCAGCTTATCCATCCACTGAAAACCGAATCATACTTTGTTTTCTTCAACAGTTATATTAAAACTGCTCAATTTGAACATTCAGGTATAGGGTCTTCTAAAAATTAACAGCAGTTCTAATCCTGTTGTGTTGTAAAGCAAATGCTGGTGCGAGTCGCGATGCCGCGCTTCCCAGGCTCAGTCCACCTGGCCTCCCGGTGGAGCGTCGAACCTGCGAGGGCTGGGCTTCGCACACGACTCCAGGAGACAAAGAACGCGGGAGGAGACCGGTGCCAAAGATCCGCTTTATTAACAGGTCCAACGGGACAACCGCACTGGTCTCATCGGCAGACCGATCTGCCCGCACCGGGTTTGTGCAGGACATTTTAACCGACGGGCACACCCAATCAGAGGGAAGGAATGGGGCGGAGTTGGGGTCTCGGAACCAACTGAATACAACCGAGGGTGGGAGTAATTCAAACGAACCAGTCAGGGGGGTAACTGCCACGAAGTTTCTGGACGAAGGGGCGGGGCCATCCTTACCATCACGCCCCAGTCCCGCCCAATAGGGGTGGAGAGAACCCAGATCTCCCCCAGGCCGGCCCTTTGGGGTGGTGCTTACACCCCCAATTCCGACTCTCCTCCCCCCAGGGAGGCCAAGCTGTCTCTAGAGAAGGCCGGACCCAGGTTTTGTCCCTCCACACTGTTGCTTTTATTTCATATACTAAATGGTAAATTGCTTCTGAAAAAGAATTGCTTTTGACTTTTATTGCCTAATGTATTATTCACTTCAAGTGGGAAAGGCAATTTTATAGTATCTTGTAAAAAGTATTTTAAACACCATGGTTATTATGCATTTTCAGTCTCTACCACAGATTGTTTTGAATGTTTTAACTGTGTTATGAGATTTTAAATATTGAACATATTGGGTGCCAGTGAATATTTCAGAAAACACAGACAAGCTCTACTGGCTTCACAGTTTGCATTATTAAACTGTCATAAAGTGGGAAAAGCCTCTCCTGTCATGAGATTCCTCTGTCAAAGAGGAAACACAGATGTGACTTTGATGGGAACCTGCAACAGTAAAGGTCTGAAAGAAGGCAGTGGAGAAAGAGAACAAGAAACATGAATGTAACAGAACAAAAAAATGTGAAGCTGGCTGGCATATTGCAAAAGGGGTTCACGTTTCATCCAGTCACAGCTCTAAGCAGTAAGGCTGCCTTGGCAGATGAATGGCATAGGTTAGAGAGCTCTCTGTGCAACTGTCAAGCTGTAGGATTTAAGCTGGGATTCGAGCAAGTGTTTCAATCAGATAGGGAAATTCTGGTTTTAAGTAGGAACATTGGCTGCAAGGCCTCACTCATAGTCAGATAGATGCAGATCATATGTCAGGGCATAGTTCTCAGTTTGAGGGAAGTAAATGTTACCTGATGCCTTCCTGGTTTGTTTTGCTCTAAATAATAAAAAGGATTATAATAGTAATCCTTAAAACTAGCATTTATTTTCAGACGTTCCTCAGCTGGTCACAGCTGCCTGGAATTCCTGAGTCTCCCAGAGCCCTCCCACCTCAGCAGCAAGTACATCCCTTGTGTAGCTGTCCCAGGAAGACGTTTACCACTGCCTGACACAAATGTAATCATTCTGGGGGGAAAGGTTTTGTCAGCAAGCTGACATTTTGGAGCTGGAATTATTCACAGGTCAGAGAAACTGATAAAAAGGGTTAGCCATGGATCTTGGAATGTAAAAATATAAACCACTTTCAATGCTGAAATTTCCTGATCAGCCAAAATTTAGTTTGCCTGTATGGATAAAAAAAATTAGATACAAAAAGAGAAGCAAGTCTTAGGAATTAGCAGATACACACAAATATTTGAAACATGTCTACACTGTAGAACTGTGTTGCAATAACCTTTCTGTAGTTTACGTCTGCCTAGCACATCTACTCCTGCATAATGTACAAGGTATAGGCTTCTCTTCATGCTAATCTGGTAACATCCCCTTGATCTTGAAAAGATAAAAGACATTGCAGGGGCTGTCTTTTACTTTCATCTTTTCTGTCTATTATCCAAGTCTTTATCTTATAAGTCACCTTTGTCTCACCTGCTCCTTACCTCATAAAATCCTTCTTGAAAGAGCACATTAACACATTAAGAAGATGCACAAATAGCCTTTTCTTACAAAAAAAATGACAGTCTCTTGACATCAAAAAGGATGATTGTCATTTATCTGCTGTTTAGACATGCTGAAGTGGGCATACTTCTTACTGTCCTGGAGAGTCATTTTAAGGTCAATACTGTGTGCAAATAATACTATTCAGCTGAAGTTTAACTGACAAAAAAAATAGATGGAGGCTTCCCCATTAAGGTTCAAGATGAAATAGCAATTTCTGACATATATTAATCATTCAATGTGTCTCTGTTCCCCTGAGATCTAATCATTCTTTAAAAGTCCACACGAGAGAATTGCCTTTGCTTTTATGATCCAGAGGTTTTCCATCCAGAAAATAATATCCTGTGCATATTGCATAAATAAAGGGGAAATCTCCTCCAAAAAAAGAAAAAAAATACAAAACCCAACTAAATTCTAACGCAACACAAACCATTTTTACCTGTAATGAATTTCCACAGTTATTCCTGCCTGCCTACTATATGCCAGTTAAATGGGCTTCTGATGCACTTTGTTCCTTTCTGTGCAAGTGATTCATCTTTTCTTTGAAGAGTAGGGATAGCACAGAACTGAAAACAACCGTTTCTGCCTAGGGGTTCCCTGGATTAGCCTCATGTAGTCCCCATTGATATAAAATCTAAATGTATTTAAAAGCTCCATATTTCCCATGAGTTACCACAGTGGTTTTTAGTGATTGAAACATGAGAAACTTCTCCTGATATGAGCAGATTTATCTGCCTGTATGAAGAAGTGCATGATCCCTAATTTAGTCTTATCTGTCTGAGAAAGTGCCTCCATTTTTCCGGCCTGGGTCTTAAAAGGTGTCAAAGGGAGAAGTGCAGCTCAGTCTTGACACACAACTTAAAAACAGGACTGTGAAGATAATTTAGACATACTGTCATGTCCTATGCTATTTGTTCCACGCAAACAGAAAGCACAGCTTTAATATGAATGTCCACAACTCTTTCTTCTCTCTTGCTGTTAAAAGTGTACAATAAAGTTTGGGCTTGAGTAACTATCTTGGATCTCACTGAAGTATTACCAAGAGCACACTTACATGTTTTTGAGTGTGTAGATATATGTGTAAGGAACAGTTCTCCCAATAAAAACTGGTTTTAAATGGTGACTTAATCAAAGACTGACCAGCAATGTAATGATTTACTTAAATGAAAACATTTCCCCTCCACTCACATTTTCCACAGCAGCTCTATTTCTCGTGAAGTTGTGTGTTTTTCCTCATGAAGTCTCCAAAGTAAGTGTTTTGTATAAGAAAATGTAAATAAATTTATACTGCAAACTGATTTCTGGTTTATTTTGCTTCTTTGTGGGAAAAGGATGGAATTGGTTTGACCTAAAGCCTTTGAGGTCAAACTCAATCCATTAAAACATTTCCATAAAACATAGACTCTATGCTAAATAAATTGTGATTAAGTAAAAACAAGAATCATGAAGAGTTGGGACTTTTACTTGTACACTAATATTTGTTCATTACTTATGTTTAATTACACTGTGACTGCTTCAAATATTGAAAACTAGCTTTCCAAATTGGAAACAACACTGGAAAACAGTGCCATAGATGGAAGACGTTTGTAACAGTTTTGCTTTCTCTTGAAAATGAAGTGCAATAAGTGGGGGGAAAAGTGATAGTGGTAATTTCTCCAGAGGGCAAGTTTTTTTCATGGAGCCTTTAAAACAATCAGGTGAAGAAGTTGAAACAAGCAAAAGTAAATGCGAAGTATCTGGGTTTACATACTAAAAAGCAAACTCTTAATAGCAATGATGTTAAATAGATGATATTGTTTAAACAGAGCAGGACCTGAGGATTTTTAGAAAAATATTTACATTTAATCAGAAGACAAGCAATGCCCTTGAAAGAGGATATTTCATTGTCATGAATCAGGAATAGGAAAGTGTTTCCCAGTAATAAATGGTGAGGCAAAATGGATTTTCCTGTCATGTTGCTAAATTCTGCCTTTTGCTGTCAATAGGATTAACTGGATGTTAAATACCTGAGGAGTTTACATCTGAGTTACAAATGTTTTTTAAAAAATAAAAATTGCCACTCCATGAATGCAGTTGAGAAGCTAAAATACAAAAACAAGGGACTGTTTTAAACGAGAAAAGCAGCACACTCTGGGCAACAAAATGGAGCAGATCTGTTTTGCTGAGAAAGCTTTTTGTTTTCCATCTACCTTTACTGCTCTGTAAAATATCATTCGGATGAGGTCTGAGGGACCTGGGGCAGCTGTTAAAACAGCAACTTCTCCCTTCCCTCTCTAGATGTGATGCCAAGAAGCTGCCTGGCCCCAGACTTGGACAGACAAGAAAAAAAGGCAAAAATAACTTCCAGTAGTAAAAATAAAAGAAACTTTTGTGATGTCTCAGCAGACATGGATTTAGAAACTGTAATGCATAAATATGAGAAGATCTATTCAAACTCTAACATGCATTGTTGAGCCACAGTGTGCTGGATTGTTTTACACTCAGCTGGGGGAATTTCAGAGGCAGTAAAGTGTGCAGATCTAGAGATACGAGTAAGGCTTACAGCATCTTACAGCTTTTGTAAGAAATTTCATTCTTTCCATGCTTCACAGTTTTCTGATAAACAGAGCAATTGCAGGAATTAGAAGAGGTTGGTGGAATAAATGGAATTTATTGCAGTCATCACAAGTTAAGGCTGATGTTACAGTAGCATCATATGTATTATCTTGGGTTGATAACCTGCGGACTGTCTAAAGTCCTTATTCTGTCATAAACCCCTTAGTTCAGCACAAAATCATTGTGGCCATGGCAAAATGTGAGTGCAAACAATCAGCAGTGAGGTTTTGACACTAATAGAAGGGGATTTCTTGGCCGGGTGCTCTCATTGACAAAAGACAGGCTTATTAATCTTTCATTTCAAGTGCACTGCTTGACAAGGCTGCCCTAATTTCCACACCACATGCTCACCTGCCAGCCTTCTCAAGCCCGTGACACCAGTTCCTGAGCACTCAAACCAAATTAGTGTTTGACCTTTAGAAAGTTAGCTCAGAGTGCAAGTGCATGTCCAAGACTCACATAACTCATCTTTTCTTGCCCAAAAACAGCACAAGCCACTCAGGAAGGCACTACACGTTATGAGCACAAGGACAGAGCATGGAAGTAGGGAGTTCACAGGGTGTGATTTACTTGTGGCAAAAATAGTAACCTTCCTGCAATTACAGACCACTGTTTCAAGGGGAAAAAAAAAATCAAGTGTTCAATAGCATCAGAATGGCCTCCGAAATAATTGAACTACTGTTTTCATAACCCTGAGGAAAAATGGGATACAGAGGAAAACCTGTCTAATTTTTAAGAAAAATTAAATAGCCTACTGTTTCACCTCAGTTCTGGTGAAACAATGCTTTACATTTTGATGCCTTTTTTTTTTTTTTAATTTTACAATGTTTTTAGGAGGAAAAAATAAGCACAGCTTACAGAGTGCTTGAAAAAGTAACCATATACATATAATAGCTGTAACACAAATTTCTTTCTCCTGTTTTTTTTCCCCCTCTTCCCATAGAGTTGGAGGCCCCAAGCTGAGGTATTTCAATCAACTTTCTCTGGACTCCCTCTATAGCCAGTGGAGAAAAAAAAAAGGACCTCTAGAGAGCAGTGCAACACATAAATTCTGAATTGCCTTTAGCAGGGCTCTCTCCCTTCTCTCTCAGCTCACAGTAGAGCCTTTGAATGTTTTCAGTTAACTGGGAAAAAAGGTAGATCAACATTCTTGTTGTGAGGCGGCAAATTTGATTCCATTTCTTTAAAAATATTAGATGCCTATCTAAAGCTGCTGGAAACGAATTCCTTGATTCAACGATTTCCATGATTCACTATATTTTTTATTTTCCCTACTTAACTATAAACCAAAAACATTTACCTGATTTAATACAGCATCACCAGAATTCAGAGGTCCTGGCATGTTGAGCTGATTAGGTTCTTTTTAACTTTTAAAAAATGGACTAAGTATTCAAATATTCAAGTTGTGAAAATAATTTTTCCAGTTAATTTATAAAATCAGAAACTTATACCGGATTGCTGATCCAAAAACTGCAGTAGATAAAAAGTACCATTGTAAAATACACTGTGGAAAGACATTGTCTTTCAAGTCGTCTTTATGCCTCTACTGGGAAGAATGAAAATACTAAGTTGTATATTTTATGGCAATATCTTTGCAACATACTGTTCTTTAAGAAGTGTATTTTTGTTTTAATAGCTGATTTTTCAATGACGTCAAGAGGTATGATGCACAAGTCCCCTCAGAGAATGGCGTCCTGGTTTTGGTCATTTTTCTAAAGGTTGCTTCAAAGCATTTTAGGCACTTCACAAACTCGAGGCCAAAAACTCATAACTAATTAATTAGTAGTATGGTATTGGTAGTAGTAGTATTGGTAGTATGATCCGTTTTAGAGGCAATTAAATTTTCTTGACTCTAAAATGGTTACAGTTAAGATGAATCTGTAATTTTCATTGCCTGCCATGAACATTGTCCTTTAGAACAAAATTAATTTTTCATCTATTTGTGTGTGCTTAATGTTTCCTTTCCAAAAATCAAATGTCCCTTTCACTTTCCATGGAAAAACGTTGAACTTTGTAATGTTTTTGCAAAATTTATCCCCAAAACATTCTTGAATGTTTAATCAAAGGTATCAATAGATACCACTTCTCTTTAATTTAAAAAGAACCAGGCAGCATACAAATAAGTAAAATTTTAAGCACTTTGCTACTCCAGCAAGCAAAACGAGGCATGACATAAACAATGTAACTCTATTAGATGACAAAATATTTTCCATGTTCCTGAACTCTGAAATTATTTTAAAAGACTGAATGAATTCTATTTGCATTTTGTCTCCATAATACAGCCTGTACATTTCAGGTGTCTAGATGACAAATGTACATTAAGAAAAAAAAAAAAAGAAAAATAATTCAACATAAAATCTTTTATCCTGAATAACTGGGAGTGAAACGTTATGGTAAAAATTACTTAGAAAATCAGGTAAGGAGTAAATATAACATCTTATTGAAGCAAGAAAATGTAACCCTAGCTAAATTATGTTGCCTGGTACGGCGGGGTGATTGTTAAAAAACAAGCTTTCAAGCTTTTGTATGATTACTAGAATTCCAACATTACGTAAATATGATCAGATTAGATTTAACACTTTATGCAACAGGCTGTGCTTTAGCAATTGTCGTTTTGTTTTGATAGGCAGAGAAAATATTATTGATATTGACATAATAACATTCTTGTTTTACTAACTTTATTAAAAGTAGCCCTAAAACAGAAAAGTTCATAAATAATTCAAATTAAATCAACCAAACACACCCAGCTTTACAAATATAACTTCTTTTTCCACTGGCAACATGAATTAATGGTTCCTTTATTTTGCTCGAAATAAGATTGTTTTCTCATTTGCTAAACAGTGGTTAAATTGGTGAAACACACCGAAGGTATGGAAGTCCAAAAGGACTGATGTTCTTCCGTCAGTCTTTTATGACTCAGGGGAAGTAAGGACCGGTGATAACTAAATACAGCTCAGAAACTTCAATAACTCTGCAGAAATACCAGTTTATTCTACAATATGTCTGCGCTTTTCAATTACATGGACACTAACTGTAACATTAATTTCTGTTTTTCAGGCCTTCCTTCACAAGGTTGGATATTTCAATCGGTCACTCCTTTTGGAATGTCTCCATTTGCTTTCCATGCTTTGCTTCCTCAGAAACAGGTTTCTACTTTTTCCTCACCTTTCTGTTCCTTCCCATTTCAGCCTATTATGGCTACCCTCATTATTCTTTCCCTTCACTGTAGAATTCCTTCCAGCCTTTTTGTTCACAGAGTGCTGTTCCAGGTCTCCTGTCTTTTGTTCACAGCCACCTCGCATTGTTCTGTACAAATAGGGGCTCTTCTCACAAGGAACCACAGATGGGATGGAACAGCCTCAGGTTCCGCCAGTGGAGGTTTAGGTTATTTGGAAAAATTCCTTCAAGGAAAGGTCTGTCAGGCACTGGAACAGGCTGCCCAGTCTGAGGTGGGGTCAGTATTCCCAGAGGGATTTAAAACATGTGTAGGTGTGGCACAGGGCTTAGTGGTGGCCTTGGTAGTGCTGCACCTAATAGTCCTGAGGGCTTTTTCCAACCTAATTGATTCTATGCTTCTATGGCCTCCTGTAATTTGTGTAAGAGTTTAACTGAAGAGAATTCTCCAAATTGATCTTGAGGAGAAAAAAAATAAAGCAGGAAAACCCCTCACCAACAGGTACTTTCATAAGCTTTTTAGGTTTTTAGCTAAATATTTTTAGCTTTTTATTTACAAAATTTTTCTACCAAATGTTTTCTAGAACTTTGCACCGACAGTGCCAATGCTTTGCAATACTTCTCCCACAGAAACCATTTGTCCATGCCAGTCAGTACAAGTGAAAATTCTTCAGGGGAAAAAAACCCCTATGTTTTAAAAGAATTTGCAAAATACCCACCTTTTTAATAATTTTTTTTTAATTTCATTCACCTTAAATATCACACTCAAAATAACATTAATCAAGGAAGTTACTGCGGCAACATTGACATCAGCTGTGGAATATCTATTTTTTAATGTTGTATATGAGCTTTTAAGAACATTTTTCCTGCTGGAAACAACTTAGGGGCTTATTAAATAGAGATTAGAAAAGGAAAGTTAATCTCGTAGTTCAGAATTTGTATGCATTTCATTTTGCAGCATTTTGTAGTTCTTTTCCTACAACTGCTGCAGGTTTCATTTGTGGTCCTGGAAAATTCAGTCTTCATCACCTATGAAAATACTATTTCATTCCTTCAATCTTGTTCAGAAGTAAGATCCATCTCAATTTTAAACTTGTTGGGTATAACTTGTCAACCACTTGTGTCATCAAATACAGTGCTTAGAATCCTGGGAACATCTATTACCTGGGATGTCTGGGTGCTATCATAAAACAAGTCATAATCCCCACCATAAAAATAATTGACACAAAGACGTACATTAGTGAGTACCACGACTTTCCCAGCCTGTGGGGCACTGAGCTGATATTAATTGGGGAGTTGAAGTGATTCGGACAAAGCATTGCCATACATACGTGATGGGAACTTGCCTCAGTAATTTCTGCTCACAAAACCTGATTAATTTTTAGACTAAAATCTTTTCTTTTAAAACCCTTTTCACATCTGTTGGCAATCTTCGTTATTAGTTGCTAACTTGCTTGGATGTGTTGATCTGTGAGTCTCATTTGAATACATTCATTATTATACTGCCAGAAGAAACAAAATTAAACTTAATTAGAGGTCACATCACCTCCAGCTCAAGTTAATTAAAAGCCTAATCAAACCTTTTGGGAAACAGTAGCCTGTCAGTGAAAAAATGATAAGGGGAATAAATTGCATTATCCCCACACTAAGGACAGTGATCTGTCTGATTGCCTTTTATTCCTCCCCCACTTCGTTTCGCACAAATAAAGGAGAAATACATAGAATAGGATATATACCCTCACATAATATTCACACTAAATAAATGAGTTTGCCAGCTTTCCCTCAGTCTGGTAATCAATGCATATTGCAGGAAGAAATGCAGGAATTAACGCTGCACACCCTTATGCTGCCTAGCACATCCAAGTAATTAGCTATTACAAGGTCAATTTTCCAACTTAACTGCATTTGGAAGAAGTATGGAAACTGGCTGGAGGCCAAACAGGACTGAATCTCCAATTAATAAGGAGGAGATAGGCAGAGATCCTGGGGTGCAGGCTCTGACTGCCTGTGTCAGGACACCTGCGTTCTCAAATGACACACTGTGCAGCCTGGTAAAGCCACTGCCTCAGTTGGGTATTTGTTTTGGCCATTTAAATCTGCTCACAAAATGTGGTGTTTCAGACAATTTTGGTTCTCAGTAAGATATTCTCTTCACTTACTGCTGTATTATCAATTAATATCAGCCATGATGTAAGGAACCTACAAAGAAAGACATTTCTCACATGGGAGGTCTAATGAGGAAAAGTTCATCCAACAGATGCTGAAAATTATTATGGCCACTTGTTTCACGTCACCAACAGCCTCATAGAACAGCCTGTCCCACCCATCAGGAGCTCACAGACTAAATTCATAAAAGATAAATACTGATTTTCCAACAAAAATTGTTTATTGGACTTGAAAAGAAGTCCTGAAAGAAAAGCACTCAGTAAGAAACTTGGCATAATCAACATGTTAATTATCTGTATTTCTTTGACACCACATATTTTCTGAGTGTGACAAGAAACCCATTAAATTTAAGCACAACTGCTTCCTTGGGCATTATAAGTAATATTCATTATGGTACATGAAAATTTCAAATTGTGTCAAACTAACAATTTGGTATCATCCCTGTTCCATACTGGATGAGTTAAATTCATAAAAATGAGATCCAAACCTGTGCACTTCTTTTTCTGCTTGTCCTCACACTTACTTATTCCGCTTGTACAATGATGAGCTATTTAAGCTAAGCTGAGCTGAGCTGATGGTTTTCATCAAAACAGCTTTTCATGCCAAACTCTCAGAAATCACATATTGATTTCTGTGTTGATTTGAAAGTAAAGTTTTAGAACACTTAATTTCAAAATAAAAATCCAGGGACTTAATGTTTCACTTAAAACTTTATTCCTAGTTATGCTGTTCACATCTGTTTTGGATTGCTCTTTCCATAATTTCATGATATATAGAATATTATTGCGACTCCTGAGAGTTCCACTTAATGTTAACTGAAAGGCATTATCTACTTAGATGAAAATATGTTTCCTATTTGTGGGAAGAAGGAAACCACAAGTCTAAATGCATTTTCTTGGATTGGCTCAGAGTAGTAATTTTTCTTACACAATCGAAGCATCTAGCTTTACCTAAAAAGTGCAAAAATAGCTTAACATGGAAAAGCAAAAAGTGGATCAGGAATAAATTGCTAATACTGGATATGCCAACATTTCATTTTGGTATTGTTTTCCTCTCATGACGTGTTTTCAGGGAGGGAAAATTAGAAACACACACAAATTTGTTCTTTTGCCTGCTGCCATTTTCTCGTAAATGTTCTCCTCAATTTCAGTGCCAAGTGGAAGTATCTAACATGGCATACAGATGTTTGCAGCTGAGCAAATGCTTAATACAGAAGAACATTTCAGTTGCAAATCAGGGCTAAAATAAACATTTATTATGTCTGGAACTCAACTGGAAGAATTTTCCTTCCATTTTCCTTCTCATGATGGTTTCCACCCAGTCTAACAATCTGTATTGTATGGTACTCAATAAAAACACATCTCTGCTTTGAGTGAAGGCAGACACAATTTTCTTAATTCCATGCAGGAATTCAGGTCAGTTTTCATCAGGGAAAAATAAAAGGAAATTCAGAAGAATACCGCTTCTTTTAAAAATTAAAAAAAAAAAAAAAAAAAGGCCACCAGGGTCTACCAGAAACCATAGAACCATAAAAGTATCATAAGCACAGGGAGGCCAATACCTAGGAATACTAAAATCAGAAGGAAAAAGCAATCAGTGCTAAAACAAAGTACCAGAAATGATGGATGTCAGGAATGAAAGAGAAATGTGTCATGAAAGGAAAACAGATAAGTGGATATTGAAGGGAAAGTCCTTTGAAAAGAGAAAGATGAAGGACAAAGTAAAAATCAATGAGAATAAAATATACATGAAGTGAGTCATAACACAATGCTTGTATTTTGTCGGATGGAATCATCGGTCTATGAAAAGAAATGAAAATGGGAAGCAGTGGAATAAAGAACCAACAAAGCTGGGCTGGAAATGAACTGGAGCTGCCCTGGGGCAGCGCAGTGCCTGGGGCTTCCTTGAGCTCCACTGTCACTTGCTGTGGAGTTTTGGTGCCTTTCCTTCAGAACAGAGGAGTGTGATTTCACAGTTTTTTATCTGTGGGTGTAAAAGGTGAAGCTGGTACACAGGAGCAGGGGCTTCTTTGGCATACAGAAATGTGGTCTCCTTAGAGTGTTTTGCATACTTTCAAATTTTGACAAGCCAATCTGAAACCAAAACCAGATTCTGAGTAAGTTCAGTGACCGTAGGAAGTCAAGTCAGTGATGGTAAATGGAAGACAGACCACAGCATATTCCATCAGGGCACAAAACCATGAGAAATGTGATACTATTGGCTTATTGAAAAAGCAATAGACAACAGCAATTCACACAGACCTCAGTATTCAAGCCATTTCTAATGCCTTTTTGAGTTTTGGAAGTGAACTTGGGCTGTAGTTGGTTTAGACATGATTTGGAAGCCACTGCTATAGTAGCAAACGGTATTATGAAAAGAATCTGTGACTTTTTACATCTTTAAGCTCTCCCCCTCTAAAGCAACCTTTTGAATGAGGAAATGTTCAGGTTTGGAGCAGAAGAAATGAAGTCCTTCCCAGGATTATTTGCCATAAGTTCTGTGAAACAGCAGCAAACACTGATGCTACAGGTCCTGCAGGTGCTTTTCCTGGCTATCTTCCAGATCAGGGGTCAGATTAGCTCTGTGCTCACTCCCTAAATTGTGCATGAGGCAGCTTAGGTGGAGCAAACAATTTTCTCTCTACCAAGAAGAAGTTTCCAAGCAGATTCTTTTGTAACAGGGGCATAGGCAGCAAATCTTTAACTGTTGTTTTGTGTGTACTTCTCTTTGGTGCTCCTCACTGGAGCACTGAAATGGGTAAATTTGCTTCAGGTCCTGAAGTCAACCTGTTCATGGATTCATGTATGTAGGATTTAAAGTATCAGCTGCTATTCTAGGGAAACAAGGTAACCACATTCTTTTTTGGTGCGATATTTTCCTCAGTGATAGGAGAAAAGGTGGAGGACTCCCAATCCTCTTCTCTCTGCCCCTCTAAAGGCCTGACCTTTATTTCTCCCGACAGCTGTTCCTTGCTCCAGCTGAAATATTGCCATTTCCACTGCTAAACGTGGTTTCACGAGGCCATTTTCAGAGCCATACACGACAGCACAGCGCACAGACACCACATCACTCCATGCTTCGTTCCATACAGGCTTTGTTCAGGCTTTCTGTCTGAAACTTTCAAAAGTACAATTTAGGGTGAAATTGCAGATAAACCTTCAGAATTGCCTAATTCATAGCAGAGGATGCTTGTTAATCTTATGAAATGTACTTGATGCACTGTTTAGGGATGTTTAAAAAGCTGTTTGAATCACCGCTTTAAAAAAAAATCCATAAGCTTAACAGAACAATAAAATAAATGGGCTGTGAAAGGTTCCCTAAGTTTAACAGAACTGCTCAGCAGAAAAAGGAAGGAGTCTGAAACATAAGAATTGGTTTCTTCCGTCACAGTGATATTTCTTATTTTAATTTATACTAAATATTTTTATCCTTTTTCAAAAATATTAGGATCTGCCCAGGTACTTAACCATTTCTTAGGACTCTATAATAGAGTTTTCTTCCTCTCACTCACTCATTCATTCCATTATCCTGGGTTCAAAACTACTCCTGCTACCCTCTATTACTCTATTTTCATACAAGGAATGGGGAAGGAGGAGGAAATACCTATGTTAAAAGTTTAAAATAGTTTTAAATGGTTTTAAAGGTAAATCAGGCATCTGTTGTCATTCAAGATTTTTCCATTCTGTCTGTGCCTTCAGAACAGTTGTTTACCTGTCTGCACTTTCCAACACACTAGTGAAATGGGTGGGAATATTCTTTGAAACATTCTTGTATGTGGATGGTAGTTTTTCAGATTGTATCTCTAACAAATTAGTTTTTTAGGCAGTGCTTTGATTGAGCAGCTCACAAACTGTCTTTGACACGTGCTTGTGCTCTGTGCTATAATGCAGAGACTTTCTGAATAAGTTAATTGCTCAAATACAAGCAGAAGCAAATAGAAATTGTAGGTGAGTTTTTCAGCCATATCCTGTTACTTTAATATGGTTTTTTTTTGCTAGTTGGCAAAATATTAGAAGAGCAGTGACCTCGATATTAAAGGTGCAACAGAAAAGGAAAATCTTCTATTCCAGGACAGTGGTGAGTTCCAGATGCAGGCAGTGATATATCTCCTCTTTATTGATCATTTTCCTCAGGAATGGGTTGTGTGATTCCATACTAATAGAGTTACTAGTTATTCATAGAGCATCTGTCTACTACAACTAGAGTGCTGACTGCTGTCCACATGCATACTTGAATGTTTATCTCTGTGCCCGAATCTTCTGCAGGACAGTAAATAAGAAAATAAAGCTTTATTTTAACGAATTAATGAATTATGTAAAACCTCCCATGCCCTGAATCAGCAGGCTTACAGCAGCATTTCTGAAATAGTGGGCTGAGACTGTTGGGAGGATGGACAGAGTTAAACATCTGCAACTGGCAGTGGTTCACTTGCTCTCAGGTTGAGAATGGGAAATCACTGGCTGGATGTGTGTATCCCAGTCAGGAAACTGCTAATTAGGCAGGATAATTGTACAAGCACTTGCAACCAGTCATAATCAGTATTCACTTCCTTGTCTAAATGAGGGTGATTCCCACTTCCAGGTGCTACTTGAAAATTCAAAAGAGACTGACCTGGTTACTTTGGGCAACTTCACATTTCCAGAATTTTAGTGCTTGCCACAGCACTGATGTGGCATTGTTTCATGTATGGATCATATCACTAATGCAGACCTGAATCTAAATAAATATGAAACTCAGCTTTGATGCCTTTGGTAGAGTAAATGGTTCATATTGAAGGAGAGCAGTTGTTGTTTTCTTGTGACTTATTTAAGACTCGTACTGATCTGACAACATTTTCCTCCCAAAGCAGTCAATCTCCATGCATTTCAGAACTGCAAAGGATAAATCAGGGATATGAAAGGAGGCTATTAAATATGAACTGTGGTGGTTTAACCTCAGCTGGCAAGTAAGTACCGTGCAACCAATTGCTCACTGCCCCCTCTCACCCCACCAGCAGAACGGAAGAGTGTAAAAGATTTATTTGAATTGAGATTCCCTTGTCACAGTACAAACAGTGAGCAACCCCTCTCCCCAGGCACAGGATCTACTTGCATTTTGTATAGTCTATATGACAATTTGCTGGCAAGTTCTTGAGATCCTGAGATCCTGAGATCCTGGGATCCTGCCCTGTCAGGCCAGTACAGAACATGGGACTGTCTTCAAGAGCACAGAAAAGAGCTGAAAAGGAGCTAAGGGGGAAGGGCTGAGATACTGAATTTGGTGGTAGATTGCTTTTTGCTGATGCATGAATGAATCTGCTACAATACATGTGGGAATCTTTTTCTTTTTTTTTTTTTGCATTGGTTTGTTTGGATCATGAGAAACTGGAAGGTCAAAACATTGCCTTAATTATAATCTCTAATTCTTGCAATTTTAAAAGGAAAATTATATGATTATTTTACATAATGGTATGCAGCAGAATCTGTGTTTGAACAATAACCACAGCTAAAAGCATTAATGTTTCCCCAGATAACTAGTTTTTACTTTTTTTCTTCTCTCTTCCATTTATATGCACATTCTCAAAAGTAATATTGTGTTCATACTGTAAAAGGCTTGAATTACTCTTTCTATTTTTTTAAGGATACTAGAATTGAATGAAGATGAAAAGGGATATGTATGAAATACAATTTGTTTTTTAATACTATCAGTAATCTGTCTATGCACCTACCAAGATACATATCTCTTCTATTGAATATTTGCTTCAAAAAATGTTAAAAGCACATCATAGCCCGATGTCCCCTGTGTGTGTGCAATGGAGGATGCACTGTTGAAGAAGCTATAATTCCTTCTACTATTTTAAATTCTCTGCGAGTAGGAACTCAGTTCACTTTGCACTGTAAATTTTGCTGTCCCTTCACCAAAAAGCTAGAAGAAAAAATCCCCACCAGTATGGAAATGGTTTTATAACTTATGTCAAGTCAAGGTTCAGTGAGTTGAGTTGACATAGTTGAGTGGAGTTGCATTTTCTGCCTTTTTTATAAGTATTACCTTTATTATGAGGATAACAGAATTTTATTTATATTATCTGCCCCTTACTCATCTTGTGAGTGTCCACAGAATCCATATGGATTCCATGGATCCATATGGAATCCATATGGATTTCCTGCAAAATTCATCCATTGGTCAAGACCTCCACCAAATACTTGATTCATTGATAAAACCCGGCAGCAGCAGAACAGAAGAAGGGAGAAGGTTTCAAAAGGATTTATAGTCACCTTAGATCTTATTCCTGCCAGTCGTGTACTACGGGCTGAAAGACAATTATTCTTTAATTCATTTTCACACTGTACATCTTCCTTTTTGAACACTACACTAAGAGATTAAGATAACATAAACATGTCTGTTCAGAAGCTGCTGGGAAAAATTAGTTGTCAGCTATGATATATTTTACTTAACTTTCAGAGCTTATATATTGAAACAATATTAGGTCTGCATTTTATTATTCAAGTGCATAATGTATGCACACCTGATGGCAATTTGGGAATCATTCCGGAGCCGAAGATATGTGTAATACTTTGCTCACAGCACACCTTGAATTCAAGGACCATTTCAAAGAACATTCTCAATTTTTCTTTCCTTATAATGAAACACATCTTTTCAATAAAGGCGTTTTCTGTTCAGATTAATAAACTAGGATTGGAGGAATACATCTCTCAAACAATGCAATGTTCTGGTTTGTTCTCTTTCCACTACTGTGAAAGCATTAATATTAAAAGCTGTGAATTATTAAAATGCAGATATAGATCTAATATGACATCCACCTGAGACGGACCAAGACTCTCTAACTTGTTAAGGTTAGAAAGCATATGTTTATTTCAGCGCCGGAGAGCTGCAAGGATAACTCCCAAATGTACAGCTCCAAAGTAACAATGCAACACAGAACTTATTTATCTATAACAATAATGCATATTTAAAATACAGATACATATTCACAGCGTAAGCGCCTCCCACTCCCCGCTTCGGATGGAAATCAGCAAAAAGTCATTAACCATGCGCAGTTCCTGCAAAGGAATTGGGTCAGTGGTCTGAAAAATGAGTCTGAGGGCTGCTTTTGATGAAGTAATATGGGTCTTCCTCACTGTGACCTTCTTACTTCGTTGATTTTTGACAATACATTTGACCCTGGAAAACTCCCAATGCTCTTTTCTATTGCTTCTAAGAGGGTTGCATCTGGGCAAAATTTGTAACTGCCTGGGCTCTCCTTTGAACTTCTTTTCTTAAGATTATTAACTGTCTATTCTAAGCACAGCTGAGTAAATATCAAATAATCAAAGGGCTACTCTGCATTTAATCAATTTCTTTCTAGCTTAGTTCTGCATCTTTTTCTATTCTAGTTAATTTTAACAGAACTAACGTTTATCTACAATCTCTACATGTAAGTGTCTAAAAGAAAACCCTATGTTTCAGCTGTGGTTTAGAGTGGTTATGAAAAACATCACAGATAAACAGTCTGAAATAACTGTAAGAACATAAACACTTCATATTTTTATCAGTAAGAATGCCCTTCCATTATAAGACGAGAAAAAGGTCTTTGCACTGCATTTAAATTTTAACTCATCTCTTCTGCTCCAACTAAATCCATTCATCATCCAAGGTATCTTTAATCAAAAGAAGTAATTAAGATTTTCAATTATTTGTGGATGTCAAAATTCTCTTGAGGGCAATCGAGATCTAAATAATCAAAATTATTTGGCGTTTGTATCTCAATCAATAATCCTACAACAACAATAATCTCATCTGCAGTGACTGGAGTTGGGAAGCCTTTCCCATTCACTAAGGCAATTTCTTTTGCAGGATAGGGTATGAAGAGTAGTTTTGTGCCTATATATAGCAATTGGATTATGAAATATGTATGTCCTGCATGAAACACATCTGTAATTAACCAAAACTTTCTTGATGAACAAAGCAAACCCATCCATTCTTAGTCTTTTTCAACCGCTGAAGTATTTTTTTCATTTCATTTCCTTCCAGTCTCTACATTCAAACTCTACCTAAATAGATGGCAAGACAACCGTCTAAAAGAAATAGAATTACTGGGTTGTTTTTTTTCACTAAAGAATATCTGCTGCCATCTGTTGACATCTGAAGTGCTCTTGAGTCTTAAATATAATGCCATCAGATTATCAGATGTTACACATACAACTGAACCTCTTAACAGCACTTGCAGATATTGTCAATCAGACACTTGAAACTGAGCCATATGTTTCCATTTTGCAATAAAAAAGACACAGGAAAGGCTGGAATCTGTGAAAACTCACAACTCCTCAGCACAGCATGGTACAAAATAATTTGTGTAGCTATTGAGGAAAGTGTTTGTAGTAAAATTGGTCAGAAAAATTGCAGAATAGTGTTCACAGGGATACAATGAGTAATTAGATGTAGCACGGATGGAATAACAGCACATGGCAGTGCAGGGTCCAAATTTGCAGCTGGGCTGAGCATGAATTTGGGAATAGCAGTGAGATTGTTCTTCCTTATGTAAATATACAGGATCAATTTAAAAATTCAAATATAAAAATTTCCTTTGTGGGAGTGTAGAACACTAAAACAAAGTACTTTTATGGCTATTCTGCAGAAACTCTCTGTTCGTTATGTTGCGTGCAGAACTTACAACTTTTAGGGACTCCTGCCAGTTTTTCTCCCTCAGTACTGCATCTGTAGAAATCTGTGAAATCTTATTGAGGGAAGAAGGTGCTTTTTCCCCCCATTTTTACATCAGCATCAAAAAGTAGAAGTTATTGGCATGTATATAGACTTTATCAGATGTCCTGTGTTGTGATTAATTTGAAATTAGTTAATAAAATATAGTTTGTTCAAAGATTTTATTTTTAAGACAATCCCTTATACCTCTCTAATACAATCATGGCATGCCATGCAGTATTTATGGACATTAAACTGTATTTTGTATTATTTTTCATAAGTTGCATATACCCATGCCTAGTAACTTTCTTCATCCAACAGACAATGATGCTTTCTATCTATTCTTTTCCTGATTGGCCTGTAAGAAGGAATATTTGCCTTAGTGTGGCGGAATTCTGTTCTGTAAGTGCATCTTCCCTGTCTGAAATGTGCTATTTTCTTCTGATTCCTTCCCTTCAGAGCAGCTTCAGGAGAATATTCAGACCCTTACTATTGCTACAGGAACTGAAACAGCCCTGTGGCAGGGGAGAAGTTCTCCCCAGTTATTGGCACTGTGCCCAACCATTTACATTGCCAAAAGGAAGAAGTCACTCCTATAGCTTCAGAGTTCTGCTCACACGGCAGAATATACATTTTCTAAGTGTCAGCCTGATCAGCTAGATTTATTTTGATCCAACAGATATTTGTTGTCATGTTTTAAGGAGCAGTAAAATAGTACGTTTCGAGCAAATGCACATTTGTTTCTCTGTCAGTTGTGTTGGCTTAGATGAATCCAGGCTTGTTACAAGACTCACAAATGTCATGTGTAGTCTCAGTGCATAACATCTCCTGGGAAGTGATGCCTGTTTTCCCCAGAGGAACTGGTCCTGCTTTCTGCCAGAAAGTGACAGCTGTGAATCTCCTACCAGAGGCTCTAGAGATACCCCACCAGCACACTGAATTTGCAATTGCTGCTTCATTTTGCATCTTTGCCCACAAAAATAGACTTCAGGCCTTTTCAAGGATATTCTGATTATTTTTCTATGCTATTAGATAGAATTTTGTTTTTAAAATGTTTTGTCTTTGAAGCTCCCAGTGTGCTATTTTATTTCTCCACCAGCTGTAGAGTAGAAACTGGGGGCCTGCTAGTGAGTGCTATCAATAAGAATTGAACTAATTAAGTTTCAGACATAATCCCCTGTCGCAGACCAAAATAAAGGAAGACGACGACGAGGCAAAGGGTGGCTGGAGGAAAACTCCTTCCCAAGCTCTCCTATATCGGGTATGAGGGTCGGTGGTGGTTGGGAGGGAGAGCAGGGGAAGGAGGGCCATAACGGTGGCGATGGCGTGGCAGAATGGCACCGGCTGCTGCGGTGCAGCTGGTTAAATAGGGAAGGGAATGACCAATGAGGGAAGAGGGAGAGGGCAGGATCAAGCATACATAGACCAATCAGCACATAAAGGGGAGGGGTACAATTCAAATCGTCCAATGGCATACATAACTGAATAGAAGGATCTGGAGGGACGGACGGATCCGGAGCCCTGAGCACACCTTTACTCCACCCCCACCAGGGGCGAAGCCCAGCTCCCAACATGGATCATAGCTGGCCTGGGAGGCGGAGGCATGCCCAGAATCTCTCCCGCCCAGGCAAGGCCCAAGTGACGCCCATTTAATGTTGTTATCTAGAAAAGCATCCGCCTGGGAGGCAGAGGGGCGGCCCGCCACAATCCCCTATTATTATGAGTGTTCAGTGAGATATAAGGTAATGGAGTAATAAACCCCTGAAAAGTGAGATTTAGCAAGAAAATACCAACAGAGCTTGGAATGCTGTGTTTTGACCTGAGTGATGTAATAAATGTTTAATCAGCCACTATTGATGAATTTTAAGCATCAGAAAGACCTGGATACAACAGCAAGAGAGTGAAATTTTAGATTATTTGCAACAACTTTGCATCTCTTTGGTTTTTAATAAGAAGCGAACAGCAGCCCTGATGTAGAGGTCTTCAAAGAATTTGAAATATTAAGAAACAGTAAAAATTAGTGCAAGCGTAACCAGACACTTCTATGCCTATAGTAATAAGAATTTGGATGACCATCTCTCAGTGAGTATCATGATTGAAAGGAATTCCAAGCTGTTAAATGTAGAATGCTAAGATTTCAGATCATGCACGATTACAAGCTCAGAAATATTGGAGCAAAATGTTCTGACCCCTCTTGAAACGTTTGTTTAGCAGCTCAGTTAACACCTGAATAGCAATGTAAATGGCCATGATGTCAGATTTTTCTCCCCTCCAGGATGCATAACATAGTAGATGAACATGTTTTGGCTAATCTTTTATGTTGATTACAGAGGAAATGATTTCTTAGGGCATCAGTCACGTGCAAACTGTAGCAATGAGTTCCAGAATATCGTGGCACACAAATGATTAATTGCCAACTTAGCCTGTTCAACCAAGACAGCAACTGAAATAGAGTGATAATTATGTTTACACAATGGCACGCAGCAATTTAAAATAATTTGGGGCGTTATGATTGGCTTTAGAGTATGTTTTTAAGCAGATTTGTACTACTGTCTTTTATTAGATCCAGTTTAATATGTCACAATTAAATAATTATTCCTCAATTCTACATTGCATGGATATTTATCAACATGATGTGCCATGGCTCTGAAGTTTGTAGTCATGGAAAAATTATAGGAGACTTTCCTCTGGAGGCTACAGGAACTTTTGTACCAATAGAGACTTAAAATATGTCTATAGAAAGGGAAGTGGAAATAACATTTCTCTTCTTTTTCCACCTTGCTTTTCCCTTTTCCAGTCTCTCCTGCTCTCTCTCTGTGGTAGAATGTTCCAGAAGAAGGGCTGGTTTTCCACAGTCCATGTCCCTCCTCTCCAACTTACATTTCACCTTAGAAAAAACGGGTGGACAGGTGAGTGCCTCCTGTTTGGCACAAGCGTGAACGTGTTCTAATAAAAAGCAGCAGAATGTTAGTCGGCAGAACAGCTTCCAAATCCCTGGGGTCATCAAAGACAGATGCACGTGGAACTCATGTCATTAATGCCTCTTTTGGGTGAAAGGAAGCACAGTGAGCTCATGTGAAGGTTATTTCAGAGAAATACTTTTTTATCCTCAGTTTAGAACGACTTCCTGCTGTCTCTCATTTTGCCTTGATTTTTTTTAAACACTACAGAATTGGAGCCAGCTGTAGCTTTTCACTGACTCATACAAGTGTCAGGTGTGGTAAAGCTGCTTATGGTTCATGCTTTCTTTTCTTTCAGTCTTTGGAGAGTAATCCTACAATGCGCGCTCCAAGAGAAGTGTTGGCTTCTGAGTACCTTGGCTACTTGGTTTGTCTGAAGGAGTGTGTTCTCCTGGCTCCAGAAAGAGACTGGTAAGTTCTTAACTTGCTGAGTTTTCAGCTGGGGTACGAATATGCCGTGTGGGAAAATATCCTGTGTTTAATTGAGATGATCATGAAAGGATTTTCTGTAAATAATGTCTGCATGTGGGAACATGCGGCTACCAAAAAATGGAGTTGTCAGAGGGGTGAAAAGATACAAAGGTGAAATAATTAGTCTAAATAGGCAAACAACAAGTGTGGTTCATGGTTGCTAGCCCCCCATGTATGGAAAGGAGAGGAGAAGGCAAGATGAAGTTTCAGGGAATTAAAAAGTGATAGACCTATCCAAGTGCAGGTAAAACAGCATAAGGAAAACAGAAATAGTATGGGAAAAACAGCCAGAGGGAAGAGAATACCTGGTCCCTGGAAGAGAGCAGAAACTGGGATTTGAGGGTATAAATTTGGAATGGAAAATAACCACTTAAGGTTTGACAGTCATTTTAATATGAAGTGTGGTATTTGCTTGGCTTGAGTGTAAAAGTTCTCCTGTCTCAAATGTGTTCTTCTTTTTTTTGGCATGTTTCTTGCATCTCCAATCCTGAATAATTTTGGGGTCAAGTGTAAATATGTACTTACACTTCTGAGTAATCTGCCTGAATATTTTCTTCCTATTTATTTTCTACTCTTACCAACTGAGGTTAACCATTCATTTTGATTTTCCCATTGCATATCTTGACACTTGCAAAAAGATGAAAGTTAATGTAAAAAAAATTCACCCAGGTTCTGGTGTAGGCATTTTGATTTTTATTTTTAATCCTTTTTTCCCCCTTAAATGGTTGTTGCTTGGACTATTTTTATCAGAGAAATATTTTTATGAGGAAGTTTATTTCTGATGAATTGGATGATATAGGTGCATAGTTGTAGCTTTGGGCAATTTCTATGGGAATTGTAAATAAACCTGGAGCCAGGATGTGGTTTTTCTGGTCAGATTTCACTTGTACTGCTCGTGTGTAAAGCAGAAAGAATATATTTGTGCTTAGTTATTTTTCCAGTCAACTTATGTATAATACCTTAAAAAATTGCCTAAAATATAAGCGATCCAGACCAGTATGTCTAAGACTTCATGCTGTGAATACTGTAAGTTTGATGCTAAATGTACACTTAAAGATCTGTTTTGTGAGGTTTAGGGAGATTTAAAGGCAGGTTTATTTGTGCCTATGGTTTCTGGGGCTGCAAGCATTATTGATCTTCCTCTGTGACACTTGTGTAACTAACCATCACCAGTGTGCTGCTTTGTCTCACTAAATTAGAACCAACATGTGGTCAAATTAAACCAGCCTGATTCCAGGCAGAAAATAAAGGTATACACGGAGAGAGAAGAGGGAACAACTTGGGTTGGTGCAAGATGTTGGCAGGTTGCTAAAGGCCCCCAGTTCCTCTCTTTTCTGGCTGCACCACCGTGTCCAACTTAAATCTGCTTTTTTCACAAGATGAGATGCTCTAGTTGGGTGAGAAATTGTTTTAACACACACAAAAAAAGCTTTCCTAATTTCAGAAAATCCCTCAGCTGGTGTGAATGACATCCAGACCTTTCAAAGCTTCAAAAAAGCAGCCAGTAAGGCTGGCACCCTCATTGGTATGTATCAGTATGTCTTTGCCTGACACCATAATTAGTATACCATCAAATATAATATGCAATAATTTAATTAGTATTCACAGGGATAAATATGAGTGGGGAAGAGTTCTTAAAATAGTTGATGGAAAGAGCAATTATGTGAAGTTTTTAGGCTTCTTTCAGGCAGCTGCCAAGCCTGGTGCCAGTTGACGCAGCCCGCTTGGTTAACCGGAAAGCATTTGGACAAAATTCCTTGCCAAATTGCCACTGAGCATTTACACAGCCAAAGAGTAAGAGCTCTTTGTGGAGAAGAATGCCAACTGTCTTGGCTAGCCAGAGAGGCACTCAAATGCCATAATTTTCCTGAGAATCCTCTCTGGGGACCCCCATCCATACACCCTGTGCCTGTGGGTTGGGAATTTTGGGAAGGCTCAGGCCTGGGCACCCACAGCAGTCCCCCTGTGCCCTGCCCTGTCTCCACCAGACCAGGCTGGAGGCCTGCTTTCCCTCTTCTACTGTGTTTTGAAAGTCATTGTGGAGGAACAAACAGGATGGTTTATGGAAATAGCAAGAAACACTCTCAACATGCATCATGCATTGGTTAAAGACAGAGTTTTTCTCCCTGTCCATAGCATTAATCACCCATCTAACATTTAGCCATAATTATTACACTACTTTGAGCTTTCTTTTTCTTACTGTGGAATTAATAGCTATTACGTATGGCTTCTGGTTGTTATTTTAAAAAATAACAAATGTGTTTGCAAATAATCAAGAGTCCACTTGATTCCAACAATTCCATCAAAACTCCTTGCTTTTCAAGTATATGTTTTGTCTTTCCTCATATTCAATGGAATTTAGGGAGTTCTTCTACCACTGGATCAAGGTAATCTCTTTTTATTTTTAAGAAATACTTAGGAAAAAGTGTATTGGAAAACATACAAAAAGGATATTATACAAATGGCAAAATCATCAAATTATTTTTCTCCTCCTCACACATAAGCTGAGAGCATCTTAATTGGTGTTTGTCTGCTATTTAAGTCCAGAAAGGGAAAAATGGTGTCCCACTGAAAGCTGATAAGGTGGCTGTGCTGGGTTTGTACAAAGTAGCACAGAGATGATCAACAGAGTACACAGGGCTGGAAGGTATTTTAAACAAAACTGAAACCAAGGATAAATAAATTGCATGTATATCATCTTCCATAACTGTAAAATACATTTATTTTACTTATGTACAGCTTTTCTTTCCTTTACATATTTGTTTGAAGCCTTCCTCAACTGAATCCTGTCTGGAGAACAGCACTGATGAATGGAGCTATGATGAGGAGCTGTAGGGAAAGGGTAGAAATTATGTTTTAACTACAAATCTGTATGCAGTGAATGGGAGTTGCAGTCAGGGTCTGAAGGGGGTGGGGGACAATTAATCCCAAATAAAGACTTTATTTTAATAGTATAAAAATTGCACACAGATGGACACAGGAATAGAATGAGTGTAGTTAACAGCTGAAGGTTTGGTATTTAAGTGAGGAGTAGTTCACTGGTGTACCACAGTACTGTTTAAGAAACAAGACATGAAATCACTAACCATTATTTTAATATTTTTAAAAAGCATGAAAGCTCTGGAGTGCCTTTGATTGCTCCAGTACTGATTCCAAATAATCCTCATTCAAAAGAACAAATAGCAATCTCACAAGTGCTTTCAAGGTGGGAAGTCCATTTTGGTTAATCATCTGCTTTTAGTGCTGTCTAATCTCTGGCAGACCACTGTTGTGGGTTGTTTTTGCAGCTCCCCAGGTCTCCTGGCACAGAGTTAGAGTTCAGCAATATTCCACAGTATCTGGTGTGAGTGTATGTGCACAGTGTGTAGCCTTGCTTTGTTAGGAGCATTTGGGTCCTTTTACTACCCTTGAACAACATACAGTACATTCAGCATCAATTTCATTCCCCTTTTAATTTAGAAAGGAAACCTTACGGTCTCAAACGTATGGCTCGCTTTTCATATGAAGTATTGTATTTCTGTGATTTATTGAGATATTAACATGGAAATGGAGCTGTTAAACAATACTTGGAATAGCTCTAAAAGTGTAGTGAGAATCATGATTTCATAAGAAGAAAATTAGTTATGTAGGTAACATTATTGTATAATTTCCCAGGGGATTTCTGCATCAGGCAAGATTTTATTATACTCTAAAACAAAGTTGCTTGCACTCACTTTAAAGTACAGCTGAATATGAAAATATCATAAGGCTGCTCACAGTGCAAGCAAAGACATCTGTTAATGGTACCATGAATAGTTATGAACTGTGGTACTCAAATGGCTTTGCCAGCAAAGCATTGCCTCCTAATTTATTTTTACAGCAAATGGATGCCTCATGTTTCATGGTTTGGTAGTTTGCCTTCAAATGTACCAATAACTTCCAAGGCAATCACTTCTACACAGCATGTTTTATTTCAAAACATAAGATGTAAGAGCTAATAGTGTGGTGGTGGGTAGTCTTCTCCATCAGCAATTTCGTATGAATCCTTATGTTCTCTTTTTAGATTAGTTCATGAAGCTGAATGTGCTACCTAAAAATATGTTTATTGTATGTACGATTTAATTTCATTTCTTATCACACAAATTAGGAGGACAAGGCTGTGTAATTGCATTGTTTTGCCATCCAGTGTGCTGCTGCTAAACTGGACACTTTCCATCTTCATTTGTTCCTGGAGACATCACCAAAAACTAGAAGGGAGCACAAGTGGTTTCAGCTGACACAGAGCTGACTGTCAAAGCCTCTAAAGGCTCCTCAGTTGAGGAAAGGAGAGAGGCAGCAAAAATTAAGCTCTGCCTGTATTATTTTTCAAAATGTTGGTAGTTACTAGTGGAACTAATTCTAGGAGGAGTTTGTGATTGACACGATTAGCAGTCAGCAGCTCCTTTCCTGTGCTTGTGAGCTCCTGTGTGGCTCACTGTCAGGTCATCCCACGAAACCAGACCTGCGTGGCTGCAAGATGGGAATGCTGTGGCTGTTGGTTGGTTGGGCTGCTGGAACGCTTGCATTTGGCTGCTGAGAGACCCAGAGTTCCTTGGCTCCAGCATCACAGGTTCTTCTCTGTGCCTGGCACTGCTGCTGGCTCTTTTAAATCTAGTTCCTCTCGTGAGGTCACGCACTACTGTGATGTGTATGGAGCCATATCCGAAGAGTTATGTTTGAGGGCAGATGAAATGAGTGGCTGTCAAAAAAAAATCCATTTGGTTTATCATTGTAGGATGTGAGGTCTGTGGTGATTTGGTTTTGAAAAGATACTTGGAAGAAAAAAACAATTGAGAGACTCCTGACGGTGTTGATCAAAATTCATCCTATTTAAACCGAAGAATACAAATATGATTTTAGAAGAGCTCATTTAAGATTTATATGAGGGTGCTAATTGGATTGGGTAATGATTTTTAATTGAGATTTCTCCAGGTCTTTTCCAAGCACAGGTTCCCATTTCCTTGTCACTCTCAGAAAGGAATCTCCTGAGATTGAAGCCCTGAACTCCAATCCACCTAATGAGCTTTGGGGCTGAACACAAAATGGGATCCTGCTGAGCTGTGCTATTGCTGTCCCAGAGGGACTCAGCTCTTCACAGGGAGCTCTTAGGTACAGCAGTTTGTCAAGCACTGGTGTGTAATTCCCACCAGCAGCCCTGAACGTGTGAGATGCTCCATGTCCCACTCTGGTGGCTCTTGTACAGACACTGCTTGAAAATTGCATTTGATATTGCAATTTCACACTAGTGTTTGTTGTAACTAACCTATAGATTCATCTTAGATGGATGAAAGCTTTTGCTTTTTCCTCACCTTTTTTCCCATCTCATAGTTTCACTGTACTTTGAGTATCACTTCCACAGGAGTCTCCCTTCCACAGTGAGACCCTCCCACAACACTGAAACGTTAGCATTTTGAAAGAATCATTTTATCCCACTCTTGGTTAAAAGAGGGGAAAAATAAACAACAAAAAAAGTGCTCCTGACAAATCTTTCTCAATCCAGATATGTCACTGTGAACCACTTGGCTTTGGGATTTCAATTAATTGAAGATGTTTCAATCAGGTCCCCACAGCCCTTTCCCCACAAGCCCACTGCTGCTTCTGTTGCAGCAAGAGCTCCATTGTGATTCCAAGCAGCTGGAGGAAAGCTGCTGCCTTGCCTGCCCTTGCATTCTGTAAATCAAAATAACAATCACCTCAAGCCTCCGAGTAGCACAGCCAAAGCAAAAGCCATGTCAAGATCCTGTTGTATAAGAGGCCAGTTCTTGCAGCAGATTGAGCTGGGGATGCTGTGGACAAATGCCAAGATGCAGCTTGGCAGATAAATAACTTTACTGTCTCAGTTCTGCTGCTCCTCTCCCTTTTCACTACTGTCACCTCTTCACACCTGCTGTAAAGTGCAGCCTGGTAGCTACCATTTAGATCTCTTCTGAAATACGTGATGGTGAAATATTCTGGTAATAAGGCATTTTTCTAGTGTGATTCTGACTATGGATTTGAGATACACTATAATTAACCACGCTTATAATAATAGATATTTTTAGAGCAGTAGTAGTAACAAAAAGCTGAGCCTGCAAAACTTGAGCATCCAAGTAACATGGTCCTTGCACAACTCCTCTGGCAGAGGCCTTTTACTCGTGCTGGAGTGAAACTGGCAGGGAAATTCACAAATAATCACATGATGGAGGTGTGCCATTTGAGTCACCCTTGCCAAACGTGCTCTGCACCGTGCCCCACTTGGGCCATCAGTGCTAAGTGATGCTGACAGTGATTTGTCACTCGTGGAGTCTGGAGCAGGCTAAACACAGGAGCTGTTGCCCTGTAGGGGATATCGATCGCATCTGGTTAGTGCTTGGTGTCTGTGTGCCACTGGAACCAATCGGACAGATGACTTGGGGCTCTCTGGCAAGTAAAGCTCAGCTCAAGATGTGATCAATCCACCAATCTATAGTGACAGAATAATACATTAGAAGAGATTGATCCTCGAGCTACAGCAAATCAGGTTAAATCCTTGTCCTTGGGTGAGTTTGTTTTACAGAAACAAGATTTACATGTGATTTCTTTAGTTTCTGTTAGAATACTTTAAACACTGTATCTTTCTTCAACATCGTCCTTGCCAGAACTGCTTTCTAGTTTTCACCCTGTTCTATGAGGAATTTTATCCCAGAAGTGTATATAATAGTCATTTCATCAGCAGTGAGTTGAAAGTTAATTGTAACCATTCTGTATGAACTCCTCCTTGAATTTCAGTCTGCAAGCTCCATCCTAGATGATGTTTGTCCTCTGAGGATGCCAAAGGTTCATGGGTTGTATCAGTTCAGAAGTTGTTTTATCTCTGTGTCTACCACAGACTTATTGTCTGTGAGGATGTGCATTTTTGAGGGTGCCATGCTCATCTTTTTACACTTGCATACAGGGAACATTGCTGTCTGTGGTGACTGTGCAAGACAGAGGATAAAACTGTGAAAATTTAAAATGGTAGTTTCAGTAAGTAAAGACTCATCTTTTGAAAGGCAAAAATATAGTGTTCTCCTGGACACATCTGGATGGTAACTGTTCAAGAGCTGTGTGTCATCTGCTGCTGCCATCAGTTATTTTACTTCAAAGTATGCTTGAAAAATACATTGAGCATCTCTTACTGGGTTTGGAGTAGAAGTAATGAGAAGTGCAGCATACTGCAAACTTGTGATCATCCGGTTGGGATGCCGAGTCGGCTGCTGGTGAGTTGGCTGTAAATAGACAACAGTAAGTTTAAGGAAGTCTCCAAGAAAATTAATTATGCTCTTTGCCATATATGATATCTAATAAGATTATTTTATTACTGTGGCATGCTTAGAAATCACATTCCTGTTTTTAACCTCCATCAGGAAATCAAATTGTTCCTATTGATACATATTCATGAATTCATGAATGACCAAAGCATTAGTTTGTTGAGAGGCACTGTAGAGCTACGGTACAACAGCCCTGCTGCGTTCCATGTGAGATAGAGGAAGATAGGAAGGAAAAATAAATACACATGAAAAACATAAAACTGTATGTTCTTTTACAGCTCCACTCCACCCTATCATGAAAACTTAAATGCATATATAGGCTGTAAGAGACTTCGTGAGGTCTGAGGATTGGTTCATAAGAGAAAACTTTTACAAGAAAACAGAAAAACGATTAGTAGTTGCAACATAGAACAGCTGAATTTTCCCTGTCATGCCCTGACTATATATCTAATTAAAAACAAGTGCACAGAATGATTTGGATTGTAGTCTATTTGGTTGTAGAACTGCCTGCAGAATGCTTGCCCATGAGTGACAGGAAAGCGCTAAGTATCTAACTGCGACGGCATTTGTGTCTTGGGCTTTCAGTGTCCTTTTTGAAGTGGTTCTCAATATGTGACTGACATTCATCAGTGTCTTTTTCTCTAGTAAAATACATAATTTACCCTGCTGAATTATTTGAGAAGTCTGTAGTGTTTCTCTCTGTGTGCGAGCAGATAAAATCTACAAGAGTAATTAACTAGATTGAAAAGAAAGGGACAAAAGAGAATTCATGGCTGTTACATGAACTGTCACAGAGGTATTTAATGGGAAGTTACTTTCACTTCTCCCTGGCTAAGATTTAAGTGAGTTCATGGCAAAGGGATACTTTTCAGTGACTGAGACTTAATCCTAGTTAGACAGTCCTGTTTCTGTCTGGAAGTGGATCATTTGAAGCACCTCATAATCACTGTTGAATAACTCTAGATTATGAAGTCTTATGCTTGTACAGCAGTTAGTATAAGGAAGTTCTAACTGTTCCAGGCTGTTGTATAGGAACAGTCCAATGACTTCCTTTATTTTCTTTGAGTGGTGAGGATGGTAGCAAAACATCTTTAATGTAGTGAGCAACCCTTTGGGCTTCTGCCACAATGAAATGCATGAAAGTGAGGAATACGTGAAGTAATAGATTTAAATAGAGTAGTCTTTTGGGGCAGAAAAGGTACCTTTTGGGGTTTGTATTTTCTGTTCTCCTCCTCTGGTTTTATCCTTTAAGTCTCCTTCCCTCCACTTCTGAATTTTTGCTTTAGTGTAGCCCTGAATTTCTCAGCTTTGCTGGAAACTGACATAATAATTCTTAAATAACCCATTACTTCAATACCAGTCATTAGTCTCTCCTATGTTTGCCATTGTCTCCTAATTTTATAGGGAAGTACTTGATTTTCAGTGTCTCATTGTACCATGGAAAGGCAACAACTTAGTCCTAATCAACACTTGTAATCTTCTTCCATGCCTGAGGAAGACTGAACCAATTAAAAATGCATATATTGAAATGGATGAGTACATACATCTCAGGCTGCTGGCTAATGTGGCACTTGCAAATTTAAGGTGGTCAAAATTCATTGAGGCTCTGGAATTCAAGGGATGCAGATTTCAAATGTGGGCGCAAGTGTGTTTAATAATCTCCAGCCTTGGGAGCACTAAATACAAATTGTTTTGGAAGGGCAAGGTGGATCTCTAAGCCTTCAAATCGAGAGGTAGAGGAGGAACAGATGGGAAAAGTGTGATGCATTAAAATACCTAAATATGCACTCTTTAAAAGGCTGGCTTTCTAGTTCAGAGTGCTTGGATTCTACAGAGGTAAAATAAAGGCTGTTTATGTCCTCTGTTGTCCACAGAGTTAGATAAAACAAAATCAATCCATTGCACCATGCCGGTCCAGAGATGTTTGCTGGCTCTGTGGATTGTTGGCCTCATTCTTTTCTCCTACTGAAGAGGATGTTTGCATATCCTTGTGGAAGGAAGGAAGCAAAGAAAGTAAAGATAAATCCACACAAAAAAGAAAAATCCATTATTTAGGATATAAAACATCCGAGAATTTATATACACGAGAAGCCAAAAAGTACATTTTTGTCTGCCCTGCTACTTTCGTTGACATTTATCCATAGACATTCTGCAAGAAGAACCAGAAAGAACTGGCATTTAACAAATTACTCTCCGGTTTGTTCTGAAAGTCAAGAACTGGATGCCAATTTTCCTTTTGTAAAAAAAAAAAAGGAGATTTAGAAAATAACAGCAGCAGGTGATTATAGATAAATACAGGTGAGACAAAGTAATGCTGAAACAAAATAATCCTTTTTCCCCTTTCATTGCTTTAACGATGTGTTGTACATGGCCTAACATTTCTAGTTTGGGGGCTTCTTACCATCCTAGAAATTACATCCTGTGAACACTTAGGTCTCATTTTCTTCCACTTGTTTTGACGGCAAAATTGATACAATGCTTTTAAAGTAGTTTCTTTTTTTGTTTTAATTGTTTGAGAAAATATGTAAATGCTTGTGTTTTCTTGCTGGTTCAGGGGTTGTTTGGGAAGTTTATTTTTGTATGTGGCATGAATAATTTCCTGGTTGGAATCCATCAGAGAGTTGTTTGTTTCTGCCTACCAAGTGTTTGTGTGTCCCAGGTTTCTCACAGTCTGTAGCCAAAGGGAAATTGGGAGGGAAATGAAATATCTGTTTTGCTAAATATGGGTTAATCCAAGGCAGAAAGGGATCTGAGCAGATCTTTAGCCTGGCCTGCTGCTCACAGTGGGGCAGGTCTGACATCAGAAAGGGTTGTTCTGGGCTTTTCCCACTCAGGTAAATGGGGTAACCTTTGAGGTTGAAGCCTCTGCAACCTCTCTGGGCCACAGCTTCGTAAGATGCAGAAGACATCTCAGCTGCAGGAAACGCATTGTCCTAGAGAGCAGTAAACTTCAGGAGTATTTTAAATGAAGGATTTAATGCTGCAGTGCAGACTGGAAGTGCTGAATTGTCTTTACATGTAATAAAGATGTAAACAAGTTTAAATAGAAAAAAAAAGACCAAAAATGCACTTGTTTAAACCAGAAAAATAGAAGACAGAACATCTGGTAGATTTGTACTTGGAATCAGACCCAGCACTAGAAAATCCTTTTGGAGAGCCATCATTTTCTGTTTTCAAAGTCTGTACATTAATGAAATAAACCATAGATTATATTCCATATATTTCATTTATTCTAGTATAACAAGGTAACTTTAAAATGCAATTGCAAAAACTATTTACAGATTTTTGTTAACCTTAAATTGGAATTAAGCTACAAGAGGTAGTTTTGTGGAAAAACTGGAGATAAGGTACTAAGTTTTGTTTTCCATCTCTTGGAGTTGCCTTAACAGCCGAGGCTTTGATGAATACTGCACAAGTGTAGTGAAAGCCTTTTTGTTTGCCTCTGTTCAGTAAATAATTGATCACCAGCTCCTAATGTGGCTCTAAGAGCTGGAAGTGCTTCCCTTGGCACTGCTGTGTCACTTGTAATGGAGCTGAAGTAGGACACTGGGTGAGACGGGCTGTGCTGGCATTTCCCATTGTGCCAAGTGCATCTCAAGGATCCCTGTTTGCTCTGCTTCCTGGCACAGCTCTTGGCTACCTGTGCCTGCTCAGGCAGCCTGCAAAGCCATGCTGTGCTCTGATGATTTTTCTTTCACTGGAAGCAAAAGGATAGGCTGGATCATTCTCTCTTTCACTGCATTAAATTCCTTACTAGAATCTAATGCTGACACAAATCGGTATTTCTTTGACAGTGGGGTTCTCAGGTGCAATTTGGAAGAATTGCAGATCTCTCGCGCCAGGTCTTCAGGCCGTGAGTTTGACTGGGAAAACTCCAGGAGCTCATGGACTTGGTGTGGTGCCGGCAGATGGGAGTGCACAAGCAGATCCTCTGCTCTGCCTCTAGAGAACACTCAGCTATTTCAGGTTGAAACAATTGCATCAGCTTGAGAACCAGCATTTCTACTTGTGTTTAGGTTGTGTAGCACATCTAGGCAAATCACAGGAGGGAACTGAGGAATGTCAGCAAGGGTTGGAACTGCCAGAATTTCAGTGGTGGAGGTAGTGCCATAAGGTCCAGTGTGGATCAGGCTCTTCTCATTTCCTCTAGATTCTACAGTTTGGGGGTTTTTTGGCAGCCCACCTGAAAGTAAGAAACACAGTTTTTAATTTTGTTTTCTAACACAACGATAAACGTTTAAATGAATAGCTTCACTCGGAAAGAAGAAAGACTAAATATACTACATCTATAGGCTGTCAGCCCCTTGGTAGCCTCACTCCAGCAGCATCTCTGGTTTATCCTTCATAAACCCATTCCTCCACTTTTCCCCCATATTGTGTGATACAGTTACCCATCCATTCTTAAATCCATTTTTGTTCAAACAAAAAAAGAAGGAAAAAGCTTTTGCTGAGCAGAAATGTTGAGCAAGGATGAGAGGGAAATAGCTTTCAGGAAAAACTAATATTCTTTAATTGTTCTGATATTCTTTCATATGGACAACATGAGGCATTTTAAGTTTCTGGTAGTTTGTCGCCAAATAATGTAAGTAAAATATTTAATACTTTTAGAACACTTCGCACAGGCCATTATCATGAGCTATAGAGTAGTAAGGGTGACAGTAACTCTCCAGCCCTAAGCAGAGCACATTGCTTAGCATTCCCTGTCTGAGTCATGCAACATCTATGACTTATTTAATTTACATTCATTTTGTACATCCCAAAATTATTTGCCATCACTTTTGTGTTCAGAGACTTCTAATGTTCAGACAGTTAGAATGAGAAAAGGACACTTGTCTGATGTTTTAAAAAATGTCAAAGGTGAAAACTTTACACCACCTTTTAAAGTGAAACTGGCAAATGTTCCCCAGTCTTTGATTTACACGTGGCAGTGACCTTTATAGCATTTCTATATGTAGTATGTGGCAATTGTCATTAAGGACAGCAGCTGTCAACATTTTCAAATGTCAGACTTTCAATTTCCTTAAATCTTCCAGATAAACCTACTCCTTATGAAATAGCTGAGCAACTTCAGCTTCCAAGTAGCTTCCAACAGTAGCTCCCAAAAGTCTCTTGTGCCTTATATTTCATTCAATGTCTGGAAGACGTCTTTACGTCTGCTGAGTCACAGTTCTGATTTAAATCAGGGCAGGAAAGTGTGTGAAACTATTTATCACTGATCCACGTTTGAAATTGATGGGAGATGGGGCTTCTCTCCAAATCACATCAAGCACTCGAACTCTAGTCCAGCAGGCTGTTTTATCCACAGAAAGCTACTGAACTACATTTTAAACTTGCACAGAATACATGTTGTTATCTGAAGATGGAAATAACCTAAAGGCAGAAAATTAAAATTATGAACAAATTCATCCAACCAAATCTGAATGTAATTTAAATGGAAGAGATATGCCAAAGTTTTTATGAAGAGCATTGCTTAATATCTGAGAGTTAAGTATCACAGAAGTGCATATTTCATTTAGAGGGGAAAAATTCACTTTATTGAATAATTCATGTTATTATTTTCTTGAATAACTCATATTAAAGAGCTTTGATCTGTTTTTGGCAGAGGCTGGGGAGTTGTGTTGGTTCATACTGGCTATCTTGAACTTCCCAGGACTAAAATTCAGCAGTATTCAATAGGTACACTGTCAAATTTTGGGAGTTTTACCCATGCACAAATGACCTTTCCCTGTTAAGCATGAATGGGCAGAAGAGCAGCCAAGAGAGAATAAGGGAAGATGTTCAGCTGGAGTTTGCATTTTGGCCTCAGTGGAAAACAGGGAATGTCCCATCCCCACCCCTCTGAAGCAATGGGGGCCAAAACTTGCTGAACTAAAAATGGAGCTGTTTTGTTTTGTTTGTTCTTAACCTACTTTTGCTCCAGCAGCAAAGCCGCCAGTAGCAGTGCAATGCCATAAATTGCACTGTAAAACACTGCAGGCAGTGCCGGCAGTGGGACTTGGTGGGGCTGGAAATGTAGATGGCTGATCATGAACAAGGATGCTTAAATCATTACAGGTGCCAGAATAAAATCTAAATAAAATATTTCTCAGGCCATCTAGGACAACAGTCAATATTACACACCTGTTAGAGCAGCACAGGCAATGAATAGAGCTGTCAGTCTTTATTTTTGGCTGAAACAACAGTCTTCATTGTTAGTCTAATTCTTATAATTTGTATTCCATGCAGTCAGGAATGTAAGTGGCCTTAAACTTAAGCATTTAGTGCTTAATCCTTGTTGTTCTACTCAGCGCTGACCTTTTAAACTCAACAGTTTCGTGGAGGGAATTAGATAACCCTTCACAGATAAAGTTTCTTCTTTAATTAAACAATATCCCTGAAAGTACAAACCACTCTCCAAAAGCTGAGAGACTGCTGCAGACACACCAGAAAATAGATTTTCCCACCTCCCCAACAGTATGTCTAGCTGCCTTTTCTACATCTTCCACTCCATTTCCCGATAAGCCCTAAAAATGCATATTCAGTGCAGCAATTTATCCTCAACGCCTCAGAGCAGCACTGTCTTAATTTGCCAATTAACACGTCACCGCCCTCCAGCAGGGCCATTACTTTGCTCGTGGCTGCTAAAGCAGCGGTGGGACTGTGCCTGCTCACTTCACAACTCGCTGCTGCGGGGGCGGGGGGGGGGGGGGGGTTACGTAAAGGTGAGAGCTCTTCCCATTGCAAAGTTCTCACAGAATGTAAGACCTGAAATAGTTTCTAATTGTCTCAAGTCCACACACTGGCAACAGCTCCGTGAGCTGAAGTTTCTCTGCACAGTCTCCTTGGCTTTCTAAGCAAATGAAGCAAAAGAGGAAGAGGTGAATAAGCTGAGAGCAGAAGATGTGGGATGGCTCCTAAGCAGTGGAAAACAGGACTGCGGAGAAGGGGGAACAGGAAAGCTACAGATTATACTTAAAACTATTCTGTTATCAGACCGTTAATGACTGTCCTGCACACTAAGCTGGTATCAGTGGGGTATTTAGAGCTGGTTTTCCTCTGTTTATAGTGTTCGCCACCCTGGCCACAGAAAGCACAGTCAAGGTCTTAGTCCAGCTGAATAATGAATTTGTAATAATCAAGATCTAGCCCTGTCCATACATTTTTTGAAGCAGTTGCATGCTGTTAGTGACTTTTCATAACCATAACTAGCTTACTTTAGCAATTTAACCTTGAGAACAGTGGGAAGGCAAGAACCGTATCAGGTGTCTTTCAGTTTTTAAGGTGATTATTTGCTGCAGATCACGCTCTGTGTGTTTTGTTTCAAAAAATTCTGTCTCATAAAATGTGTCTGTAAGGTACCAGGGCTTAAGTGTGATTCTTAGTAACACTGTCTTCTTCAAAGAAATGTAATTATTCAGTTTTTCCCTTGACATATATATATGTATATATATGTGTGTGTGCGTGTAAATATATATATATTTGTTGCTGTTGTTGTTTCTAATTATAAGGTAAGAAATTATATGAATGTGTTCACCAACATGTGCTGCCAATCACCATGCATTGGCATGTTTATCTAAAGGGACTTCATTTCCTTGTGAGTTTTGAAGGGCTGCTCATGAAAGCCCAGGTTAATCCTGCGGCTGCTAAATCCATATGTACCCAAACAGACAACCCAAAAACACCAGTGGGGAGGAGGATAAAGTCAGTGTGGAGTCTACTGCTTTCTGAAACCAGGCTAAAATGCTTACAGGGTGAGTGTGGTAATGGCTGGCAATTCATTTGCTCCTGGAGAGAGCAGCCCAAGCACTTCTTATTTTAATTTTGCCCAGAGGCATTCATAGAAAGAGAAATGGGAGTTTGCACTAAAAAAAAAAACCAAAATTGCATGTTGCTAGCTGATAGACCAAGAGGACACATTCACTGAAGAGGAAGCTTTTGCCATTACAATATGATGGATAAGGCATGTAATATAAATGTGAGAAGACACTTTGTTACTCTTTGCACTACAAATTCTTCTTAATCTCATCCATGATGGGCAAACGACAGTAAGCAGATGGAAAGGCCTCTGCCAGCTCCGTTTTGCTATGAGGTTGGATTAGAGACAACAGTTCTAGAAGTTTTTGCAGGGCACAGTGCTTTTCACTGCAGTTAGAGTTCAACTAAAATACATTTGAGATAAATGCAAATCTGCCATTGTCTTCTGTATCTGAGCATTCATGCCTACAGCTGTTCCATTTGCAAACAATGTTAATTTTGAGAACTAGCTCATTTGCTGCAAATCTGTTCCCATGGATAAGTGGCAACTTCTATGTCATAGAAAAAAAATGCTCTTTCAAATGGAACACTATTAATGTATTACAGTTTCCTCTTCTACAGTTTTGAGACACACATAAATTTATTGGGTCAATGGTTTACTTTAAGCTACTAAAATATAGGATATTAAAAGATCAGGTGATAAATGAACTGGCTATCAACTATTTGTCATAGGACAACATAGGGTTTTTACCCTCTGCTATTTATGTTTGGGTTTTCCCTGGTTAGTCAATATTGTTTGGATTTTGGGGGGTTTTTTCCCCTCTCTCTTTTTTAATTGTCTGGTCATACTAAACTGTGATTTGTGCTTCATCCCCAAATCCCTTGCTTCCTCCTAAGCTGGCTCTGCTTTGCCTTTCCCTAGTCTTTATTAATTATCTTGCTAATTATCTTATTCATTCATGTTTTTTTCTGTCCCTACTTTATGGAAGATCCTGGGTATTCATTGTTGTGACTCTTGCATGAGAAATACTTATTTAAGCTAATAATAATTTGTTAGAAGATTTTGAAGAGCTGTGGTTTTATAACAAATACATCAGGCCTTCAAGATTCACAGAGGTAAATAAATACTGAAAGAGTTTTAGGTCCTTGCAGGAGTTTCCTGTTGCCCATGAGAATGATCCCTGATCATAGGTCTGTTGATTGGCACAGTGTGGTCGTTATTTGCTCTGTAAGTTTATTGTAGTAATAAGTAAATATGCTCCATAACAATTGCAAGTTACAAGGATGAATAATTTTAATTGAAGCTAATAGTACCTTCATTATTCAACTTTCATGCAGCTACAGAGGTGGACTGACAGTTGCCTGTATCAAATATTGAACACTATGTGCAAGTTAAAAGAAATTACCAAACACTGTAGAGTAGAAATTATGGAGCGCTTTTGATCTTTTTCACTAAAATTCTAGCATTATGGGGAAGTCATTTCATTTGAAAGCCCTGTGTCTGCACAGCTTCTGCAAATTGTTAATTAGCAATTTTGGGTCTATTTTAAACCCCTTCTGTGATGTCTTGTTTTATCCTTTCACTCGTTCTTTTCATTTACTTTGTCTCCCTCACTTTCAAACTCCTCCTGTTGTCTGAAGTTAATCTCTGACAGATTTTATTTGTGTCTGCCTTTTCTCATGGGTAGATATTGAGTAAGTATTTAAACATTACTATTAAATAGTGGCTTTTTTGTAGTCATGACCTAAAATATCGCATAGCTGTGACTTACCAAACAGATCCTTCTCTTGTGAAGTTTTTGAACCAGTGGTGGCTTTTATTTACAATCCAACAGCCATTTCATAGTGTTAGAACAGCATCCTGCCTGCTGTTGCTTCCATAACAAGGAAGGCCACATTAATATATTCATTTAAAACTTGGTACTCATTTTAGTTCACACTGTTATCGTTTTGATAAAGACAATTTTGCATATCTATTATGTCCTCTGCATTTGACTTCTTTTTCATCTCCTTTTATTTCTCAAGTTGCATTTCCCCTTTAATAGCTGCATCATCCCACAGAGCACGTTCCTCCATACCCTGTAGTCCCTAAGTGCCAGTCAGGCACTTTCCACACTGTTTTAAGTAGAGCCCACTGCTCCATGGGCTCATTTGTATGCCAGAATATTTCCCTGTTCTCAAAGAAAGATGATCCTTTCTTTGTGCACTGTTACTCAACCATTCTTCAAGGTTGTCTCTGCGTGTCTCTGGTTTCTGGTGCAGTTGTCATGTTATTCTCATTCATATTCCAAATTCTTAAAATGCCATGTTACTGTACATGAAAGGAGGTGTCTTAGACTTTTATTTCATTGCCTTCTAGGACACTTCCATCAAGTCTGTCTGCTTCACTTCCCATGCCTGGAGAGCTCTTTCCCTTTAGCCTGTCCTAGAGAATTAACTTAGCAGAAATTTCCTTTGGTGTTTCTCCCCAATTAACAATGGAGTGCCCCCTAAATCATTGAGGGGCTGAAGCAAATAGGAAATAAGGAGAGCCAGTGCTGGGATTGTTCAGCTTTTTGAGGAGAAGGCTGGGGGCAGATCTTGGTGACAAAAAGTTCTAAATGGCACATCCTAGAAGATACACAGTAATAGAACATGGTTGCATTACCGAAATAAGGATGTTTGTGGATGCAAAAAGCTGGGGCCCAGCTTTTCTCAGTGCTTTCCAGTGGCACAGGACAAGAGGCAATGCTTCCAAGTGTAATAGAGAAAATGGCTTTTGACCTCTACTGAAGGTTTTGAAGAAGAGTTAGATTTTAGGGGTACTGAGCTCCTAATTACCCTTTGTAAAATTTTCAATAAGTTGGAGATGCTTTAATAAACCTAGCAAAATTTTCCAGTTGTTTAAACCAGGAGGTTACAGCCTTTAATAGTGGCGGTGTAATTCATTTTTTAAGTACTAGATCTATTTTTGTCTTCCTTCATCTGGGATGTTACCAAAGGCTAACAAGAGAAGCATAACTAGTGTTTTTGTTCAGAAAGTAATTTTCAGCTACTCAATGGAGTAATTCAGATTCTTTGCTACTACCTCCCCTTTCTTGTTGCTGTACTTGGTGTCTTTTTAAAATAATTCAATAGAAAATAAAATTTGACCAGGCAGATAAAACATTTGAGTAAATTTTTTCCCCAGAAGTTCCTTCTAACCAATTGATTATCAAGTACAACCTTGAGTGAGAGCAAGAGTGCGTCTTGTCCCCAGGCAGATGCACAGTGCAGAGTGAGGCAGGTCAGGTATGTGTGACAGTTCCTCTGATATCCCTGCTTTTCCATCTATTTTCAGATTAGATTTCCTGAGACAGATGTGGTTTCTTTCTACTTAGTAATCCAGAACTTTTCCAAGTACCTGATAAGCCTCCCCTTTGGCAACAAGCTGCCTGTTGTGTGAGAGGCCTCCCGGCTTCCAAAAGAGCTGAAAATTCAGGGAAGTGCCAAAAACCAACTGCAAATCACTCGATGCCTGCAAGGCTGGCATTGGAGAGCCTTTCTTATTGTAACAAACACTCTGATTCAACAGACCTGCATATTGTGTGGTAGTAAGAATGTTAAAAACTGCGAAGGAAAGCAGGCAGCTCAATTTTGTCAGGTGTCCCAATGCTCAATTATATATATACACATATATATACTCATACATATTTATATATATGACTGAATTGCTGCTAAAAATACCGTTGTCTTTTTATTTGATAGAAGAAGTTTCATCAGGCTACAAATTAGCAAGTTTTCATTATGAAATTAGACAGTACACGGTCTTCAAACTTCAGGCTACACAGGAAGAAGCAACACTGAGCAAAAATCCTCAAAGGGTTAAAATCTTTCTCTGGAAATCTGCACGTGTTTTCAGAGCAGATTGAAAGAGACATTTCTATAACTGTAATTTATGCAATTCCAAAGCAGAATTTAGATTACGACTTTGAAGTGTCTGCTACAAAGAAATGTGATGCTAAGAAGTTCAGTTATTAATCTGGGCTCTTGCACACCAGACAAGAGTTTTGATTGTAATGGGATTTTCCTTCTTTAAGATATAAGAAAACAGTGAGTTGTAAGGATTTATGTACTAGGCCACAGTATCCTTAGATATTGCTGTTTTTTAAGATGGGTTTTTTTATAAATGCCTCTTTCTTCCACTTTCCGAGTTACATCTCTGGCTCTGGAGCTAAGGTTTTTCCTGCCAGTGTGGCTGTTGTCATGGATTTTTTGGTTGTTTTGTTTTGTTTGGGTTTTTTTGAATGTCACTCAGAATTTGTATTACTTTATGGGGCTGTCAAAATTGAGGTATATCACAAAAGAATGAGAGGAATGGAGAGGAAAAAAGAGCAAACTTAGAACAGTGAGACCTGACCAAAAGAAAATACTTGAATTATTTTGGTTTTGAAGGTGATATTATGTTACCTTGATCCTTTTAGAAAGAAGGTAATGTATTTGGTTGAGTCGCATTGCTACAAACCTGCACAATAGAGGTTTTTCTGAAATATTATCTTGGGATTCAAATGGGAATACAACACCATCGCCTTTATATGTCCCTGCTTTTATTATTGGCCTGAGAAATGCATGCTGGAGAGCAGCTGTTCAGCCAGAGTGTCTGGAATAACCTGACAGAGTTCCTCCCTGGGAGGCTGCACAGAGGTCTCCAGGTGATTGCCGAGACCAAAGCAGCTGCCCTGGGCATTCCTGATGTAGGCAGGCAGACAGGACTTGGAATAATCCAAGTAAGACAAAGCCTTTTACAACCTATAATCTACATTAAAATTACCAGGGATCTCATTTTACAGCTCTTTTGAACCTGTCAGACAGTGAATCAGAGAAAGTGTCCCCAAGCCGTTTTTGCAGCTCCAGTGAGAATGACAAAGGAGATGTGGCACCAGCCCGTGACTGCCATCTCCTGCGTTTGTCCTGGGATGTGAGCTCTGTGCCAAGGTGGGCCTCCATCCTCTGAAGTTAGGCTGATCTGGCTCTGCAAAAACAAACAGCAGATCCTTGACCCAAAGTCTTTTATTAGGTCTAAGCTGACCTTTGAGCTGAGCCTCCAAAGGCAATTTAAATTACAATTGCTCTTATTGGCGTAAAGCTCGGCCTAAATGGAAACCCATTTCACTGCTCTTTAATGAGTGAGTTGTTCAGCTGGGAGCTTGTCACCACTTGGTGTCATTTATTAAGAACCCAGTTTGTGGTGCAGTTACTCCTGAGTGAAGACAAAAACTAATAGCCTTTAATTACCTGGCACCGCTTTCAATAGGAGAGCCCTGAAAGAGATGCTATTCAGTAGCATTTATTGCACTGTTTTTCTTCTACAGAGCCCTTTCTACAAACAATATTCACTGCAGTACTTCTAATGTCTGCTCTAAGCCATTCTGTTATTTATTAGCTAATCACAAAATGCATATATATATGCAATGAAGTATTAATATTAACATGTAATTCCATATTAAAATATAGCATTTGAATGTACAGACAATTTCCTCACAAGGAAATTTAGGAATGTATATAGTTTCACAGTTAATTCTAAACTTATTATTCTTGCTAATAGAGAAGTTGTTTATCTTTATGGTATAGTGATGCTCAAAAGTTCATTTTGGAACACAGAATGATGTAAAAAATTATGTGACGAAGTCTGGATATCAGTATAAAGTCTTATTCACTGCTTGGGCACAAGAAAAAGGGTCATGCTAGCACCTGGTATTTTAAAAAATAAACATTGTTTAAGCAGGCCGAGAGTTACATGATATGGAATGGTATATTCTGAGTATCATGGCAGAATTTGAATATGAAATGCATAGCACTTAAGGAATGGTATACTGAACTTATCACGAATTGCTAGAAGCTTTATTTTATTGCATTAGAAGATGTCCAAATGTGAAATGAAGCAGCTTTAGACTTGTGCAGTGATATTTGCTATTAGAGAACTGGGAATTAAGCAGAAAAGAGTTTAGTTGTACATTTTCAGCCCAAGATTCAGTACTGACTTGCTTCAACACCAATTCTAGGCAGTGTAATCCCTTAAATTCATATACTAGAAGAACAAATAGTGAGAAAAATTACTTTTTCAAGCATTTGAAAACATTATTTACATTATAAAATTTTAGCTTCTCCTCTGCCAGTGCATTTGATATACTGTAGGTCTCATTGTAACCTAGAGGTGTCATCTTTTCAGCTATGAGATCAAGTTAGCAGAAGAATTGAGGCCCAGCTCAGAGACATGTGAGATTTTAGGCCTCTTACTTGAGAATTACAGCTTTAGTATGCAGACACATCTCCCAGGGAAGCTCTGATTAAAAGCAAATTAAATAAATGTGTGTGCCATTTAAAGCCAACAATACATATGAAACTGCACAATTATATGGTAATTAGTGCACTGTGGCTGTCTGTCAGGAATGATATTTCTTACTGAAACCATAAACTGGTGGAAGAGTAGATTCTTCTGTAAGAGGGAACTATCACTGGAATACCTTTTCTGCCGCATCAGTAAGCAAGAAAAACTCTGGCCATATTCAAACAGATTTTTCTGGGGGGTTTGTTCAGCTTTTTCTACTCTGGAAAAGCATCTGTTCAGGTCTGGGCTGGAAGTGTTGCCTGAGTCTGATCACAGAGCCTCTAAGAGGAGGCCATTTCCAAACTGTCACTTTTCCCTTCTGTCTTTGCCTTTCATTTTTGCTACAGAATTTTCTCTCCATTTTCTTGTTTTTCTCTTCCTCCAGACAAAAGTGTTTCTCCCCTTATCCAATGTAGTATGCAAAGGAGGATTTTAGTGTGTTTAATAAAAGAAGTGTTGCTTGGTCATTCATTTGTGGAAATCGCTGTGAAACTCTGACATAATCCAGAAAGGTCCATTTGGGCAATCAGAAGGAGCTTTGAAAAAGAGCTTATCTGAACAGCCAGCTTATTCTCACAGTTATATCCTCCGCATAGTACAGAGGTGGCCCAACACTACAATTGTTTGTTGACCTCTTGTCTACTTGCTCCTTTCCATTTTTTTTTTTTTTTGTATCGTATTTGCTGCCTCTAAAACCTTCTGTTTGGGTGAGACTGTCTCAGGATGAGTTGTTTCCATTTGTCACTGGGTGAGGTTTAGCAGAGTGTGAAAGAAAATGAATGAGTTGGTAGAATAAGCGTTTTAGAGAAGTATTTGTAGTATCCTGGAACTGATGATGATGACTGTTCTTATGTCATGGGTGGGGAGGGGTTAGGGACAGAATTGTTTACTTCAGGACCTGTTTGGTGATGCTGCCTGCAGCCTGGCTGAATGCTGTCCCATTTTCTAAACATGCAGTAAATCAGTATTTTTAAGATTACTATGTAACTGTGAATTTACTCAATGATTACTTTTTTCATTAAAAAAGAAAAAAAGAAAAGCAGTATTTTTAACTGCTTTACTCGTGAGTAAAAATGGTTTCAAAGCTTTGCTTTAAGTATTTCTTGGTATTTGGGAATCATCTTCCAGCGATTCATGCATTTTAGCCTCAGTCTAGTTTTCCCTGCAGGTTTTTGAATAACTGTCTCCTGTAACATTTATTTTAGCTTTCATTTGTAAAGGAAGCTAAGACTCCACTCTTATAAATGTGTTCTTTCCATGCCTTACTAACAGAGTAATGGGTTCCTGTTAATTTTTGTATTTTGTTTGTTCTTTTTTAAAATTACTATTTGCTCTTAAAATATATACAAAAACACAGACAGAAGTTCCAGAAATAGTTTCTGGTTTAATCACCACTATCAATTCAACCCAAGTCTTTGTGATTGTAGGACTCCTTAATTTCTCAATTCAAATAGGGCTGACATACGTTTTTAATATGTTGCACAAACTGCAGCAATTACAGAGTTTTCACTTTTTCCAATGGCATCGATTTTACACATCAACTTTATGTATGAGTGGGTTTTTCTAATTTTGTGAAAGTCTTTGTTCTTATACATGAAGTGTCAGATTGGCAAGATGCACCTTGGAATTGTGTAAGTTCCTTACTAACAGGATGTTTAAAATTGAGATTAGTCTCTGATCTGAAAATTACATCTCGTGGCAGTAGACCATAAGTTTCCACATGTGCAGACCATGGATAACCAGATGAAGTAAAGAGATTACAGCTTTGAAAAAGCCAGTGTCGTTTGTGTTCTCTGTTAACAACTTTTCTTGAGAGAATGTACTGAGAACATTGTAAAACAAATAATTGGAAGAAGACAGTGGAGTTCTTGAATGGGAAAATGGCCAAGGCAATCTCTAAGGGAAGATATCAAGGGACTCAAGACAGCAGGAACAAAAATGATCTGCCCAATATTCATACTTTTAGAAGTATTTTAAATAGCTATACAAGCTTTTAATATGCTGAATATCAGGTCGAAGATGGGGTGATGGGCTTCAGGTGATAAAACCAATCTAGTTACAATTAATGACACTTTGATTAAAACGGACCAGCAGAGCAGGAGCACATTCCTTAGTAGTAATCACTGTTAGCATTTTCGTTATTTTTTTAGAACTAGTGAATGCGGTACTGAGAAGCATTGTCAAAATATCTGTAGTCTAAATTAGACTACTTTGCTGCATGTTAAATAAAACCTGGAAAATTGCTTTTTAATTTCCCGATAATGTCTGAAGAACTGCATGAACTCTTAGTTAAGGGCATGCAGTATTGCAGTGGTATGGAACTTGCTGTTAGCACAGATAAGCTGTGCCGGTGCAGGGACTGCTTCCAGACCTATTCACTGATCTGAAAATGGGGCTCTGATATTTGATGAGAGATTACTGCCATGTGGGTGAAAGAATTAGTGCTCTTCATACTTGCTGCCCTTTCAATCTTGTAGTGGAAAACTACAATCTGCACCCACCCTATTAGAAATTTGACTCTTAATTCTTTGGAAAAAGCAATGGAAAGGGTTGCGTAAACAGATGGGTACATATTAGCATTGTGAAAACTAATGTAAGTGCCAAGGTATTGGAATGTGATGGACTGCAAAAGTGGTTGCATTTCATTCCTATTAATAATGTGACCATAGTGGGAAAGTCACTCTGTGATTTCTGTGTAGCAGGATCAGACCTGTCCTGGAAATGACAGAGATGTTTTCAGCTCTCAGTGGGTGGATGCAGATAAAGGAAATTCTTGTTCATTTTTACAGTAATGCTTTCCTTGCCCTCCATGAGACAATCCAGCTCAGAACACACTTACGTTTAGCCTTGGGAAGAAGGAATGCACTGTTTGTTAGAAACTCAGTGCCACAGAACACGTTCTTATGGGGAATTTCTGACAGTTTCGTGGGACTCTGAGCTTCTGGTCATAATGAATCCCTGACAGCAGATGGGATTTGCTCCAAGCACTGGGGTAGAAAGAAGCTTGGCCTGAGATAGTATTGGAACCTATGCAGCCCTTTAGGAAAGGGCAGTTCATACTGAAGTTCAATTAGGTACATTCAGCTTTCCAAACGGCTGGAGTTCAGCTGGAAATTTTGGTTTCCACCCAACAAGCAAAGAGTAGAACAGTGTAGCTTGCTTTTTTTTCTCTCTCCTGCTTTATGTTTTTGTTCCTGACCAGAAAAGCTCCTTTATGAAACATGTGATTAAGACATCTGAGATTTTAGGTTTGTGGTAACAGTCTTGGATCTTCAATCTTACTCATGTGAAGATTAACCATAACCATTCCAGCTTAAAAGAGAGACATTCTTGAAAAGATTTTATTCACCCTTTTATGTCTGTCATTCAACAACTTCAGTGGAAGAAATGAACCTAAGGAGATTAGGGATTGCATGCTATCCATATTTTCAATATTTCTGACAGCAGTATTGGTGTGTTCCCTGTAAATTCTAATGACTAAGATTTGAATAATAGTTCTTTGCTGTTTGTGATCTTCTGAAGTTGCCAAGTTAGAATAATTTAGGGGTTTAAAGAACTGTATTGCTGTTTGGTTAATACCTGCTTCTTATCAGGAGCAGAGTCATTTATTGTTGCTTGGATGAGACCAGCCTAGACCAATAAACCTGCATTTCTTCTGTACTTGTTCAGTGGTAATGCATGCAAATCCCTGTTGATGCTCCTGGAAACTGGTTGGTTTGTTTTTTTTTAAATTAATTACTTTATCTTTTGTACCAAAACCTGGTTTTCTCTCCTCTTGTATACAGAATATATAACTCAGTGGTGTTTCTCAGACACTTGGAAGTGAAATGTGCACTTATCTCTTTCACAAAAGTGGGATTTTCTGGAATTATTCCAAGGGTAAGAGAGAGCAGTAGGAAGAGTTTTAATTACAAATCCTATTTCATCAGTTGATTTTGGTTGTAGGGAGGCCAAATCAGTGTTAGTTTGCACTAGACTTACTTTTCCTATGCTGCAGAGCAACCTCAAATGCTCTCAGGGCTTCTTAATAGGTAGAAGTGTATCAACAGAATTTTCAAGTCTGTCCCTGTTAATACTCCCAGCTACGTGAACAGACCCTGTGCAGACCTTTGCAGATCTCTTTTATCCAAGGTATTTTAATGTCACGGTCCTTGGGTGTGAACAGACCTTGCCTCAGATGTTTGCTTTCCTGTTTCACCTTCCTGTTTCCAAGCAGAGATTCCTCTTTGAGACTTACAGCCTGAAAGGAAGAACCAAGCCAGACAGGGCGTGGATGGAGGGAACTGCAAGTTCAGAATTATGTCTCAGTTAGGATAAAATTTTAATAGCTAAGTACCAAAATTAAGTGTTAATTGAGCCCCTCCTTTTTGAATAAGCATAAATAGTTTCTTTCCCACCTACTTGCCACTTATTTAGCGGATTTAATTATCACCTAGCCAGAAGGCAGGGACACTATTACACCTAGAGAGAGGGGATGAGAGGGGGAAGTAGTCACTTTAATGAGATTGAAGAGAAGTCAGCCAATGAAGAATACATGTATAATTTGCTAGAGTGCTTCTATGTATGTGTGTATATATATACACATATATATTTATTAGTGTACTAAAGGTGACATTGATTGTTCAAGCTTAAAATATCCAACTTCAGCGAGCTGAGTGAGTCTTCCTTCCCTCTCACATTTTCCACAGTGTGTCTTCACTCTTTTCTGATTTAAATATTTAGCTTTCCTCAGTAGTTATTACTTCTGTTACTGTAATGTCTCACTGGAAAAAAAGTATTATACATAAATTTCAATTTATTAGGTCTTTTTGTAATAGATTGCTACTGTAGCCATTTGCTTTTATTAAAATACTTGATTTATATTAGCACTGTGATTTTTTTTCAACCATGGAGTATCTCTATAATAGGTATTTTATTTCATTAATAGCTGCTTAGGTTAAAGGGGAAAAGAATTCTCAGTTTCTTGGAATCCTTTGCAGTGCTTTTTTCACTTGACACAACTTGACACTCTTAGGATGCACGTGTGGAAAAGCAATGGAACGACAGAATGGAAGGAAGGTAAAAGGTGTACCAAGGCAGTTACTTCTGCTCCTGAGGGCCACCACTCTAAATGGGATTACATTGTAATCTGCATTGTCCTGTTCCAGTTTACTGGTTCCTATAGAAAAAAAAATTGCCATTGCAAGCTGATTGCTAACTTTGTTAATTCCCTAACATTTGGTTTCCTGAGTCTGAATACCTTTGTGCTGCTGTATTGCACTGATTTATATTTGTCCTGCAGTATATATTTATATATGCTGCATATATATATGTGCTGCTATATATTTTTATGATTCATATTTGCCCTGCAGTACTAAATCCAACCAGTTCCTGATCTCCAGTCTTCTGAATTCCTGCTTAGATTCTTCATAGTTATTACCTGCAGGTCAATGGAAAAATTTCTCCTCCAGCTTCACAGGTTAACCAGTATAAGCAGAGAGAAATAAAGTGTTAGATAATTAGTAATTTCTAAATGCCATTTCCTGTAGATTTAGTATGTTCTTTCAACTACATGGAAAAAAGACAATGCAAAGTGGTTGGTTTGGCGTTTTTCAGTATCTGTTCAGTGCACTACAGTCATTGTTCCCTGTAGCTGTCCTTGTTTGTTGCCATCCTTAGGCCTTCCTTTTCTTTCCTTTATCAAAATCAGGAGGCTCTGCACTGCAACAAACAGCCATTCAAAACACTAAAAGTTGTACTAGACTTTCCATAATTTCCTCTATTTTACAGCAGCAGAGAAAGGACAGCCGTTAATAACCAATTTGCTTGAGGTTTAGGAAGAGCTTAGGTAACCAGTGTGTCCTTTCATGGGAATAATTCTGTATCCTGAATTACCCTCACTGCAAGGGAAGGAGCAAAACTGCATCCGGTTTTAAAGATGCAGCAGTACAGTGGATTTGCACAAGGACCTAATGACATTTTGGTTTACTTTTTTGCTCCTTTTTTAGTAATTGCTAATGTTCATGTCTGGTTTTGCACTCCTGGGTACTGGATTTATGTTTTCATAGCACTGTCTACCCTGACCTTAACATCCTGTTCCACATATTAGTGGCTGGTTTATCACTGTGGAGCTAAAATTATTTTTTCTCTTGTGCATCATTTTACAACTATCCTTCCTGAATTTCATCTGCCATTATATCTCTCCATCCCTTGGCTGCAAGGTTTTTCTGTACTTCTTCACAGTCAATTCCCATCTTTACCAGCACGAATAACAGTAGCATCCTGAAAGCTTGTCATCACACTCTCCACTTCTTTTTCCAGATAACTTAAAAACATGCTGAGCACCGGGGTCTCTCATAAATCCTGTAAGACTCTGCTGAGTCTCTTTGGAGAGAGAAATGGCTTTTACCCTGGCCTTCAATATCTTCCTTTTTTAATCAGCAATTTTATTCATGTGAGGACCTTTCTTCTCAAGACTGCTCAGCCTATTTGGAAACACTTTAAAAAGATTCTTGTAGGAGGCCTTTTGGAAATCCATGTATGTTGTATTAACCTCACCTCTCTTACACATATTGCTCTTGGCTACAAAGGTAATCAATATGTTTTTGATACTTGCCTTGCATTTATATAAGCTGTGTTGATTCCTATGTAATAGATCTTATTTATTGTGGCCTTGCTAATTCTGGGGGTGATTTTTTATAGCTTCCAGTAATTTCCCTGGAGCAGATTTCAGAATTATTGGTTCAACTTATATTTACAAGTCTCTCTAGTCATCTCCTAGTGTTGTGCCAGCAAGGTGGTTTAGCATGACATGGCATACCACGCATAAATAACTATTATTTCATTTATAATCCCTAAGTGTAATCCCCCTGAATTTGGTGTCTTGATTGTTGTTCATGCTGCCATAAACTTTGAATCTGGCACGTTGGTGTGCTGCAGGTGCTCCAACACACTGCCTGTGGAAGGGAGCTTTATCTTCTGTGAATGTTTCTTCTCTGTTATGGCTCCCTAGCAAATTCTGTTTAAATGAAAATGAAGGATTCCAAATACAGCAAAAAAGTAAGAATGCTGATCAATCTCCACTTCAGAGCAGATGTGACCTTGGTGGGTTTTGAACAGGTCAGTAAACAGCCACCGTGAGCTCAGCCATTTAAATTGTTTTCACAACATCTTTCTGGTGAGTTAAAATATCAAGTCACAGCCTTATCTTGCTTTCTTATTCATCCTTTTCCAAGTTACTGACCAATAAATAAAAGTTATGCAGTTACACATCTCAGATTAAATAACAGATTCACCCCTTGGAAGTTAATTTCTGACAGGAGCTTGCTGCCTTACTGTGTCTTGTCACATTTTTGAAGGACCAGACCCTTCGGAATATGATGCAGCCATCAGGTCAGCTCCCAGTGCACAGTGCTGAAAACCAGCTACTCTGAATCCTCAGTGTAATGGGCTTCACTGGTTTTCTCCTTCCTGGAGTTCTGAAAGGAAAACTGATAGTGTTATTAGAGCTGCTCAACCACCTGATCCTTGGCAGCTGATAGAAAGATACAGTCTGAGATTATAACTTTTCATTTGGACTCTGTCAAGTCAAACTGAATTAGATGAATCAAGCAATGCAGTGTCCAAATGTCAATTTTTAGAAAATTAACAGAAGGCGTTTAAAACAGATACATTATTTCATATTCAGGCAAGTTTCATCTCATGCCTCCCACAAGGATAAACAAACTACTAGAACCAAGATGTGTACAGGACGGTTTAAAGGTAATTGTGTAAAAAATAACAGAAAACCCCTTCATCTTAAGAGAGATTAAAGGCTCAAATAAGCTTTCTCTCGTACTTGTACAGAGGAAAAACTCAAGTGCTCCAAAGGATTGATGTATTCTGTTTTGAGAGCCTTATGTCTGGTAGCACATTGTAATTCCCAGATATTTATGTTCACCTTCTTGTAAAGCATATGTAACATGTAACTAAATCTGAGATGACACTCCTGGTTGCAAATGCATTTTATAAAACCAGAGCTGTGCAGTGGGAAATTAAGTAAACAGTCATTCCAGCCATATAGCAAAGTAATGGGAAATGTTCTTCCTGCTAATTTACACATGAAAATTAGATAAGGTTCTCATATCAATAAATCAATACAGCTTAATGAATTCCTTGAGTGGAATTCAAATATGGCAAGCAGAGTTTGTCAGGAAGAAAATGGTCTGTACCTTAGTTTAGATGGCGTTTCCAAATCATGTCCTGAAATAGTGGTCATTTTGTGGACAAGGGGGTTATCATCACCAAACTCACTCAGCTTTATGGTGAACTCTCTATTTCTAATAATACCCAGCATATTTATTTTTCCTATTCCTCTGACCTGAGTGCTCCCATCATTTTCCCATGGTGCAGCTGTCTCAGTCAGCACCAGTGGCATTTTCTGCAGATGCCTGTACATAATGATTCATTTTGCTACTTTCCCCTTCCTTTCCTTCAGCACATGCTCGCCACTGGATGGCCGCAGGCAATTGGAGTTGTCACTCGTATCCTTTCCATTTTTCTGCCTTCAGTGAACTCAGGTTTACAAACCTGAATAATCATTCCTGTCAAAAGTCATTCTAATGACAAAGGCTCAATGGAGGTACGAGTTTTCTGGACTATAAGAGAAATATTCATTCAACTAGTTTTAGTCATTTTGGTTAACACTCATCATCCTGCCACTCTCCCTAGTGATGTACGTGAAAATATGTTAAATATCTTAAATATGGGTATGGATGCTTAAAGTTAAGTTGGTGCATCAAAAAGTGCTGTAGTGATCATTTCAAATATAAAGTGATGCACTCCTTGTTTTGTGGGAGTCATATTGACATTTTATGTGGTTTATATAATAGAGTGCACTTAGAATAAATGGAGGAAATTTGGTCCTTTAGTGGGTAATAGAGCTTTCTTTGTCTGGCTGCTTTTAGTTACACAAAGTAAGTTCAGCTCATCTCAGCTGCCATCCTTATCCAATAATTCATAATACATTGATCTACTTATACTAAAAAGGCTATCTGCAAAGAAATGTTTTAGATAATATATTCTGTGAGGGAAAATAGTGACTGCATATTTTTTGAACTGTTAGAACTTCTCTCCACTGAAAATTGAAAATTATCCAAATGATATTACCCAAAATGTTTTCTAAGTATGTGGTTATAGAGATATACAATTTGGATTGCCTCTCTGCTTTTCCATGGTTTTCAAGTCACCTCACAGTAGTCAAGGTAATACAAGCTGCACATGGCCACAAGGTAACTAAACAGATGTATGGTCATCTGAAATGGTGGGGTATGGATTGTCTCTAAATAGTAATTTTCTTGGCATTTGGAGATGCTTTCTTAAAATTCAGCATTTTATGCTATTTACCTGTCTTGGTTTGGTTTTTAAATACGGCATCACATTCACCCTTGAAACCACCTTCACAGCTGTTGAAAAGTGCAAATTTCATCAACATCATAGTAAAATTGATTTTTATAGACTGATATTAATGATGTTTTTTCAATTGCTTTCAAAGACAGACAGAATTATTTCCCAGGCTGAAAGATGAGAGAAGATAATAGCATTTGGCCCACGAATAAGAACACCAGAAAAAGATCACAATGGTTTCTATAAAATCTTAAAAGAAAGCCTAACTAGCCACTAACCTTGTGAAAAATGAGCAGTTTTATAGTGTGGTCTTTGAGTTCAAAGGAACAGGGCTTCTTTGCTGGCTCTTGATGATCAGTGGGGTCAAGGACGATAGATTCAGTTTTACTGAAAATAGCTGTTCACAACCAACATTTCTAAATCACCCCAAAGTGAAAGACATAATGGGGAGGGAAATATCAAGTTAGAAATGGTGTGATAAAACATTGTAAAAATAACTGGATCTGTGGAGGGGGAAAATATGTTCTGAATTACAAACCTTGCAGAACATTTTGTGTGTATTACAGTACAAATGTTGCAGCTTTGAGAACGACATATTGTGCATCTTCTGAAGTGTTTCTGTAAGTCTTTTGGGATGAATTTAGAGAACTACAAGGAGATCACTCCCAAAGCATTGTAGGCACTAATAAAGGTTGCCCAGAGAACTTGTGGGTGCCCCATCTCCCTGCAAGTGTCCAAGGCCATGTTGGATAGGGCTTGGAGCAACCTGGGATAGTGGAATGTGTTCCTGCCCATGACAGGGGGTGGAACAAGAGGGTGGTTAAGGTCTCTTCCGACCTTAGACCTTCCATGAATCGAAGGTCTTAGTAAGCAGCAGATTCCTCTCCTTTTGGAAATACATACTTTTCTTTTATTGAGGTATTGGAAGGGACACAGCTTAAAAAGAAACAAACACAGACATACAAAAACCACCTGTCTTCAATATATGTATCATAGAGAGAAAAGCAGCAGTAGTTTATTTCCTTTTAGAAAAATATATCAGTATCAAATGAAAAGCATTTAAACCACAGAACAGCTCTGGAGATACTTAACCTCTCATCAGATGATGTGTCCTGTCTTTAACCTACTGCCAGTATTCCAGGGAATTTTTGAAAGCTCTAAGGCATAACATAGGAGTATAAAGATTAACTGTGTGAAGCATAGGCAGAATAACACCAGTTTTAACAGGAAAAATCTTGTACCTGTAAGCCACCTGAGAGCAGAACTAGTTCAGAGCTCTAAATCATCATCCACAAGGGTTAAGGTCATAGCAAATCTGTAATGTGCTTAATGTGTTTACTGCAAGTAATATAGGAAGAAACTTTGCATGAGGACTGGTAAATTGCGTACATTGCATTTCTACCTGAGTCAGTGCTGCTGTTTTCAGGACCCCCCTTTGCTCATTTTTAATAGACTTATTTGTATTGCTATAAAATAGCTGTAAGGATTTTTGTGACAGGGAGATCTGGCCCTTAAATCACAGAACGGAAAGAAATAAGCTAACTTACATTGGTTGAATAGAAATTTGTGGTGTATGTGAGACTTGTATGGTTCACAGAGTTCTTTTCTTGCCCTCTGAATGTTTTGGAGACTTACACAAAGGATGCATCCATACTCATATTTCCCAAAAATTAAGTGTAAGTCTAATTCATGCAACAATACACCATCATCTTTTATGTGGTTCAGATGTAGTATATTTTCTCTAATGGTGACATTCTTCACAATATTTGCACAGAAATTGGTGAGCTGTTTTCAAGTGTTCATTCTGGGCTTTTTGGAAGGATAGGCTTGAACAAAGGTACTCTTGATGAGTAAAATCTCCACTCAGGATTATTATTACTAAATTCCTGGAAGCGGAGGCAGACAGGTGTCATCCATTGCTACCACCTACAGAAAAATGCAACGAGATGCCATTTGAAATATGTACCTGCTAGCAGGTATCCATTAAATTCTGTTTAATTACATTTAAACAAGTGTCTCAAGAGCAAGATGAGAAAGGAGAGGAATAGTTAACGCGCAAAGGGAAACAGTCTCAACTCTTTAATATTCTGGATGCCATTGGCTGCCCCTGCAGTCTATCAGCACTTGGTTTATGAGAGGAAAATGGCAGCAAAAGGGGCATTCAATGATGGCTATCAAGCATCCTGGCGAAATAGCCATGTGTTTTAATAAGCTTTATGGTATCTATGAGATTTTGAACTATTTTCTAAAATAACTTCAACTCTAGGTTAATGTTGAGACACATTATGAGAGGGAGGATGGAACTGAAGGTTGCACTGGGCCTTTACAGTCTTGAACAAGGCTTAGGTTGTTTTTCTCCTCTGGCTGGCTCCATGTGCATTCTCAGTTGAGTAGCCTGCTTGATCATAGACTTTATTATTAAATGGCTGAGCCTTACTGTGAAGGTTATTTTGTCTTTTTGTGGCTGTTTGAACTCAGCAGTAGCAAACAGTCTGTCCCCTGCAGTAGCACTGAAGGCTGGAGCATCATTTTAAATACCCGAGGACAAATCCTGCAGTGCAATTCCGTTGCACAGAGAGTGGCAAAGCCATGGAAACTCCAGTGCGCTGCGGCACAGGGGCAGCTCGCACTTATTCCTAAAAGTGTGGAAAACAGAGCAAAATGTCAGTGTGGTGACACACAGTGCTTTATCAGGATACATTTTTAAACTCCTGGGAGCTTTTACATGGGCAGCACTGAAACCACTCATTTATTAAATGGCTTGTTTTGATGGCTATACACAAGCCCTGCTTGTTGATTCCTCTGCAAACTTAGGTGTGTGATCAAGCAGTGCACCTGTTTCAACTGAAAGGATTTAGAGAATGGAATCACAGCTGAGAGGAACTTACTGTGGAAAAAGAGGGAGTTAGGGGATTTACATGTTAGGTAGCAAGGAGGCAAATGGCTGAAATCTGCTGAGATTGCCTTGTGAATAACTGAGCATTAGGGAAGTGTTCTGGATGAAAAACGATAGAAATTGCAGTAGGAGAGAAGGGCCACCTGGCATTCTCTTAACAGTGACTGAAAGGAATTGAGACACACTAAGTGTTACAGAGGGCTCTTATCTGTAGGTTTTCCTAATTGCTATTCATTGCTACTCTGTGGAGCTTTAGGTGTGCACAGGAAAAAAAAGTCCTAACCTACTTGATTCACCTAATCTTTCAAAGCATTCATTCTAACCATTTGACCCTAACAGAAGCGCTCTAGGCCACATCTTAAATTGATGTTAGTCTTTGATTTCAGCTCCCTCCTCACACATGAACAACACTTACATACCATTTAAAAAAAACCGTACTGCTGAGTTGTAGCAAAGCCCACAGATTAACTCTGCAGATGCTGTTGATTAAGGTTTGTATTTTTTCGGTGTTTAGTTCCTGCTCCAGACCAGAAGTTACACAGAAATCCCTTTTGAATGTGTATCTAACAGGAAGTTGTTAATTTGTATCTCTGTCTATTTTTCTTATTTTGCCTTGGTCCATCAGCAGCACTCTGATACCTTAGATACTCTGTGGAACAACTCTCCCCAAAAACACCAGATTAAGTAACAGGAAGGGGATTTTTTTAAGGGAAGAATGAAGTTTTAAGTAGATTCCCACTGACTAACCTGCTCTCAGAACCAAGGAGGGGTGATGTGGGTGGGAGGAAATGGGAAAAACCCTCCCTGAGACAAGAGTGGGAGGGACAGAACACACCTTACGGGAATGTAAAAACCGTATTTCCTCTGAAATAATAATAGGCATTCCACAGGAAGAATAATAAGATTGTGGCTGATATCAGGGTCAGGCTTTTTTTCATTGGTCTAGAAGTCAGTGTTCTTCATTATATTAAGTCAGACAAGGATTAAGAACATGGGGGATTTACATTTTCACACTGGTTTTATGAGTTCATCTAAATATGGTGTGTTTTGGTGTGTTCCCTTTTTTTTTCATAACAATTATTTTTTAATAAGTGGGTGAATGAAAAATAAATTTCCCAAGAACCAAATAAATATTTCAAAATTTTAAATATAAAATTCATATACTTTAGAGTACACCAAAAACCCATCTAAAAGATACTTTCAAGTACATGTTATGAAAGCCACACAGGTGGCATTTGGAGAAAACACATTGAAAGAACTTAAGTTTGAACTGTGAGTGATTTTTGGATACTGATAACATCCACCCTTTCTCTGTACCACTAAATATTAAATCAAATTTTTTATTTCATTTCAGCATTTTCTCATTTTTTCTGCTGCTGTCTGCTATCTTTTCTCATACTTGTTAAAACACAAATGACATTAAGCCTTGTAGCTATTTTTGGTTGGTTGCCTGGCTGGCCAAAACTTAAATTTTACTTCAAATCCTGTTCTGGAAAGTATGGGACCAGTAGCATTGAATTCCTCTCTTTTGATCCAACCATCTACAAGCAAAGTTTTCTTTATTAAAATCATAAGTATTTTATATAATGGGAGGGTAAACAGGAAATCTGTCACCTTCCTTGTACAGCCTAGATTCTTCTGCAAATAAAACAACTGCTATGGATACTGATTATCATTTTCAGTCTTAAAAAAAGCAAACAGTAAGCCACTGATGTTTTTCTATTGCTGCTGATAAAATAGAAACAGCTGGGTTAAGTACAATCTCCATGACGTAACCAAATATATTGGAGTGAGAGGGAGACCAGCCAAGAGAAAAAAGAGGTACCCTGAGGGAGAATAGCACTGGATGAAAATCTAGATAAAGGGGAAAAAGCCCACTAAAAACCTGAAGCTTAGCCATTTTATTTCCATTTATAAAATATAGCCCCTGAATGTTTGTTTTTACCACAGCACAACAGATTTTTATCTCTTCTCAACCTGCAGTAAAATGCAGAGGTTAAAAAAACAGAAGTTGTGCTTTTGTCCTTGAGAACTTTCATGAGCACAGATCATAGCAGCTTGTTTACATCGGGCATAAACTTTGCAATGCACATTATTTTTTCTTCTGTCTCTGGGCACTGGACTTACACAAGGATTTCTAGTTTGACCCTATGTTTTAATGCTTTATGCTGAGGACAGCAAGTGCAAAGAGAATGTAAAAGAAGCAGACATAGGAAATTAATTTAATAGCAGAAAGACATATTCCATTGAGAAAGCAGTGCTAATCATGGACCATGTGCTACATGATTTGCATAATGAAGTGCTGAAAAGTCATGAACTATGAAATTCAACATTTCAGACAGTTTTTATTCTTTCTTCATGTATCTGTTACTGTTATGTCTTTAATTATATGATTTTAAAAGTTAAAAATGCCCAAGTTTTAATCAGAATTTCAGCTGCATGTACATGTATAGACTTCAGAGATAGCACTATTATCAGAGCAGCAAGGCAAAAGAGAAAAATAGGGCATGAGTACAAAGCACCTTTTCTGTTTATTTTAATTATACATTTATATGTTTTAACCACAGATTCATTCAGGTAGCTGTACAAAACAGAGCACTTGTGAAATAGTGCCATCAAAAATTTTATGGACTTAATGCCCAGCTCATCTACTTGTTCTGCTCTAGCCATCATAATTTCTCTTCTGAAATCTCCCTTTGCCCCTTAGACACAGTGGTGGCTCTTTCCCTGTTCATTTGGGGCTGCTCCAGCTTCATTGTCATTGTGTGTGACTGACGCCCTCTTTCAAACCTGCCTTCAAACCATTGGGACCTTCTCATTTGCTGATGCCCAATAATCACAGTCCTGGCTACTGTCCCAAAGCCTGAAACCCAGACAACAGATCTTAAAAATATTCTTGATGTTTGTAGTCAGAAAATAAATTTTTTTTGCCTTTTTACCTGCAGGAGGGGTGGATGCACACCAGCCGTGGTTGTTCACTCTAGGTTTTTATTTCAAACATCTGATCCTCTAAGCACTTTTTACAGCATTGCAGTGAGCTTGACCTACAAAGTAGCTTTGTTATTTTGAAGGAGCATCCAGCCCTTAGCCATTCTTATTTACTTTTCATCTGATGTTCTGCAGGAATTTACAAGACCTCATTCTATGCCTGGTTTCATTCTTATCTGAGCCATGCCTTTCTGAGCTTATTTAGGAGCACTTGCCTGACATTCCTTGATGGAACAGTCACTGAATGCACAGTCCTTGGAGACCCACCATGAACAGGACTGCTCTTTTTTGCTGTGGTCCCAGCAGTTTTGTTTTTTTTTGTGAGTGGAGCAGCTTACAAGAAAAAAAAAGCTGAAAGAGAAGCTATTTTACAGTGAAGCACAGAGCAGTGGTGGAAGCACTTTTCTGGAAAAGAGGTACTGTGGCTACAAGGATTTAACCTAATGACTAGTTAGTCTTCAGTTCTGGGAAACCATCTGAGCCATCTCAGATTCCTGGACTTCAATCTACTACTGCAGGAGTTTCCCTGCAACTCTTCTTTCATTTGAAAAAGCAGATGTTAAAAAAAGTAAGGGGAGCGGAGGGGATTTTGTAGGACCCTTTAGGACCCTTAATTGTCACAGCCAGAAATCTTTCTGAGATGTTCTGCCCTTTTTTTTTTTTTCCAGCCATTGAAAAATATATTTTGACAATAACAATTCTGTGCACAGAAATACATATTTATGTGCGAAATTAACAGGATGCGAATATATACCTCTTACTGCAGACCGAAGTAAATTTGTAAGTTATGTGAAATTTTGGTTTTGTGTGTATAAAATATTTGCTATTGACTGCTAGGCAATTTTCTTTCTTTTCCTGGCTGTAAAATCTCTTAACAGGAAAAAATGCAACATTAATAATACTACAACAAAGGAAATTGTATTTATGACTAAAGGAGAACACTGGCTAACTCCCTGGAAGGTAACATTTCACAGTTTATGTGGACAAGTAAATGTTTATGACTGGGGTCACAGAACACCAGCCAAGTCGTCAATAAGGGATCCTATAATGGTGTGAAAGAAAAATTTTTGATAAACAGCATTTTGCAAACTTAGTTTAACTGGATGATGTTTTGTTAATTTTTGTAATGGATGGTGACAGTGGCATGAATAAGATATATTGCATAAGTCAAATGGAATGCAGGTGCTGAATGCAGAAGTTTAACCAACCGTACCTGCACAATAAACCTAATTAAATGGTGTGTCAGCAAAGATGATTTGAATGAAAAGATAATGAAACAAATCACATGAAAAGTGTTTAGCAAAATTTATTCTGAAAGAATAGGAAAGGTTATTATAATTAGAGAAGTAGTTGTCCATGTTAACAATTTTTTAAAATGTCTCATTAAAATCACAAACTTTAGAAAAATCATGGAAACTCAATTTTTGACTTGGGGCAGAAGACAGGGTTTTTGTCATCACTTTTTGCAGAAAGGGACGTGTATTTTTACTGATCAATGCTGAGGGAAAATTTCAGGTCTACATAGAAATTTATGGCTTATGGCTCATTCTGTCTGTGTCTGAACAGGATCCAGGTTCTCCCCCCGTGAAGAGAATTTAGAGCAAATATCTTGCAGATGAAAATATAAAACAATTTTTCCACTGATTAGAAAAGTGGCATTTTTATTGAGACACCAGTGAATACTTTGTTCAGAGTAGCAACAAGCTGTGAAAGCCAAGGAAAGGAAGAGTCTTGAGCTCTTCTAAGTTAAGAAGTCTTCTGGTTTTCACCCTCCAACATGTTGTTGGCTCAGTGAAAGGCGATGAAGGGACCCTTACCAGGCTCTGTATTGCAGGTGTTTAATTGTTCAGGACAATCACTTGTCTGTGAAAGATGATGCTAAATGGCACTGGAGCTTCAGTCAGGTTCTCCAAAAGCAGAAAAAAATGTACTATTAGTCCCTAAAGTAGCTAAAAGTTCCTTCTTTGGGAAAGTTTTAGTGACCTTCCCCCAGCTGAATGTTACATGTAACCCACTCCTTTATGCCGTGGGAGGAGAACAGACAAACAGCCAATTGTGTGTTTGCTACCTGGGTTAAACTAAGGTGGCAGACACAGTACTGAGCCACAGCTCTCAGAGCCAGGGGTTGACGGCATCCCCCCTGCTCTGCATGTGCTTGAGGAATTTCCAGTTTCTTCATTCCATGATTTGAAATAACCATTGTACCTTTTTTCTTGGAGCTCATTCCCTGATTTACCTACTTTTGCCCTTCCCCACACAAGCACATATTTAGGCCATTTGTCCAGTTCAAATTTATTAAGCTTAGGTTTTAATTTCAGGCCTATCTCAACCTTATTGGTGTTTTCAGAGGCTGCTGCAAAGCTGCTCTTTGTTACTGCTGCTCTGCAGTGGCTCCCAGCAGACAGTGCAGCCAGACTGCCTTTAAAGCCTCACGTGCGAGTCATGTCAGGGGTGAAACCAAAGTAACTGCAGTGAGGAAAACTATTCAGATACTTTAATCACCATCAACCAGATTAGGATAACCGTTCTTCCACAGCTGTAGCATGGACAGCAGGGTCTTGCAATTAATATTAACTATTGATAGACGCTTCCTAAAATATCCATCAATAGTTAAAAACTCCATGATTTAAAAAAAAAAATATTTCTATCGTGTTTATCCTTCAGTGCTTTCCTGGCTGAAGTGAGGCAGAGCAGTGGTGTTAATGAGATCACAGCTGTGTCTGAAGTGTTATCTGTTGGCTGGCAGAAGGCAGATACTTAAGAACAAATCCCAGTAGGTGGTTTAGCTTTTAAAATAAGGTTTCATTTCCACAAAGATTCTGAGACCTATCGCAAAAAAGGCAGGAGAGAGAGATTGCAGTGCACCCATCTGAAATTTCATCAAGTTAAACTTACCGTAACAAACATAAGAATTAGTTATAGAGAAAGTACTGCTTTATATGTATTTGGTGAAAATCAATAGGGAATGGCAAACTGTATGGTCTAAAATTTTGTGTCAAGTGGTTGTTAAGATATCTAACTTACTACATTAATATGTAGTCAATAATTATTCCATCAGAAGGGTTACAATGTATGATTATTTCCAAGCAGAACTTCAGACTGAATGCTTAATAACTTTCCTTTTTTCAACTCATTTCATAATCACAAATAATAAAGCAAAAAATGAAAAGGCTCTTTGTGGGCAGAGCATTTGAAGCAACTGCAGCTTCTAGTTCCAATCTTTGCAGAAAGACTGCCTCATTTCCGTGAAAGCTTCCTTCTTTCTGATCAGAGATGAACACTGAAAATTTTAAAACTTGGCTCTACTTAGAGTATTCCCCCCCTTTAAAATGTTGTAGCTGTTTTTTGTTGGCTGGGGTTTTTTTGTTTGTTTAAAGGGCTGTCTTCTCAGAGAGTTGCATTAATTCCATGTGATGTCTTCTACCCAGGACATGCTTGAATGCTCTTAATGACATCTCCTTAGGTCATAGTTTCGTAAACATGACCTTTAACAAATGAAACAGTGAGAACAGCAGAATCTTAGAATCTCTTTCTTCTCCATTTCACTTCACTGGTAGCTGACTCAGTATCAGAAGATGCAAGTACAGTGTCCCTCTATTTATTGAGATGCCCAAATATTCCTGCAGCAGAAATACTCCTAGAAAAAAAATTGTGCACAAAAATCTAGGTGTCCATTGGCTTTGTGACAGCACCTGTAAAAGGTCAAGTCACTGTGCTATGAATTTCCTGTGTCTTTGGGGAAATCATATGGCATTCTTTAGTGAACAGTACAGTCCTCTGGGGTCTGTCCTCTCCTGTTGCAATCAGTCTCCTTGTATTTGTGATCTTTTTCCTGAGATGCAGTCAGACACAAAAAATATGTTGCATCTTTTGTTCTGCAGTGTAAAGATAGATTTTACCGCAGTCAATATGCTTTCAGATTTGAAACTACTTGGGGTACCAATTTTTTGCTATGTCTTTTGGAAAACAAAATTGCACAAAATACTGTTGAATTTGCACACATTACACGTACGACCTCTTCTGCAGACAGATCTCCCTGGAGTCATGTGCTCTGACCAAAAGAAAATTACATTGTTATATTCCTTTGATACAGCTTTTAGATTTATGGTTAGAAACTGGTGTTTTTACTAAAGAAGTGTTGACAAGATCTTGTGTTATGCCCCTGAGGAGCTGGACAAAGTGTTAACATAAAGCTCAATGAATGGGTCTAACCGTGTGAGGTGAATCTGCTGAAGAACACAGCTTTGCAGTCTGTGGTGGAAGGAAAGAAGAGCTGCATCCAAGGGGGCTGTGAATAACTGTGTAAGCAAAGTGACACGATTCCATCTGCCCGATTTGGGTCACTCCCAAGCTGAGGCAATAATTCTCTTGCTCATCTTTTACAAACAGAACATGGACATTTCCAAGGACACAAACAGTTTGTCCTTGTTCAGGCTGTTTGAGAGCTGGCAAGTCCTGCTGCCCAAATGCCCCAAACCACAGCCCAAGAGCCCTGGACTCAGCTTCGGACTCGGGATGGATGATGCCATCTGCTGAAGAACAGAGTCCTGTTTTCCTCCTTTTCCATCTTGTGTCAGTCCTGGTAGGACTCAAAATGGAAAGGTCAAGCCAAAACATGGTGTGCTATAGGAAACAGCGGCTCAGCGGGCAGATAAATCTGCCTAATCCAAGGAGAAAGGAACTGTGTGTTTTTAGTATTGCTCTGCTACTTCTTTTCTCTTCAAGGCTGTTGGTGTTGCAAAGTGTTACTTTGTGTTGTTTCATCTGTGCCTGGGAGAGGAGGTAGGAACTTTGGTAGAGCACATTCCAGTTTGTCCTTAACACACAGCAGATAAAGAGAAAATAATGCATCCATGCATAAAAATCACTTTATGCCAGGATTCCATTTGAGAGCATCTGGGAAATTTTGAAAGCTTTATTAGAGAGTGATGAGGTGTGTTACCTGAAACACAAAGAATAGATAGTAAATTACCTTGTCAATCTGGCTTCCTCTCCTTCCCTCCTCTCTGTTGGTTTTCCCTTTCTCTTATTTAAGCTGCCTGGTGCAACCTCACACTTATCCTTTAGAGGAAAAGTGAGTCCATCTGTCCTTTCCTCTTGGCAGTGAGATTAATACTGTACTGTCAACATGTTGTTTACCTCCCCAAGCTGGCCCAGCCATTTCTGCGAGGAAGGCGACTTGCCTTGAGTGGTTTGTCAGAGCTTCAAAAGGCGATTGATGCACTCTGCTACAGGAGAGCAGAACTGTGTTACTGCCGTGGTTACAATGCCCCCATGGCTAACAGCAGATAGAGTGGTCTTTTCCCAATAAAAGAGTGTATCTTGCAGCCAAAATGGTGCTTAAAAAACCTCAAATGCGTCTTCTCCCTCTTTGTTACGTAGCAGACTCCTGAGGATGTAAAGCAACAGCATTGCTGGTCACTGGGATTAACTTGTGGTCTTCGCTTTTCCTAACTTTTTTTTGCAGTGACTTCATGGAAGAAAACGAATCTCATGATTTGTCTTCACTGCTTATTATAATTAGATTTTTAAATTGACTACATGGAAGCTTTGTTGAGGGGTGTTTCTTACCAGATGCATGTTTATCAGTTATTCAGATGGAAATGGAGAGTCTTGGGCCTCCAGGAGTGAACTGCTCGGCTGTCAGAGGTGTGAGATGAAGGGGAAAAAATTCACCCCGTGCCTCAAGCTCTCAGGCATGGTGTACGTTGGGGAGTTTTTATGGATTTTCCCCAGTTTCGGGTCGGCCGAAGCGGCGCCAAGCCTGGGCTGTCGCTCCCCGTCCCTCACAGCGGCGCTGCCATCGCCATTTTGTGACACTTCTCCCCCCCCCCCCCCCCCCCCCCCCCCCCCCGGCGCCATCTTGTGGCGGCCATAGGTGAGGCTGTGCGATGGCAGAGAGGCCGCCTGAGGGGCGCGGGGGCCAATGGGCCCCTCCGTGCACTGAGAGAGGGGATTAAAAGGGCGCTTCAGCTCAGGGGATGGTTAAAGTTTCGTCTTGACTTTGCAAAGAGAGCAGAAATAGCTGAGAGGGGGGCCCCGGTTGGTCAGAGATGAGCTGAGAGAAGGTGATGAGTCTTCCTTCCTGCTCCTGACCCGTGAGGGGAGACTGCAACAACAAGGTGGGTTTTGGCCGCTGCCACTTCGAAAAGGCACGGCTGGTGACTGCTGTTCCTGAAAAAATCCAGTGCAATGCTGGGAGGTGACAGAGACAAGATGCCCCTTTATTTAATAAATAATGGTCCTGAGGGATCGCCGATCACGAAAGGGACATAAAGGCCATGAGGGCCGCAGAGTGAGAAGCAGGTGCTGGGGCATATGTGATTAAGGGAAGGCAATAAAACACCTTGGCTTTCTTGGTGTTGCTTCTGAGGAGAAGATGGAGCTGCTTTTCCCACTCCGAGTGCTGTGGAAGGAGGGCAGAACAGGAGATGCTGGTGAAAGCAGCAGTGCGGTGAGCAGATCCCAAATGCTTTCCTGTGGTTAGCATGAAGGTTAGTGACCATGACAGACACTTTCCTGGGGGGTATGCTCCTCCACACCACCATGGCCGAGTGATAAATATGTTTGGTTAAGTTTACAATTTTTAATACTTAAGAGTTGATTAAGTCAAGGACAAAAACCCCAGCTAAACTGATTGAGACTTGCAGTTCATTTGTAAGAATATAGAAAATGCCCAGGAGAGGAAAAGCCTTCTCATCTGTAACTCTGGTGAAACTTGTGAAACTCAGCCAGGTTTGTAACCAGTGAGAGATGATTTTGGTTTTCCTTTGAAGTATCAAGTGAGGGTTTTTTGTCTATGTTCATTGTCTGGGGTTTCATAAAGCATGAATAGCCTTCAATGTTCAATTAAGAAGTAAAGTCAGGAATTTCATTTTCCCTCTGGAACAGCAACAATAAAGAATTTTGTTCTGACTAGAAATTTATTCTTTTGGTTTTGTGATAAATACATAATATAGTGTTGGCTTTTCACAGATATTCATTGTGTGTATGGTTTTATTCTTTTTATAGGAGTAGTCTTGTCATAAAGATAGAGGTATATAAGCAATGTTTTAATTTCTGTTATGAACTAGATTTCAATATAGTAGTAAAGTAACTAATAGAGGCAGTTTAAAAGACTTTCCTTTACTAACCACACTACCTGCTTGACTGGATAACACCCAAAGAACAGCACAGAGAAGACCTGCCACTGATACCTGACTATCAGCCATAACCAGATGCAAGGACCACGGACAAAAGCCCAAACTGGAGACGATAACCAAGACTGGAGGAAACCACAGCCGAAAAAGCGCATGCTCTAAAAAGGCGGGACCAAGGAGGAGCCATGCAAAACAGTTCTTGGAACATGCAAAATAGTTTTGAGAAAAGTTTGAATATACATGAATGCTTATGAATAGGCATGAGGCTGATGCAACACAAAGAGTATTTAAGACGACTCCCTCAATGGCAGGTGTGCTTCTTGGCTTAGGGCCAAGCACCCAGCGCTGTTTCTTTGCTTTATTGTTTTTGTCCCCTATTGTCCTTTATTAAACTTTTAAATTTCAACAGGAGAGTGAACCTGGTTTTTCACAGTTTTAAAGGAGAATGCAGCCAAATTCCAAACCTGTCTTACTCTTGCTCTATAGATGTGCTAGAATACTGCACTGGGTAGCCCAAATATTTAAGGTAGGGTAGTACAAATACTTATTGTAAGCTAAATGCTCTGGTAGTTGTTTGGACAAAATAGCAGAAGAACATAAATGTGAGACAACTTTTGAAAAAGAAAAAATAGCATGGATTTTTAATGGGATTCTCTTTTTTGTGTGTATCTTGCCATATCTCTGGTAAGATAAGAGCTAGCACTGTTTGCTTGAGCAACCCATGAGGCACACCATGTGCAGTCACTACTGTTTTTAGTTATATTTATTTAAACACTGAGAAATGCTATCGGGCTTTCCATTGGTATTCAAGAATTCTTAAAAGTAATTATGGGAACATGCATAGAACCTACAAACAGCACGAAGAAAGAAGGGGAATTCAGTCAGCTGAAAAAATGGGAGGGTCAATATGTGCTGTAGAATGAGGTAAACATTGAATGAAGCCTTGTCCTGTCCACAAATAAATTCATTGCTTTTTTAATGACTCAAGCCTTTAGGTTTGGAGAAAATTTGACAGGTTTGTACAAAGGGAAAAAATGGAAATTAAACAAATTTCAGGAAGCTTGATTCATTGGAATGGTATTTAGTTAATCTCTATTGCAGAATCCTACAGGCAATGTCACCCAAGTTATGATTCTCTAAAGGTAAGTAATTGTCTGTCATTGACTGTAAGTAGACACGTAAATATTTTTACTCAAGCAGACCTTGTTAACCTGTGGCCCCGACACTGGACAATGGAAATTTGTTTTTTGTTTTCAAAACAAATTATGTTTCATAGAAGTTAGATTTTTTTAAAATTTGTTGCAGCTAAGATGATAAAATCATTAATTGAATTACTGTACATTCATTTTACCTATATGTGTTTTACACAATGTGATAAATGAGTAAATGATAAATGCTGGCTTTTGCATATATGAATTTAACATTTACAAGTGATGTGTACTGTATAAAAAAACAGTGTTAAGATATAATTAAGTAGAAACAAGGTTAGGGTAAATTGTAACTTCGAGATAGTTGTGATATGTTAGAAAATGTAGTAATAAATACATGGTAATAAATGTCTTTTAAGTTGATAAACCGCAGAGCCAGGGATCAAGACATCTTAAAGAAACAAAGAAGATAACTGCTGACACCCAGGAAGTCTGTTACCTTTACTCACACCTCCCAAAGGAACTGTCACCTACAAATTAAGTTGGAACTGAGGAAACATAGACGGGAGGATTTTGGCCTTCAGTTCTGAGACAATCCAGAGGGTCCGAGACTCCAAGATGGGCACCTTCGCTGGCAGAAGGGGGCAAGAATCAGAGGGGAGGAGTTGAGTGACGTGTAAATTACCTCCTAGGCTTAATGAATATGTAACAGCTAAAGAAAGTACTTAAGTTCACAGTACAATGGATGGGTGTGCCTCTGGCAAAATCGCTAAGCACCCAGCGCTGTTTTTTCCTTTGCTCTATTAATAAATACTCAATATTATGCAGTTAAAATGTCAGCTTGTGAATTAATTTATATCACACAGTATTATTTTACTTCATAAAACTAATTTATTTCTGTAGTGGTTATTGCTGGCTTTGGTGAGTATCAGGTGAGGAGAGCAGTAAGCACAGTGTGAGTGGACTGACCTCTCAGTAGCAAGGGCCTGACTGGCGTATCAAACTAATACATTTATACAAATTGTGAGGTTTTTCATGCATTTTTTTTTAAACCGAGGTTGATCATCTCAAGGTGGTTCTCATGCACAGCTGACCCTGAGCTGCACTGTCAAGGAGGTGGCACAGGCTGCTCTCCTTCAGTGGGTCTTAGATGTCTACTGCAAAGAACTGTATTGAGAGTGTTTCTTCTGCTCAAACAAAAACTTTAGTGGGTATGGTTTCTGTTTTTAGTTGTGTAGTTTGTGCGGGGCTTTTTGTTTGTTTCCAAGCTGATTCAATACTGCTCACCATTTAATATTGTGGTTCTTACATTTCATGCCACTGTAATCATCACCTGCTGGGCACTAATGTCTTAAATTTTAGTGCCAAAGCTCTTTGCTTGGAGAGTGGGAGGATGAAGGGTACAGTGTGCTTGAGAATTAAAAGTATTTCAGCAGTTCAGGATATTTAAACATTATAGAGAGAAAAAAGGTTCAATCTTGATTTTTTCTTGTTTTTCTCTTTTTTCCCCCCAGCTTGAGGAAGAATGGTTTTGTTCTTTGTTTGTAATGTTAGGCAGATAGGGATAAATAGGTCGTTGTTACATATTATTTATGTGTTTACTGCCAGATTTCTTCAGATGTACATTACTAGCACGTCTGACAGGCTTGTATTTGTTAAAATTTGTTAAAATTTGTTAAAATTCGTTAAAATGTTATTCATGTTAACATGAATCTTTAATGTCTCTCTTGCATATTTATCTAATTACTGGTCAAGCAGCATGACTTATAGGACAGTTTAAAAATCCATTTTGTCACGCAAGTGATGTTTGAAAGCACTTTTCTTTATTTCTTGAGAAAACTCACATGTCAGTTCTGTCAAAGCAGTTGGCTGTCACAGAGGAAGTGGGCAGAAAGGACTTTTGCCTAGACCCCGTGTAAAATCTTGGTATTATTTTTTTTCAGTTGATGATGTTTAGTGATCTGTGTGCTCTGATTGTAATTTGAAATGAGGTGTTCCCTTTCCCCTCTGTGGCAATGCATTTACTACCTGGTGTGACCTCAGTGAGCAAGTCACAGGTTTGGAATAGTTGCCCCTCCCCCCACAGTCCCTGAGCACTGCTCAGGCAGCACAGTTTGTCTCGCTCAGTGCACAGTAGCACACTGAGGGGAGCAAGAAGAAGGTCATGGAATGGAAAAGGGATTGAGGGATGATAGATGAAACACCAAAAAAAGAGATTGTAGCTACTGGAGGAATTGTCAGTCGTGCATGACCTGGATCCTGTTTAAATCATATTTGCTCGTTGTGCCAAAGAGAAAGAAATCTGGCAGCAGTGTTGAGAGCAAATTGGTAAATCTGTTTCTAAGCAAACCAACAAAACTGCATCCAGAAATTCAGTCTCTCTCAACTGTTCAAGATCTCCTAGAAGTAACAAAAGAAGTGAGAAAGAGTCTCCTTACTGTGCATTCAGATGTTTCTACTAGTGATGGTCACTACTGATGTTGATTGAAATACTGTGAAAGAAATACTCTTCTTTTGTCTTCTGAAAAATACATTAGAAATGGTTATTTTTCTGCAAATTTTTTTTTCCAATGAAGGAGGGGGGAACCAGTTTGGAGAGGCATACAAACAGCAGGGTAGAGAACTTCCCTTTGTCAGTGATGTTCACAGGTTGTTATCTTGCTCTTTCCACTTTATTTTCCCATGTTTCTACACTATTTGAGGTAAAATTCATATCTACATTGTTTTCATCTAAAATGACTAGTTTCTAATCATAATCTAAGTTGAAATTTTTATCTTGAAATTTTAAAAGAGGTATCATGGATAACATTGAGCTTTTGTTATACCGCTGGGGCTTGTCATAGAATAAACTGAAACCTAAAGGACAGGTGGTTCTTGAGCTACTCAGAGGTTGAGAGCTTTAAAAGAAATTGAATTGATGCTGCAAAATGCATGAATTTCAGTGTTGGTCCTGGTTTATTTTGGTCAAACAAAAGCAGAGCTTTCTCCAAGTTCCTCTGAGTGGAGCCGGAGCAATGTGTGCAGCTGTTGTCTGTTACCAGCACGCTTTCTTTTTCAGTACTGTAGAACTTTTATGGTTGCTGAAGCTTAGAAGATGGAGCCAAATCTATCAGTCAAGAGCTTTTTTCCTGCTCACTAGGATAAGGAAATTTTATTTTAATATTTTAAACATTATAAGCAGTATTGTCCTTAAATTATATATTAATACATTGTATCTGTAGCTGGACGAAATGGGAGCCTCTGTCTGATAGGGAGGCGGTGTTACATTGTGTCAGGTTTCCAGAGCAGTGAGCAGTGCATCCTTGTGCTTCCATGGCTAATTAGTGGTGTCCCTGCTGCAGCCAGTGGCCACTGAAGTGTCTAACGAGTTTGCATGCAGTTGTTCAACACTTTTCATCTGGCACTGCTCTGTGTCATCTGACTGTCATAGCTTGAGAATTGTCACCTAGAGTAATTGCTTAGGCTGCTGCCCCATGTCTTTTTTTGGTGAAATCCTGGTGGTTTTCCCTATGCTGAGCTGTGAGGTTACTAATGACATTCCCACTGCCTGCTCATGACAAAAAAGCACAATCACAATGTGTCAGTACTGACAGGAGTGCACAGAGAAGAGCACAAAATAGAAACATACTTGGCTGGTGTTTGCTCCTGTGATGGGTATTGGAGCACAAGGGAGTCTACAAGGAAAGGCCTAGCAGTCTGTCCTGCCACAGGATGTGTGGGCCAGCTGCTCTGCACAGTGCTGACCTTGCTGCAGGATTAAATGGCACACCTTCTTCTCTTCCCCAGCTGAGACCCACACTGTGTTTTGGTATCTCCTTAATGCTCACTGCCTCAAACACTATCCTTGCTGAAATACGTTCTTTCTAAATTGTTCTTCCTCCTTTTGAAACATCTGGTATTTTTTATGAGCAGTGCACACAAAGTGAGCTCATAACATATGTTCCTGCAGGAGTTGCTGTAGGGGAATAGAGTGCCAGAGCTGGACAGTTCTGCAGGTATCACCTTGTGGCAGTAGAGGAAACCTGGTCATCAGCTCCTGATGAACCATGCAGCTGCTGTTGATCTGTGGGTCAGAGACCATTGTACCTTTGGTATCACTTCAATAGTTTCTGGGATTGTTTGGTGTGTTTTGAGGGTTTTTGCTTTTTGGGTTTTTTTTTTTAATCTGAAATGCGACCAGTTGGATAGTGTCTGCAATGCTGAAGGGATTCAAGATTGTTAGGTTATTTAAATTCTTTTTTTTTCTTCTTTAGGAAAGTGACTGAACAAAAGGGGTGAAAATGTGGGCAAGACTGTCTTGTTAAAAATAATGATGTCTTGAGCACCATTTGGGATTTGGTATAAAATAGGGAAAGTTTCTGTCAGCAGACATGAAGCTGTTGGTGAAGCAGTAGTGTCCCAGTGACTGGTAATTTAACCTGTCTTCAAGAGGCTCTCAGACTAGTGAGAACTGTTTGGATTGATTGGAGTTCAGAGGTAGCCTTCTGCCATGGCCCTCCCCTTGAGGAATGTGTGCCTACAGTGTATTGGCATTTTTCCCCCAGTGGTATTTCTTGTGTTCTAGATATACACTGAAAAGGAATTGTTCCTGCTTCTAATAGAGGAAAGGTGATTGTACGATGATTATAGTAGTGAGGAATGAAGAGGGATGGGAAAAATACAGTAGCTTGGGGCCTTCAGAAGTCTTAGAGTAGGCGTGAGCTCTGTGTTGCTTTTGAGTCTTGGTCCTGCATCCTAACTCTCACAAATCTGAACTGTTATCATAAATGGTGAGGTTACCTAACTTTGACAATACAAACTGTGTTAAGAGTCCTTTTTCCTTGGAAATGTTTGGTTTGCATGATACATTTCTTGTAAGAAATAAAACCTCTACATTTTAGAAACTTAAGAGCTGTGTCTAACATGATAATAGCATGAAAGAGTATGAGTAAGAGGCTAATGAGGGTATTTTTTTGGTGCACCATGATTATAAGAACAGCTGTTTTGAGTGCTGATGTGCTGAACAACTGAAAATTCTGCGTTCAGTAGCTCTTGACTCCTTGTTTTTCCCCATGTGGAGGAGTGATGGAGTAGCTGAAAATAGAGCTGTAGTTTAAAGTACAGATGGACAGTGATTCAAGAACTTGGGGTGAGGGGTTTGTAGTGCTGCCTACAGTTAGGCAGATCTGTAGTGTTTTAAGCGTAGTGACTTTTATTTGTGGCTATGTGTTTTACGTGAAAACAAGGATTCATCTCTAAATCCATGTGACCAAGACACATGCTAAACCAAATCGTTTGAACAATCATCTAATACCTTATTAAACTTGATGAGAATGATCCATCTTCACATATAGCCTGTTTTATTTGGAAATATATGACTTTGAGCCCAAAAGGAATTAATATAAATGGCAAAAAATCCCCTCTGTTTAAAGTTAACTTTGAGTGACATTTTAGAAAGAAGTTAACATCAAGCACAACTTTGAAATAAAGGGTTTTATTTTTCATGTTAAGAAACATTATTAATAATCTGTTACAAGAATGTTTCTGAATAGAGTGAAAAAGGCAAAGTTTTGCTTCTTTGGCTTGTTTTCAGAGGAAAATTACCAGATTCTCGTGGTACTGGGCAGTTACAACTTGAGACTGTCTGTTTAACATCAGAATTTTTTTGCTTGAAACTTACTGAGACAGTAATACTATCTGAAAGAATATATTGGTTAAGAGGTTACTTATGTACAGCACACAGATATTTTTCTGAGCTCCCTCCAGAGATTTTTGCCTTTTTGATGAAAAAAGCACTGTGTTTTGAGTCTGGGCCAAGTGAGCCAGATCAGGTCCCCATAAATTCAAATTAATTGATTGTACCACAGTTGCAGTGGTGTCCAGGAGAAGACATGCCAGGTAAAATAGCATATTTTTCAATGGTTGTATTATGTCATTATAGGAACAGGCCAAAATAATGTTATCTGTTCCTTGTGGGGATAATGTTCGTTGTGGCACAGCAAGTTTCTGGTTGTGTGGGGCACTGTGGGGTATGACATGCTGTGCCTTTGAATCACTCCTGAGTTAAGCAGAGGGAGGGACTGTAATTGTATGGAAGTGATTCTTTCCTTGTGCTGGCTGTCTTTTCATTGGTTCAATTCCCTGGAAAAGCAAGACATCACTGATTCATGTTCTGGCTGTGCATATGAAGGGAGTGGTGATTGTGCTTTGTTCATCCCTGCAAGCTTGGAATGGTTTAGCCCAGAGCATTTTCAGTATCTTCAGTGATATCAAAGACTCTTTCAAGTGGTTCATTTTGTCAAAGTCTCTTCCAACTAGAGAGCTTTTTCTATTTTTGATTTATATTTTCCCAAAGCATCTTTAGATTTTTATTTTAATTTCCTCAGAATTTTATCCATGGGACATCATTTATTGATTAGTTCAGTTAGGCATGAGGTGAATACTATTTTCTGAGCTTATTGTGATTTAATTTTAGTAAATATTTCTTTTTTCTGTCCCCCCCTGCCCTCAGCATAAAGAGCTTGATATCATGTCTCCTTTGAATACTTTCAGGGACTGCCAGATGGCTTGATAACTTTGCTGTGTCCTCTGTCAGTACTTCCTGAGCCAAAATCCCCATCAGGTATTTCTCAGAGTTCTGGCAGTCCATGTTCCAGGCTCTTGCTTTTTCATACAATACAACCCAGAAATGTTTGACAAGATCCCAATGCAGCTGATGTGTATCAAAGTCCCTCTAGGCTCTAAAGCTTGTTTTAGAAAGTATGGTAATCTGGATCTGAAGGATTTCTGCAAGTTCATTAAAAAACTCATCATTTGCATTTCTGTTGTCATACTAATCAGTATCTTTAATTTTGGTATTAATTTTAAGATGGGCCATACTTTCTAGTCTAATCCCAGATCCAGGAGGAATAGTGTATTGTATGTAATCCACTGGTCATCCTTCCTATGCTTTTTCCTTAATGATTTGCAGGGATGTTCACCTTAAAACCTGCTATTAATAACCTCAGTTATTTTCATGTTGCTTTTTAAAGTAGAGGGACTACCTGTACAAACACTTTTGATGTTTACTGATGTTTTCTGTGACTTCACCCTGTATTGATGTATTCTATGTTTGAGTTGCAAAGCAATAACTGCTCTTCAACTGTGAGATGAGCAATCCTAGGATATTGTTCCTTGTATAGTATTCGAAGGAGCTTAATGAATTGCTTCTGCCCAGCTTAGTTAATTATAAAAGGATGCCAGAGTTCTTAACTTGCTTGTCACTGTCCAGCAGCTCAAGCAGTAAAAACAACTCCGTTCTCAAGGGGTAGAGTTTTACAGCAGTAATAGAACCTTGTTTCCTACGCTGATCTCCAGTGTTTGCCTGTGTGAAAGCAGTCAGAGGGGCTGCCAGGACAGAGAGTAAGGTGTTCTATTCTTCATGTTGTTTAATGAAGATATACACAGCTATGTGTGAATTAAGATGGGAGGAATAATAAACTATGGAGAAATAGAAAACCCTGTATTATTGGGAAAATCTGGGGTCATATAGTGGATCAGAGATAATACGTGGTAATAATGGCCATAGTATGCTTAACATTTTGGAACCTGTTGTATTTCCCACTGGGATTAAATTAAATGCATACATCATTCTAACAAACCTCTCCCAGCAGATTGTGAACTTTGGAAGTGGGGAACGGAATTAATGGCAATGTATTTCATATCGGTGTTCTTCCGTCTAGTGATTCAATTATTTCCCCATAAAGAATTTACAGTTTCTACACAACAGATGTTGGTCAGCTTGTGAACAGACATTGCTGAAGGTGGAATGAAAAATGACCTTCAATAAACTCAACAGCTATTATTTATCTCATTGTCTAACAGATAGGCCTAATAACCCATTTCTGAATAAGAGGGAAAGAGAAATAGGACACAGTTCAACTGCAGTGCCAAAATGCTACAATCCTGAGCTGATCTTGAATACAAGAGAAATTAGATGTGAGATAACAAATCATAGTAGTCCACCACTTGGATGTGTGACTATGGGAAGTGATGGTGAAAGACAGCTGTCTTGAATCAAATAAGCTGAATATAGGAAGGCAATGGTGAAAAATCCATCCCTGCTTGATTTTTGAATATGAAGTAAACTTCTATAAAATTATCTACTTGAATAACTTAGGAAATGGGCTCACAGAGGGGTCTCGTTCATATAATTGCAAGTTAAACCACTTATGAGATAGAGGTACAATTTCTTTGCTAAGGAATATGTTTCTGAGAAGACATCAGCTAAGTAACAAGTATGCACAGCCTTTTGTCTTTTCTTAGTAATTTGTGAGAGAAAAAAAGTAAATCCTTTTCTAGTAGTTAAATGCAAAGGGGTTTTGTTGTGTAGGGTTTTTTTGGAGGGCTTTAATTTCTCTTCCAGAAAGCTGTGTTTGTTTTTTCATGTATACATAATATGTAAGCGGGCTTGGATTCACTTGCACAGCATGTTTGGAAGGGGCCATGAGTATGTTTTTTTACAAGCTAACAACCTTTTACTGAAGTTTGATAAAAAATTGCGAAGTAGTGATACAGGCTTCATGTCTGCCAAATCCACATAAAGCAGAGAGCCGAAGTAAGTATACTGTGTAAATCAATATTGAAGTTCATCCTTAAATATTTGGCTTGCACAAATGCATGCATGTCATTCCTAAGTTTTGCCTGCCCAAGCATAACTTCCTATGTTTTAGTTGAACTGTGGGTGTAAGGATTGCTGCATGCTGAAGAACTCTGCATCTGCCCTATTTATAGAGGGGGAAGCCAGGTGGGAATTACCTTGTTTTTGTTTAGAAAGCACATATATATAAAGCAAGTATGATGTTTCAGTGCTGTTAACAAACTTTCTGTCGTGGACTTGATTGAAGGTGAAGTTAGTCAAGTATCGCTGATGATATTTAAAGGGTAATAAATGTGGGCAAGTATTGCAACGGTAGCAGCTGGACAGTAGTTTCTTCCCCAAGTTTTTCCATAGTGCCTTTTACTAAGTATTAAAAACAATTTCCAAAGGGAATGTAACCTTGCAAACTGTGGGGAATGGTAGCTTAGAAATAGCCATTTTTTAAAATTCTCACTTAGGCAGAGATTCTGTAGCATGTGGGTGAGGGTCTGACTCCAGAACTACTTCAGGCTATGTAGCTTGGGCTGCAACCTCTGCTGTCACCCTGGGAGAAGAGACAATGGTTTCTGTTGGTGCTGGGTCTGCCACCCGCTGAGGAACAGGGCCAAGTCCCCCTTGGGGGTCAGAGTTTATTTGGAGCAGTTCTCTGAATCTGGTGGAATTCAGGCCATGGCCCAGGAGGTGTTGAAGAAGCAAAGATACAGCAAGCACCTGGATTAATTGAGTGGGCTGAGGTAGGGTGGGAAACAATAACCATGTAACAAGCACAGCACCAGAGGACTGGGTAGGGAAAATCCTCCCATGTCTGCATATTTTCCTCTACTTAAATCTCTTTTGGCTTGGGTTTCAGACCTGTCTTCTTGCCAGATGTTTTACAGTTTAAGGCAATTATGAACAGGCAATAGAAATGGTATCCTTAGTGAAAAGCAAAGCAGCAAATACTTTAGACTGTTTTGGTGTTAACAGATAGTGGAAGTTTATAAATGTAACAGTTTAAATAAATATTCATGAGCATAATAAATACTCATTTGTGTTTATTTTCCTCTTGGTAATTATGTCAAATAATAAAATGTGCAATCTTAGGCCTAGAATATGTGCAGTCATGTCAAAGATGTGGCCTAAAGTCCTCCAGTCTGTGGAGCTGCATTGCTGTAAGACCATTTGTGTGGCCGAGTTCTTGTCTTATCCTTCTCTAGTGGACCAGAAAACTCTGTCCTGTATGTGTTTAAATAGGTATTGCCACTAAGCATTTCACTTTACACGCCTAGTGGTTCTCATCCTCCATCTTTCTTACATATCACTTCATGGTGCAGCAATGTGTAAGAGTTTCATAGTGCCAGTCCCTTAATGAAATGCAGATATACTTTTCTCAAATTCATGTTTTCCAACTGTCAGCTACCAGAAGAAATTTTGTTGATCATAACTTGGCCAGGCTCTGCTGTTTCTTGAAAACTCCATGCTGTTGAGCTAAGACTTTATTTACATCAGTGTAGTAATATTGACTTAGAGTCTCTTTTCCTAAATTAGAACCTACCTAATAATCAAGTAATCAGCAGTGTTCTTCCAGAACTGCTCCAAGGGAATAGCTCAGTGTTTTCCCACATTTAAGCAGCAAACAGAAGAAGGGACTGTAATGATGAATGTCAAGGCCTTTTATTTGTCATTCTCTTTGACAGCCTGTGAAATGCTTGGAGCATTTTTGTGAATAATGCTTGAAATGGGACTGTTACCATTTGGAGTTTGTTGCATATCAGAGCAAAGCAATACTCTAGTTACTTGTAAACTATTCTTCTGTCAGGAGGAGTGAGGAAAAAGGCAGGATTCAGTTGTCTACCTGCTATGCTGTGTAATTGATAGGCCTCTAAATTGATAGAAGGTGGTGTGTTTTCCGAGTGCCAACAGTTGGATTTTGCAGGAAGAGAAGTGAATTTATTTTGCGAGACTGTGCTAGGGAGCACTGAAAAGACCTAAAACTTTCTAAGGAAATTTTATTAAAGTTGATTATGGATGACAAACTTACTAGGAGCTGTCCTCATCAACTGCAAGTTGCTATCTTCTGCTTTTCTTTCCCTCTGTTGCTTACAGCTCACTTATTGACAGCCTGCATTGTAATATGTGCCCTGTATTTGATTATAAAAATATATACTGTTGATGTTCTTTACTGTTGAGGCTTTCTCACTCAGCTATATTGGTGCATAATGAGAGGGAATAAGGACTGGAATGCATTTGGTTTTTACCCTAGAAGTTTGGAGGGTGGGGAGGGCAGGCCAGACCCCACACTGTTCTGGGATTAAGTTGTTTTCAAGACATTAGGGAAATAACTCAGTAGTCTGACTTGGAAATTTTATTGGGATGAGGACTGTATTTACATCCAGGAACATAGCCTTGCATTTAAGTTATGCCAGTGGGAATGCAGTATAACAGTTCTTTTTCCTGTCAATGCTGTGTTTTTTCTCTCAAAAGGTAATAATAATTACTTTGAGTTTAAAAAAAAAGTTTCAGCATATCTGCAAAGTTTAACTCCTCTTCACACCTTTTTCACTTGGCTGTGAATTTCTTTGTTGCAGCCAAATGGTCCTATCATTAGAACCGAAGAAAAGAGGAGAGGCTGAGCTGGCAGTTTTTAATTGTAGTTGAAGTTAGATTTTTCTCATTCTTGAATTTACTTCTTTGATTAAAGAATCTTTTCTTTCGGTAGTATGTGTTTCCAAAGTTTCCTAGTGTGATTTTATCATTGCTTTCCACATAAGTTAGGTTTGAGCCAATAGCAGTAGTCTGTTGTGCAGTTTTAAAATATCCTCCATGTAGTTTGTAGACATACTCTCCACCTATGGTACTTTTGGCCTGCCTGCCCATGTGTGAGCTTGAAGTTTCAGGATGTCGTTTGAGATCACTTCTTGCTTGTTCAGTTTGGATTATTGAGCTAGGAAGTAAGAACAGCAGGTGAGGGAAGCTGACTTAGTATTAAAGACATAGGAGTGAAATTTGTTAAATTCAATTTTTATGGAAGAGAGTGCCATAGTTTTCTGATGTAGTTGCAGCAAGTCACCTGGAATATTTTTGCTCAGTCTTCCAAAGAGCAAGATCATAATGATGTTGTATTTCTTTTATGACCCTTTGGAAGACGTGCAGTCATACAAACACTTAGGGAAACATGGTACCAGTAAACAAAGCTGAAATTTTGTATGCCAAATGCTGTAGGAAATAATCACAACATACAGCTTGAGTGATCTTCAAGCATCTCTTCTGACTCACTGAATCATTCTTGGAGAGAGAAATAAGGGGTTTTTTAAAGTTATGAAAATGTCTTTAAGTGACAGGGAAGTAACATTTTTTTAAAATCCTGAATTTGTAATGGGTCACTGGAAATGGCTTACCCACCCTGAAAGGGAAGGTGTTGCAAAGCAGGTAGGACTCAATCATCTCTCCACTGACAACTGCTACAATCATTGTTCCCAGAGTCCAGCCCAGGTGACAATTCCAGGTGAAGCTGCGCTGGGTGATTTCTGCAGCAATATAACAACCAAGAGCGTTGACAGCTTCTGCCATCTTAGTGACATGTATTGATTAATGGCCTTGGTAGGAAGAAATTTGTGAAGAGAGTGGCATAGGGACATTAAAGTCATCCTTCTTGCCAACAGTAAATACTGCATGGTCTTCTGTGGCCTTGCCCAGTGTTTTGTAGTCTCAGGTTCTGGTAATAAACCCAGTTGTCTTTTGTTTCACTGGCACAGGCGCATAAAAAGAGTATTCATTGTGACAGGAAACATATGAGAAGTAAAATAGAAAACAGAGCTAGATTGTGAAATTCAAATTCAGCAGGCTAAAATTTTAACAGCAATTACTGTTGATCTTCTGGATGAAATTAGGTGTCTGTGGCTTTTGGTTGGTTTGTCTTGCTCAAATTAAAAAAGGGGGGAGAATTTTGGGAAGGATTTTCTATGTAAGGTGTTCTTTTTGGTTTGGGTTTTGGTGTTGGGTTTTTTTGAGAGAGAAAATCTTAAAAGGGGTTATTTTTTGCCAGAATGTGGTTATTTGATAGCTGCATTCTGTGAACTGGTTTGGTTTTATTGGATTTATATAGCAAATACATAACTTGGTATCGTATTCATGTGTATTTGCAAATCTTAATAGATGCAGTTTCTGCAATGGTATTAATTGTCTGGGAGCAAACAAGATAGATAAATAGAATTTGTTTTACTTTTTCTGTTTATCAGATATTAGCTAATTAATTTGCTATTTATTAGGAAAGGAATAGTAGGAAGAGGATGCTGTTTCAATGTCCCAGACTGCAGAGTTTATGAAAAGTAATTTGAATTGATGGCATTTCAGTAAATGCCACCAGGGGTCTAAAAGGAACAGCCCAGCAATTACAGCAGAGTATATTCTGCTTATTACAGTAAAAAGGCTTCAGAGTTCTTTTCAGCTAGTGAGTGCACTGGTGAATGAGATCACTTTCTATTGTTCTCTTAAAATCATTCTTTGTAGCCACAATAATAGTGGGTATGAAGTGAGTTTGAAGTGGTGTGAGTTATGGAACAGCAATGTATAGTGTAATATCCTGGCAGCAAATTACCTGAGAGGCTAAGTTTTAGTCAGAGGACAAACTTTGGCTTGAAATGTAGTTCTACTAAATAAACATTGTGTATGAATTTCTGTATTTGATATATGTTTCTTCTGAAGTATAATTATGCATTTTCTTACAGTCCAAGACTACCCAAACTCTGTTCAGTACCTCTGTAGTGAAAGTGTCCCTTTGAGAAGCTTGAAGTACATTGCAGATCCCCAGGAGATTGTGTAAGGATTGGTGTGAGCAGTGGATGTAGATGAACACAGCTCCCTTCCTCTCCTCCACAGTCCCTTTACTCAAATATTTGTCAGTTTACATGTTGGTAAGGTCTCATCATAGTGATAAGCTCCTTGATGAGTACCTCATTATTTTCCATGAATGTGGTAAATAGCTTTGTCTGTGACTGTGAAGCAATGATAAACAAGTTTTTACTGCTCTTCATTCCCAGTGACGCTTGATATAACCGAGAGAATTTGTTGCCTGATAGTCATGCAGAAGAGTTTACAGTGGATTAGGTGTCACAGTATATATTCCATCTCTGCAGATGTGATGAAGGCCGTGTCTATTGCCAGCATCCTTAACAGCTGTGGGGGTTCTGTGACTGTGACCGTAAAGAAGGCAGCCCAGAGATAGCAGGTGAAAGGCCTTGTTGTCTGTTTCTTTTTCAACAGTTGCTCCCCCAAGTATGGGATTTAGATTATATTAATTGGTGAAGCTGTCCTTTTCCAGTAAGGATTGGATGAGGCAGAGTCGATTTGGTTAAGGATAGCTTACACTTTCCTATCATATTCCTATCTGAGATGAACCTTGACAGACACAGAGAAGTGCTGTCTTGTATCTTTCGGGATGCTGTCTTAGAGACAGATACTGTTTATTCCAGTCCAGCCATATTGAAAATGTAAGAAGGGAATCAATTTTATTAAAGAAACCTCTTGAACAGCAGAATGTAATTTGTAATACATTGGTTAGTTGTGTAGTACAATACTAACCAGGATAACTACATGCAAGCAGAAATACAATGCTGTATGTCAGACAGGGGTATTTCTAAAGTCTTACTGCTCTTGGTTCTTACTAAAGCATCTACACCTTTAGGATATTTGCCAGTACATTTCCAGACACTGCTGAGCATGAGGCCAAGTTTTTGTCCCTGAAAAAGTCACCAGGCAACCACAAAGGTGGAAAGTCAGAATATAAGAGTGAAGTGTAGCTGCAGCTTTTCTCACAGCTACTGGCAGTTCAGTGAGTGGATGCAAGAAGCTGATAATTGCTGTCTGTGGTCCTGCTGGTCAACTACACACAACAATCAACTGTTGTGTAAGTAGAATTCTGAGTAAGTTTTCAGGTGTTACAGGTTAGTCAGATGGTGCTTAGTGTGTGTGTGTGCGTAGTAGGCTTTGTCATCGCCATTCCATGGATCCTTTGTGTATGAGATTGCTCATGCTTTGTGGTCTATTTCCAAGTGTGTAATCTTATAGCCTCATTCTAGGCTGTCCCTCATCCTGATTTTAACTCTTGCTACAAGACTGCCTCTCTGCCATTTTTCCAAGGTTTAGCTTTTGCATCTACCCAGTGACAAATTTCTTTTTATTAGTTTAGCCTTTAAGAGTACTTAATCCTTAAGTAATTAGTGATTCAATGGATATTGTAAAACCAGTATCAGAAAGAGTAAATAAAAATAATATAATTTGGAATGTTTATGTGCTTACAACTAAAACCTGAAATGAAGCTCAAGATACAAGTTGCATGTTACCCCGAGGTTCATCTGGATGGCTTGGAGAGTGCTCTAACTATTAAATCTTTCATGGTTTGGTGGGTTTAGTAATGTACATAAAAATAAAGTTCAATTTAATCAGATGTTTTCTGCATAAAGAAAGAAGCCAAACTATGATTAAAATACCACCCTCCAATTGCTATCACTGATCATTACCTGTGAATTGTCTTAGATAGCTGATGCTGGCACAAAGTAATGCGCTATAAGCCACCTATTGTATTGTTTTTATTTATGCAACATAATAAACTGTTGCTGGCTGGGAGCGTATTTTGACTTTTAGTTTTTTTGTTACTGTTCACCTGACTTTTAGTTTTGACTTCTAGCATATCCATGGAGACTTGATTTTCTGTACAAGAGAGAAGTATTTTTTTACCCAAATCCCACTATTATTAGCGATAAGTTTATTTTCAGTAACCACAGTTTCACCCAACCTGGCTTTTTACAGTTAGTGTTTGACAAATGGCATTTGAGCATTAATTTCTTCAAGATGTAGCAAAAAAAGAACTGCAGGGACCTGTGTCAGAAATCTCAGCCATCTGCTGTGCTAATAACTGTGAGGGTCAGAACTCTGATGGAGCTGTCAGCCTTTAGAAACAGGGCCCTTGTTTCAGTGTTATTCTACACCTTAGCAAGTCTGTCATTTCAGGTGAGATAGCAGAGAATTCTGTATGTGAAGTTCCTCAGAACCAGAGCAAGCTCTGAACGTAACTTGAAATGTCTCTGTCGGCACCTTTTTGGAGGAGGTGGAAAATAAACTCACCTGGGTTACTCTGGCCAGCCAGAATTCATATCCTGTTCCCTGAGCCTTATGAGTACTGATTATGATTGCAGAATGTCCAGGTTTTGGAACTGTCTCGGTACAGAGCATAATTTGGGTCAGAAATAAATCCAACCAAAACGACTCTTTTGTAGCTTGCTGCATTCCGCTGTGCAGATGACTTGCTGTAGTAGGTTCTGGTACACTGTAGAAAGGGAGGAGGACTGGGAAGTGCTCACTGCATAATCTTGGATATTCTTCACCAGAAAAGCCAGCTAAATGCAGACCCAATCAGTAAGCTGCCAAGTATCTTTTCTTGTTGCATTTTTGCGGCCATGCAATAACAGATTCTAAGACCTAGAGATAATTACAACAGAGAAGATATTAACTGCAAGTTATTCACTTGTCATTGTTATGATAATTTGTTTGCTTAATTTTTTTGTCATGTGGGTAGTTGAGCAGAGGAATTAGTTTTGGCAGAGAGTACTGACAACAATATTTGCTGAGTTTTAACCCTGCACTGCTATCATTGCCCTTAAGCAATGAATGGGTTTGTCTTTTTGTACTTCTGAATAACCCCACTGTGTTACATTAATACATTTTGGAACAGTAGGATTGTTGTGAAATGCAGATTATTGTTTCTGAAAGAATCTAGTTAAATATACAGAGATACTGCATTTGGACAGCTAAACAGAAAATACTTTCTAAATTTCAATGGTATCAAGTCTTTAAAATTGTCAGTTTCTTCAGGAAAACACATAATAGTTCTAATTTCTGGTTTTCTCTTTGAAACAAAGTCTAAATGACAAACTATTGAAATATTGACAAGTGTTATTTGAGAAATCAAAGCAGCATTTTACAGACAACTGGGTGGTACTTAAGGGCATGTCAGATAGCATCAATTCTTAGTGTCACATACTGCTAAGCACAGGCTTATTATTTACTTATGTCATTGGATAGTTAACACCAGAGCTGGCTGGCTGCTTTTGAATTCAGGGCAGAAAAGCCTCATACTCAAGGTTGTGTGAGCTTTAGTTGTTTGATTAATGGAAATTTGGAGGGGGTTTTTTTGCCTGAAGAACTATGGGGTTTTCATGGGGTATCTGGCTCCATATATATATATGTATATGTATACATATATATGTGCATGTATGTATATGTATAGGAAATATTTAAAGCCTTTAGTTGCTTACATTGTCCATGGTGGTTGTCTCTTACTAAGTATAAGAGAAAGAAAGAAAAGTATTTTTTGTTTCTTTTGGCTGTTGTCTAACTGAAAGTCCATGGTTTAATTCCTCATAAAAATTATAATCCTGTTAGTAGGCAGGGGATGATATAAAGTAATTCTATGCAGAATTACAGTTTGTACTTACCAAAATCACAAGATAATGGGAAGTATTTAGAAAGAAGCTGTAAGTGCGAGAGAACCTTGGAACTAGTTTTACTCCCTGTCAAGGTGTTTTTGCTCAGAGCATTAATGCATTAATTTTTAAAAAGAATGACATCAAAGTCTGACGGTGAAAGGAGTTCAGGGGAAAGCTGTAGAGAATGACTCATATTCATGCTGGTGTGAGGTCTTGCTTGAGTGTTGGCAAAAAGTACAGCACGTGCAGCTGCTTACCATTCTAGCCCTGTGCCAAGGTAAGGTCAGCTGGTCTGCAGGAGGCACCAGGCAGAGATGCCTCTGTGCCAAAAGCAGCCGGGGAGGTGACCCAAAGGGAATAATCAAAACAGCAGAGGACATTTTGGCGGCCAACTGCCTCAGCTTACAGCTCCCATTTACAAGCAAACAGAAGTTACTTGTAAGAATTGCCCTAAGAGAAGTGCATTCTCTGCATACACAGAGACTGATCAGTGTGTATATAATAAGTATTATGCTAAATAGTGTATATATAATGTGTATATAATGATATGTACTATACTATACTAAATATATGTGCTATACTGTCATTATATATAAATATATACTACTCTACTATGACTGCAGTACTATTATAGTATACTATATGAACACACACATATTAAATACTACATACAAAAAAGGAAGAGCTGGGCAGTGATGATCTAGTAAAGCTCTTTATATTCATAATTTTTTAAGTCAAGAATGCTCAGTCCATAAATCCAAGGGCAAGCATCAGCAAAAAAGTTTGAGCAAATTTGTTCAAGTTTGTCCCCATGCCACATATTACTCTGGAATGATAACCTTAACAAATGTAGCTTCCCTACCCACCTGTAAGAAAGAAACTTGTAGTAAGTCATTAAGCAAGCATCTGTCACCAGGGAGACTGAAATTCTCACACAAGCTGGTGGTGCCTGTTGCAGTGCCTGTTCCTGGTGGAGCAGCACAGTGTTCAGTGTGCATTAGAGGCTCACCAGTGTGCTGTAGTTGTGAAATACATGGCTGATACTGCTTTAGGCAGCATGCTTTTAAATCCTCTTGCCTGAGTGAGAGAAGTCCGGCAGTTTAATGTGGACAAAGGTATCTACTTGCTGGTGTTTTTTATTTGTTTTATTTATGCTTTCTAGCAGAACACTGAAAGAACATGTTGTGTTTTGCACAGACAATAGGTTGTACATTCCTTTAAAAGTGAATGAGGGCTTGATGTTGGCTTCCACCTGCAGATCCCAGCTGTACCTGTCCTCTTGTTGTCCAGTAGGTGTGACTTAAGCTGAGGAAGGTGAACGGTAACCAAACTGAGAATTGAAGCCATTAGCTAAAAGGCTTAATTATTTCTGCTTATACCAAGATCGTGGAATATAATTATTATGCATATTATAGTTTTTAAATTGAGAACTTACCGACTAGTTATTGTTTCTGCCTGTTTTTTGACATGAGAATCCTTTAATGGGATTGTGCATAGTTGTAACTGCTCTATTGTCCTTTACCAGCTTTTAGAGCTGGAACAGACGTTGAAGTAAATCAAGCTGTTTCATCTTTGTCTTGAGTTTTTATTTCTTGTTACATTAGCTTTAAGAAAAGTTGGCTGCTCCTTAAATGCAAAATCCTGCTGATTTTTAAATCACTTAAGGACAAGGAGCAATCTAGTCTCCAGTGCCACCAGGGTTCAACTGATGTGGGTTGTTACAATGCTTGTCCTCTCTTTATAGGCTCAATTCTTTAATTTGGGACATGATAGATAACCTTAACAGAGAAGATCGCAGAGCCATCCTCAGTAATAGTTTGTAAGGTAGATAACTGGCTTAAAGGAGGCATTCATATTTTACAGATGAGTTTTACTTGCCAGAATGACGTAATATTTTAGCCATTTAGAAATAGTACATATTTCCAGCCTGGCCTTTATTTTAGTAACTATAATATATCGGAACGAAAAACATTAAGGTCATACTCCTAATATTCTTGTTTCTTCACTGTGAGTAACCCTGACCATTTTTTAAGCAAAATCAGCTGTTACTTATGTAGCAACAGTGGTGCTTAGCATACTGAAAACACCCTAAGCTGCAGGTGCAATCTTTAACTGTAGCGTGTAGAGGAAAATGGATAGTGCTGTATCTATTTCACTAACAAGCAAGCAAAGATCAGTTTCAAACGAGTTTTGACAATCCTCAATGTGACTCCTGGAGAGCCAACATCAGATACTTTATTTCACAGGAAAAACAGTTTTTCATGTCACTCATCCAGGGAATATACAGGTCACATTGCCAGGCAATAAGAAAATAAATGAAACCAAACCTGCCATCAGAATCTCTGTAAAGAGATTCTAATTGTATCAATAATGCTTTTAAAAACATCAGTTACTTATTGATTTCTGAAAGCCTATGAACATACAGCTAGCTTTGATTTCTCTAACACTTTGTTATTGACTCTCAGCTGCAGAAGATTGGAGCAGTTTTGAAGGGTGATGCGTATAGAGGACTTCACTGATTCCCAGAAATAAAGCAAAGAGAGTGAAGTGGAAACAGTGATGGTTTCTGATTCACAATGCTTTGTAAAGGAATCATGGTATTTTCAGAATTTTAAGTATGGGGCTGGTGAGGAAAAAAAATAAATTTTTCTACTAAAGTAATCAAAAGGTTGATTTATTGATCAATGTGTTTTACAAGTACTGTAGCCAAGTCTGCCAGTGTTCCTCTGCACTATGCGGAGATTGACTTGTCAATGAAAAGATGGCAGAGACAGAAACATTTAATTTGCCCCAAGTCAATCAGTTAATGGCAGTGCAGGAATGGGATTAGTACCTAATTTCAAATCTCTTTATCTGCTCCCTTGATAGTACAGACACAAAGGAATTTTGGTGGTGTGACGCCTCTGATTTTTAGAATCTATACCTCATGAGAAGCTGATGCACTTGTTTCTGAAGGGATTTTAGGAAAAGCAGTTTGGCACAAGTCTCTCCATTTGGGCAGAGGAGTGACATCATTTAGGCTTTTAGGGGCAGTTAAAGGACACTTGAACAGATTTGCTGGAAGCAACTGCAGCAGAGTGCTGCCACCTAATTGCTGAACACTTAGGATACCTATTACCAAATACTCTCTCTCCTCTGAACTGCAAAGTAAGTTAGAGTGTTTCTTGGAAATACTAGAATGATAAATATTTGCATTCTTAATTTCTGTGGGGGTCTCCAGTTAATCTTTTCTTCTGGCTATTTGGTAGTGTGCTATACATTAGATTGTCAGGATGGGATGGGATGACTGCCTTCACAGTCTGGTCTAAACAAAGTACATTGCTGTAATGGCTAAACATTTAGATAAGAACAATGTTGATAGAAGAACATTTCTTCTGTCACAGCACTAAAAAAGCAGAGAGTTGAACTTAATTTGACTTGCAATAAGGGGCTGAGCAATTATCGATTAATATTGTTCATTGCGGTATTGGCTGCAAGGTTAAAATTTAATGAATTAATATATGCATTTAACATTTATTAGTTTTCCATAACGCCTTTTTAGAAACTTTATAGCTTTTGATTAGGAGAACGTTACAGTAAGTTGAAATTAGTTCAACCCAGAATCGGAGCGTTATCTTTAAACAAAGCACTTTGTTCCAAAAATCCTGCAATTCATTGCCACTCTTCTTGTAATGGAACTATGATGCCTTCTTGTGATAGCTAATAAATGTTTCTAAGCGTGAAAAATTCTTCTGTGCTTTCAATACAACATAGAAAAGCAAAACCAGGGAGCATCTTCGGAGAGACACCCTTTGTTTCTCAGATGTTAATGATCCTGTGAGTACCTAAAGCTCCATTACTGACATGATTCAAAAGGATGGAGGTTGGTGGACAATCATACTTTCTTACTCCACCTGTAATGCTTGCTTTGAGTTCAGAGGCAAAGGAAAATAAACAAAAAACTTCCCCCCAACCAGACTGAGGGAAACAAGTTCTGATTCTGTCCAGTAGAGAGATGTAGGTCTCAGTAATGGTGTTTCCTGTCATGATGCTGGGAGTGCAGGATTTTGATTGGAGGGAGATGGTCAGATGACAGAGTCTATGACATATGGATAAATTGACTGAAGGCCAGGGCTATTACCATTTTAAATGTGCATAATGTGTTGCTCAGGTTATCAGTAGATCAAAATAAACATTGTGTTTTAGGGGTTTTTTCCATCTACGTTTCTCCAAGTATTCAAGTGAACTAGAGAAGTGAAATCTTGAAAACTTTAGCCCTTTGCTAAATGGGAGGTCAGAGGGGAGGCTTCAGTAAAGGTTAGGCTGGGTTTAAAGAGGGGAAGATAAAATGTTACCAGATCCCAGATTTTTTAGAGACATCTTTTATACCAATTCTAAAAATCTGCATTTCAGCTTCGTTGAGTCTGGTTTGCCATTGCAATTACCTTTACTTATGGTATTAATAGCCCTTTCTAAAATCTAACTAAGTTAAGTGAAGTTAAAGGTTGTATAAATATGAAGAATGTATACAATTACAATCCTTTAATAATAAATTGAGTTGCAGCTGATGCTAACTGGAGTTATATTTGCATCTAGATGGCTGCTTTTCACCAATCTGCTTGTGTTTATTCTGTGAGTTCTTTTAAGAAATTCCTGGATGAGGAGACGGCTAGTCCACATGCTGTTTCACAATACTGCCAAAACTGATACTCAGTTCATGGATTAGCCACTAAAAATGCATGTTTCAAATCATTACTGTCAAAATATTTCAAATGCCCACTTTAGCTTTGAGAGCTTGAAAATGTGAACTGCTTATGCAATTCAGGGCAGCATGAATATCAGGTTTGAGTTACACCCTACAACATTTGAACATCCATAAGCAAAGCCCAAATGAATTATTTTCTAATGAGCAGCCACTGAATCCTTACATTTTAAGTTAAAAACTAACATCAGCGTTTTCCAAAATACCATTATATGCTAAACTTGGGGAAATATCTAGGCATTCTCAGAAAAATATTTAAATGGTATCTTCCTGGTGTGAGAGTCAACCAACAGTTCATGCAAATCAAAACTGGCTCTTACGAGCTATAATGTGGCTATATTCTAGAAAATAAATGTTTTATTAATGTTCTTTTTCTGTGACTTAAATGAACAGTAATCTTTGTTAAGTTGGTAGATGCCAAGATAAGATAACACATTTTAATGTATCATATTTTCTCTCTTTGAGAAACCTTTTTAATTGTCATAACAGACTATTAGTATTAATCCAGTTAAATAAAATTTAAATTAATGCAGACAGCTCATCATATGAAGTGATTCATATGCAGAGCACAGTATCTGGGTGTAATTTAGTAAAACACAGAAGTTAATATCAAGAGTTGTAGGAAAAAGGAATTGCATCAAGTGTAATTTAAGCTAATTGAGATTGATTTCAAAAAGTTTTGAAAGGAGACCTGAGTTTTTTTCACTGTACAGACTTCTCAGCATTATGAAATTTTCCTTTTTAATTTATCTGGTGTGTAACTAGGTAGGTTAGTTTCCATACTGCCCAAATTTGATCCGTTGTCTCATGCTTTCCATGATTTGCTACAATTCCTCCATATTTTTCTTTTCTTAGAGTAACTCTCATCCAGAGAGATCTTAGTAGGCAAAAAAATGCATTATTTCTGCTAATCAAGTCTTGAATTTTTCCATGGTAAGACATGGTTTTGACCAAGGGCTATTGGGCTGTTCTATTTTGTGCTACTCCTGCATTTTCTGTAGATTTTTTTTGGTTTAGTAGGTTTAAGTCTTTGTTTTGTTCCACCAATGCCACTAAAATGGGTGTTTTTAATAGAGTGTAACAGACTTACTTCTGTGGCAGTAGTTAGGCGTAATATTATGGATAAACCATATGGATAAACCAAGCAAAAATTGTTGGCTACTTAGCTTTGTTGTTGTTCATTAATTTTTTTAACAATTGATAAATCAACCACCACAAAAATCATTAATAATCTAATGAAGACTTCTACAAGACTTCCGTAAATTGTATTACATGTCTGAAAAGCATTATTAGTCTATCAGGCTATAAAGTGGGTAATATCCTGGTCACCTCAGAGTCATAAAGTTGCTACTATTTCTTTAGAGTTTTAGAAAAATTCCCATCTTTTTCAATATATATTTTACTTCAGGAAAAATACATGTTTGTCACAAACAGTGTTAATACTGTGCAAGTGAAGCATAATTTGCATTCAGTCCAACAGAGGAGTTGAATGGGTAAAGCATAACAAGTATGAAGAAGACCTGGAGAAGGGTGTTAAAAGTGATCTGTAAAATTTTTTTTGCTATTTGTTAAATAGTTTAATAATTATGGAAAATTCTAGAGGTGGGGGTTTTTCTCGTTAACATGGAAAAGAGTAGTTACTGTTGATTCTAGTTGCCAGGAAATTCTGGTGTTCTTGGAAAAGCTGAGTAAGAGTTAAAAGTTACAGTTTTGAAAGCTGTAGACAGCATATGTAGAATTCATTATTAGGGAAGAATATATTAAGAAATAACATATTTGTGTTGGTACTCTAAGACAAATCCTCTGTATCTCTTAGGTGGTTCCTGGTTGGTTGGTGTATTGTGGATATGATTGTTTTCTGGGGTCTTGCGTGGTGCAGATTTTCCTTTCCTTTTTTCCCCCTTCAGTTCCCTATCTCTGCTTGGTTTTTATCCCACTTCAATTAAAAGAAAGTTTTCAAACATTCCAAGGTTTCTTTTGCATTTAGTCTATTCAGAATTTAAAGATTTTTGCTGATCTTTAAGAAGACTGTTCAGGCACAGACTACTTGAAACATATGGAATCAAGCTACTGTTATTAGGCATATTCCATGCAAAACAGAATCTAGAAAATCTTATACCAAAACGCAAAAAGATCTTGAGGTTTGTTTTTTTTTTCTGTGAGAAGCCAGGGATAGAATTCAATTTCATCTTCCCTTCCACAGTAACATGTAATTGCCTGCATTAAAGGCAGTAATCATGAGCTTTGTATTCAGTAGGAGGAACTAGATTCTTTTGGGACACAATTTATCCGCATCATTTTACTTCTCTACTTTAAATAAATGCTATTTTAGAAATGTGTGTTTCTCTCTGATGTTACAGGACATCTGTAGAGTTGAGGTTTCAGCTTGAGAGAGGAGACTCCTCTGAATGAGCTGCAGACAGGGCAGCACACAACAGATGGAAGTGGGGAACATGTAAGGAAAGGAGTTCAGCTACCTCAGCAAGGCTCTCTTCTAGCCCCTTGACAGCTCTATCTAGAGGTAGTTCTGTTATTGACAGTATTCCTTTTAAACATGTTGAACACAGCTCAAGTTATAGCACAGCCTTCTGAGATGGTCAAAAGAATTTAATCAACTGACAAATTAGGTTAGTCTGCTGTAACCTTGAGTGTAGGTAAGACACTGAGGAAACGATGCAAACAAGACAGATGAAGGCAAATAAAGGGAAGGGGAAATAATATAGAAATTATGGAGGTTTGCTGGAAGAGGGCTTTGTGGTGTTATTCTTAGACTGCTACTTTTGAGATGGATTATTAAATTACATTTGTATTCTATGGTTGCTGGCATTTAGTTCACGCACCTAAATGCCAACTGTTTGTTTTGTATGTGCTGTACTTGATGGATCTGGTACTTTGTTCACCTTACAAATTACTGACATTTCAAGCTGCTTGTTTCTTTTAGTAAAGTTGAGTTTGAGATTATGGACTAACTAATAAGGTCAGGGATTACAACAATGATGTAGAATCTCAAGGCTGTCATGTTAACAAAGCCCAAGTACAGTATTTTAATAAACAGTAGTCACAGTGAAACAAGGAACTGTATGGTGTATTAGGAGGAGATGTGGTTTAAAACAGAAGTGGAAGAGTTGGATAAATTAAATATCAAGAGGTCCCCTATGCATTGTATACTAGGTCTTTAATGGCAGGTGATAACAAGGAGATCAGTGCTGCAGCAGAGGGATGGTTGGCATGCTGTGCATTCAGTCAGCAGCAAATGAGCTGGAAAAGATCAATTCAAAGAAGCACAGAGCACTGTAGCTCAAACACAGAGAAACTAATTAATATCAGTGGAATTTGGCCCAGCATGGGTTGGTGCTTCTTAGTCTTTAGATTCTACTTTGATTTGTATTTTCCTTAGTTTGCTTGTGATATAGCAATATTCTTGTTTGTAATTATAGTAAACAAAAAGTGAGGCATGATAGTTCTACAAAAATGTAGAAAAAGATGAAAACAGGAAAAAGCAACAAAGATGAATTTATGGCAGAAATAAAGATGTGAAGGATGAATGAGCTGAGAGCTCAGCTGGGTCAGAACTGTTTAGTCCAGGATTCTCCAAGCTTTTGTGTAAGAGCATAAGCACTGCTGTGATGTTGTACAGTTGTGTTCTTGTGTTCCATAGTTTGGTAAATGCTGGTTTGGCATTTAGTATAACCAAGAGCAATATTAACCCCCTGCGACCATTCTTTCATTTGAAGCAGTCCCAAGATGAACATGCTTTGGAATGCTTCTTCCTGCAATTTTCAAGGCTATTCCTGGAGCAAGTGACCGTGTTGGTTGTTGCGGGAAGCTTTGCTCAGGACCCCTCTGTTGTCTGTGAGCAATTGAGGACACAATCTCAATGCTTCAGTTGTGCCAACCAGTAAGCAGAACAACTAAGACAAAGGGGGCTGGTATGGTTTTATGAACAGCAGGTGCTCGGTGGAACGAGGAATTTTCCACTTAGTCAGAATTCCAGAATATCAAAAATAAGGGTCTGAGACAGTTAAATAAATGTAGTGGACTGCCCCGCTATATCAGTTCTGAAATAATGCCGTTCTTAAGATACAGAGATAATTCATTTACACTGGCTTTCAAACTCCTCAAGTTTGATCCTTTACTTTTTTTAAAATTTAACGTTGTTTTTGCATTTTATTTTCATTGTGAGCCTGGAAATACTGGCTGAGGAGGTGAGAAGATGAGCAGACGTGAAACTGGGCAGGGTTCCAGTAAATGTCATCAGCATTTTGACACAATCAATGTGTTTCTCCAGAGTGCTAGGATTCTTTCAAATTGACATTTGCTTGCCTAAAAATGTTCTTTCAGAAGAGTCTTGACCAACTCTGATATGTACACGATAAAGCAGACTTTTCTTGCAAGTGGATTTATTCTGCTTACATGTGCAGCCTAAAAGTCTTGAAAGCAAACTGCTATGGAGTGGACCAAACATTCAGTTCTGCATTTTCATTCTTCAGCAAAGAGGAAGGCATGCAGTGATTTTCTTTGGGAAGAGCTGGAAAACTGTACTGTTTTGCCTAGCAGAATTATTCCTACTTGATAATAAGCAGGGGGAGAGAGAAAGTGCTCATTTTATGTGCTTCTCATTGCCCATCTTCTGCAATCTCCATTCATTTCCCAGAGAAAAATTTCCATTCTGTGTCCTCTTTTGCTGTCTTCTTTTGTCTAACAAAGACCTGAATATGAGAACAGAGAAGTGAGGGGTTTCTTGCATAAGAATATTGTCATATTTTTAAGTTTAGATCTAAATGTATATAGTTTGGGCCATTGCAATTCTATAAATAAAATTCTATATATCCTTAGAGAAAATGTACAGTAAGTACATTTTTACAGAGACCAACTTACAAAAGAGAATAGTAGTCTGGGCAGGAGAGGGCAGAAATAA